>JAIFZK010000023.1:860000-1412500 GCA_027481765.1 Tenualosa thibaudeaui | reverse complement strand
TGGCAGCACACGCCAATTTCCCATCCAGTCCTCTGCTTTGAGCGACCTCAAACAGCTGAGGCTTAAGACTTAAAGCGCACCAGCGAGAGAGGAGGCTCTAAGCCCCCTGCCTCCCAAATGAATTACACAATAGGTTAGTGGCTCCTCTGGTGTTTATCTCGGCATCCGCACCACCTGGGAGAGTCTGCTTGCTTTCTTTAAATGACAACAGCCAACATGACTACTTCCAGACTGGTTTATCTGCAGCACGACTGACTATGGGACTGGGGTGCATTTATCGCACACAAATATCAGACACTCACTGCTAACCAGTGAGCCACTGATGGTATCGGGTCGAAATTGCACTTCCGATGTCAAGATTTCTCCCCCTCTTTCCCCATTTCTTTCTCTTTCTCTCCCTCACTTTCTCTCAGCCAGATAGATACACTGTAAGTAAAGTCAATGTCTTGCCCAAACAACAGTTGTGAAATAATTGATATGGTAACTAGACAGCTTGCCAATGGAATTGATTTAGAAAGGTGTTTCAGATACCAGGAGTGTTTCAGAGAGATGAGGCGGGTCTGGGTTTAAGACAATAAATTAGTGTAGAGTTTCAGGTGTGTGCTTGTGTGTGTGTGTGTGTGTGTGTGTGTGTGTGTGTGTGTGCCTGCACATGCATGCATGTGTGCCCGCATTTGCAGGAGTGTCCACACAGGTCAGAGCACAACTCATTTGTCTGGCTAATTACTCCAACTAGGACAGGCCCAAAGTTTCACCCTGCATTGTTACTAATGAGCAAACGGGCATTACCTTCCCACCGCAGCCAATTCATTGCGGTTAATGTGCCCCAATGCCAGTGCCAAATGCCTGCTATTCAGAGCAGACCTTTCAGCAGGGAGGTAATTGCTGGTTTTCCACCTCTCCCACTAATGGTCATCGCAACCTCACACAAGAAGAGCACACGAAGAGGCCAAACAG
The DNA here is from genome assembly GCA_027481765.1 of Tenualosa thibaudeaui. Classification (NCBI taxonomy): domain Eukaryota; kingdom Metazoa; phylum Chordata; class Actinopteri; order Clupeiformes; family Clupeidae; genus Tenualosa; species Tenualosa thibaudeaui. The sequence goes on along the minus strand of JAIFZK010000023.1, from coordinate 1,411,543 downwards.
CAATGACAAGGTCATTCTTGTGTGAACGCGGGGGGAATTTAGTCTCAGTTTTTCAGAGTTAGACAGGGAAGCAAACATCAAGCCTTTTCTGATGATGCGTCACATTCCAATGAGCCGGTAACCAAGGCTTTCAACCCACAATTCAATGCGTTTGACTTCTGACATGAAGATACAAGGCCTGGGATACCAATGTCATGACCCCAGGGTTAGAGATGGTGTGCTTGGCCCAGAAAAGCAGGGGAAGGTAGTGGCTTAGTGCCTGCACTGATCTGCAGAAGAGACAGACTGATGGATGTCAGCCATTTGTGCCTGTAGCTGTCTTGTTAGGGTGTCTCACTTCTGACATTTAGGCCGAGTCAGACAAAGGTCTCTTACACAATATGTTTGAAAGAGCCACTAATGAAGCAACATAATGTAGGAGGCTGCCTCTCATCCTTGCTGGTCTGGACCCTCTTAAAGAGGGAGACCACAGTAATAATCATAATGACATAACAGGAAATTTGGGGCCATGATATGGACAAAAGTACATTGAACATGATGTTTGATGAGATATTTGTCTTTAAGTAACCATATTTTTCTCACTTTTTCCCTTTGTCTTTCTCTATTCACCAACTGGATTGTGTTTCTCATGCATTCTGACTCTTACATGACAAAAAACAAATGAATTATATCATGTACTTAGACATATAAATACTTGCACATAAACACATTGGATACTGTGTGACAGAAACACTCTGTACTCTGTTATTAAAAGTGATCTTCAATCTCACAGATCTATGACTAAAACACTACCAGAAACCAAAGCAAATCAACACATCACAATGAGAGATAGGTAGAAATGTTTCCCTATCTAAAGAGCGTAAGGTTGAAAATAAAACCATAATGTTGTGCCTCTTCCCTGGCCTCTTGCACAGCCAGATTTGTAAGATTGATTCGTTCTGGTTTCCAGGCCCTACAGTTAGAAAGGTCTATGAACACAGCTTGCCACAGCTCACTTCTCATTTCTTGAAAGCAGCTGCGCATCGTGAAAAGAAATAAATTTGACCACACAAATTCAATAATATGGCTGAATAATAAATACAACTAATACAGCATTCAAAAATTAAGATTGGAAAATATTGAATATATTAAAGGTAGTCGCACAGTTCACAATTTAATTAAAATATGCATGGGGCCTGACAACCTCTGACTGCAATTTAGGTGGAGGAGGCAGTGCACTGTAAGTGGATTGCACTTAAAGTCAATTAATTTAGATTGATGGAGGGAAACAAAAACCTGCGTACTTGAGTTATTTGTGCAATTCAGAGATGAAATTTGTTTACTGTCATAGGAGAGAAGGCAGCAGTTTTTTTTCTGCTCTGTTATGTTGGATAAAACAAGAGCATGTATGGGGGCCATGGTGTGTTGCGCACCTGAACAAAAACAGCAAGAAGGTTGAAAGTATAGAAAATGGTACAGCTCAGTCCTGGTTTTGTGGTTAAAAGCCTATACAGTTAAAAGACTGTTGGTTAATGTGTGATCCTAGATAGGCTTTTGTGGGAAGTATCAACAGCCCTGTACAGCTGTTTGTCTGTGCTGTTGCTTTAGGTAAAAGTCTACATGATCCCCTCAGTGACATATATTTATAAAGGTTAAACCTTTGAACCAACACGATGAAGCAACATGATGCCCATCTACAAGGAGCCTCAGGCTAACCTACCTCCCACATACACAAGCAGCAGCACACAGACACACACACACACATGCACACACACACACACACACACACACACACACACACACACTATCTAGACACTGGAGTTTAGCGTGTCTGACCTTTAATTTCTCTCCAACTGCACTGGGCTGCATGGAGCAGTGGCTTTGTGGTGCACAGAAGGCTGGCCCTGCCCACCCCATGATACTGCCGCCTGATTGTTGCCACTACAGACTGGGGCATTATCTCCTCTCAATGCGGCTTTTTTAATGACTTCCCACTGAGAGAGAGAAAGAGAAAGAAGCAGACAGAAAGAGAGAGATGGAGGGAGAGAGAAAGGGATAGAGAAAAAGAGGGAGGCCCCTCTCAGCCGATAGGGCCTTTCGAATAGCATGAGACACAAGGTTATCGGCGCACTACACTCTGGCTGTAACTTGCAATTAACTCGCCTCCTCCATTTTCATTACACAATTATTCATTAATGTCAATTTAATTTTATGCATTGTTCTACATGACCGAAGGCTGATTACCAGGCCCCTGCTCTCCAATATCCTGAGTTAACTAGTGCCAGGCTCGCTCGCAGGCTCGCTAATTGCAATTTAGCCCCAGACAGCACCTCCCTTGCACCGTCCAGGCCCTTAATGGAGCAACTGATTTCCAGACAGGTAACGATTGGAAAGACAAAGAGCCTCTCCAGCCGAATGAAAAACAAATGGCTAGCCCCGCTAAGCTGTTTTCTTTGCGATAGCACGCGGGCCCAAAAGTCCCTTTGTGTTAAGACGGGCAGAGGGATAAGTGGTAATATGTTTGGTGTTTCTATTCACTTCATATCCCATTTGTCTGCACATTTCTCTCCACCCGCGTGTAGTAATAATAATAATGACTGGAAGAATCCGTCCCGACTTGACTCTGTACAAACCCAGCCTGATGCGTTATTATGGTAATGGGGATAGATATTCGGAGTGTTTTCATCCTCTCTAAAAACCTGCCGCAATGACGATAATAGTGGCAACAAACGAAGGTGGATGTTTAGGGGGGAGAGAGAGTGTTTGGGTTTAATTACATAGCTGTGAGAGGTGTGGAAATGGAAAAATCTTACAATAACTGTACAACACAGACAGACTCTTGCAAAAATAAATGGAGAGGGAGATGGAGTGGGTGGTGGGATGGCACAATCGCACGGACGTGATCAGTAACCTACTCATTCTGCGGATGCATGTGACGGCAGTGCTCTCGCGTGCCGCATAGCACAGAGGTTTATTTCAATCTGTCTCACGCCACTGTGAAATGAGCATGCAGTCATTTGTCTCACACAGTAATCACAGTCTGGGTAAATATCCCTTAAGAAGAACTATTTGCAGGCAAACTCATTCCTCTGTTTTACCATTAGCAGGGCAATTTATATAATGAGGCCCTATGTGAACTTTGAGTGTTGCAGTTTTAATTGCTGTGCGTGCCTGTGTGTTTGTGTGTGTGTGTGCCGGAGGTATTTACATAATCATATTGAATTCAGATTTATAATTAAGCTGAGTGGCCAGCTGCACAACCTTGTGGATAGAGCGATGCAGAACAGTGGTAAATAACAGTGTATTAGAATGTCGCTTGATGAAAAATAGATCAAACAATCCAAATGCTTTTGTGTCCTCATGTTCCGCTGGCATTGTGACAATTTGCCCCTCCCTTCTCTTTCTGTCTCTCTATCTGTCCCTTTGTCTTTCAGCCTCTCTTTCTCCCTCTTGCTCTCTTCCTTGCCGTCTGCCTATTTGTTGCCCCCCCCCCCTCTTCTGCTGGCTGTTTCTTTGATTTATCTGCCTAATTCGGTAGCAGTGATTGTGTCAGGCGACATAAACAATCCCTCTGTTTCTCACATCATACAATCATGGGCCTTCACCTGCTGCAAACCAATGAAGGAATAGGGTGCGGTGGGTGTGGGGCGGGGGGTGTTGTCTCAAACCAAATCCCTTTCTCAGGTGTGCAGCAGGCCCAAAAGTAAACCTTATCAGTTCCAGAGAGACGCATCCCTCCTAGCGTCTCTCTTGTTCCATCCATCTCTCCATCTCTCCTCTCCCTCCTCGTCCCGAAAAATAAGGCCGTCATTAACCTTTCAGTTGCATCCAGCTGACGGCAATCAGGTGCTGCCATCGCATGCTTTATTAAAGCATTAGAACAACAACTGCCAGGGATTTTCTCCTCATATCCCCTCCAGGTTCCACACCGTTCCCCTCTCTTTTCCTCCTTCTATCTTTCTTTCTCCCTCTCTCTCTGGAGACAGCAGAGAGAAGAGGGGTGTGTCACAACTCTCTGTGATAATGAAATCGGCCCTGTCTTTTTGTCTGAAGCAAGAAATCGTTTCACACCGAAAAACGCAGCGGCAAGTTAGGGAATGGCCTCATCTGGAAGTTTGTGAAAATTTACTGGGGAGAGATAACAGGTTCGGGTCGAATGGCGCTCAGCTACACACCTGGTAGGCAAAGGGGGGTTGCATGATTAAAGTGTGTAAATTTGAACGGGCCCTGGGGCCAAATGGACCTCGCCTTTCATGCGTTAAGATCCACATCAAAGTAGATCTCGGGCAAGTATCCTCAAGGCGAACATGTTCAAAGCGTAGGCCCCCTTTTCTTTTTGAATTCCATTTTATGCTTGTTGTCCATATTATGTACCTTAACTAAGGCAGCCATGATTCATGTGGAAGAAAGAGGGTGGCTAAAAGGTGCTTAGAGGTATATCAGATAGCCAATTGAGGACACCAATGAGGGAGCGAGTGCAAGAGAGAGAGAAAGAGAATGAGAGAAATGAAAGGGAAAGAAGAGAAACAGAAGTCTGATTCATTTGCCCCTCTTTGTTGTTCAGTCACTGAAAATGGTTTTCTTTCTCCCCAATTTTTTTCTCCATTTGCAGAGGACCTTTTGTAAGTAGCAGGGCAGTAATTATTGACCATTTTCAGAGGAAGCGTAATGAAGGCCTCAAAAAGAAAATGAGATAATAAGCATCAAATATGAAAAGAAGAAAAAGAGTGCAAGCTAGAATCTTAATTTGGAAAAGAAAGAGATTTGATTAGCATGACCAAAGGTTTACAACATCTTGTTTGAATATAATAGATTGTAATTACTTTCATATTGAATCGAGTTCACTTCAGAGCAAATTATTTAAATGAGAAGATGAAATGTATCTGGATTAAAATGAATATGACAGTTGTGTGCTTTCAACTTTTTTCCCCCCTTTCTCAGCGTGACTAAATACAACTCATTTGCGGTGCACATAATAATGTGCCAACTGTCTTCATGGTTTAACTCCCAACTCGGCGTGTTGAAAAGGGAAGCAGGACAACGTGATATTGATCCTTTTGTTATTGAGTCAGGAAAGAGCTTTGTTTTGCTCTATATCCACATTTTTACAGTAGGAAACAAAGCAGAGGAAAAGAAAGAAAGAGACTTGGCTGCACATGACAATGAGTAACCACAAACGAAAGCAAGAGAAAACAGAGTGAAGCAAACACTCAGCAAACACTAACAGAAGTTGATTAAAGGGGATTAGACCTCAAGCCTTACTTTTAAACCAAGCTAATGCAATGGGTGTAGGTATGACCGGTGAACTGGTAAGTTTCTTGCTTGTGTCTTCTGACACCACTGACATTAGCCTTTTAAGCATTACACCTTTTACTTTCCGTAACTGAATGGGAGCTTTTGTGTGGATCTCCAGCACACAGTGCGGTGCTACGCTAATTTAAATACAAAGATAGAGACCTACTCCCCTAAGGCCAGTTGCTCTGGAACGGTATTCTTTTTTGTGGGGAAACTTTGTAGTGACCTCCGGATTTCCAAAGATTTTCTGCTTGGTGAAAGCTGCCTGTTGTAATCCCCTATTCCACCTTTCATATTTCCATAAATTACCAAAACAATAAGCACTAGTTATCAGTGTCATGAATCTGCAGGCTCTCTAATTGACTTGCACAGGGTTTCCATGAATAATGAATTAAACAGGTATCGAACTGATGAATATTCACAATGCTAAGATTGTGTAAAGCTGTTAAATTTATAAGATCATTTAAAGTCAGGATTTGGGGGCTGAACGATGAAGAGAGGTTTTATAGATGTATAGATTTATATTACTTTGACCTTACAGTAGTAAAGAAAGTCTTTTACCCTGAGTGCAGAGAAAGAATCTTAAGTGCCCCACATCCTTTTATTGTGTTCACAAATGGCATCCTTTCATTCAAAGCAAAGAAAATCAGTAATTGAGAAAATAAGCCTTAATGTAGATATGGAATTCAATAACTGATGTAAAAGACAAGAAACAACAGATGTGACATGAGAAGTTAAAAATATATTATTTCTTCTGGGCTGAAAGTTTAAATGGTTTGTTTATGTTTGAGCCAATTCCTACCTACAACACAGTTGAAAGTTTCTTCTAGCAAATTCCATGCAGTATGCAGGAACTATAGACATCAGCGCTTACCTTGGCATTACCTTAAGACAAGCTGTAGCATACAGTACAATGCAAGATAAGATTTTTACTGCACTTTGGCTTGAGAAGTTGACGAAGTTACTACATTATTACTACGTGCGCCATTTTTAGACAACATAGTAAAATTTGACACCGTAATACCGATGTATTGTGCCATTTTATTTTGTTTCCTTTTATAAACATACAAGATATAACATGAGCAGTGAGGATAAGAGTACTGATGTTGGGTCTCTTCTGCTGTCGTCATCAGTTTTCTTGGCTCAGTGTTAGCAGGAAGTATTTGAGCCAGAAGGAATATGAACACGTGTGTACACTACTGTTTATACAGCTTATAAAAAAGCCATCTAAAACAAATGTGAAAGCGAAAGTCCATTAATTCATTATGTCTTCATCTGCATGGCTTCCCCCCTCTCCCCTTCTCTAAAACAACAACTTTGAAAATTGCAATCTCCGCCACACCTGTTGCAAATTAAGGCACACTGAGCCCATCAATCACATAACATTGATAAGTGTCAGCGGTGCCCGGCGAGGCGGCAGCGTGTCACAACATCCCCGGCTAATTCATGCGTTCCTCCGTGTTTGTCCTAATGCACGCTCATTTGAAAAGCCTGTTGTCACAAACATTTGCATCCCACAAACACAATGTTTAATCAGAGCCAGGGTGGGCTGGTAATCACACATAATCATGGAAAACATTATGTTCTGGGTTTCGGCTGGCAGCCGCACTTCCCTGCACAAAAATAAAACACCACCACCATCACCAACAACAACAACAAAAAAAATGATGTTGGCCTTTGAGAAAGGTCAAATCTTTCAACTGTAAATATGATGGGTTATTGAGACTTTCACTTAACTGACCCACTTTAGACGTACAAGCTTTAGATCTGCACAATGAGTTCACATTTCAATAAAGATTATTATGATCTTAGTCAATCTTTGCAGGGTCATTCTTTGCGTGCTATCAAAGAGCAGACATACACAAGAGCATTTGTCAGTCTCGGACCTCTCTGAAAATGTCACAGCACTCACGGCCTGACCATACAAAATATTTATACCAGTGCCCTAACAATACCAGAGGAAAAAAGGCACACATCTTTCCAAGAGCAATTTGGGTAATTATGTTAGGCAATGACCTTGTTAAAAATAATTAGATTTCTATCTCAGAAAATGTTCTTGGGCAAAGAAGCTGTAAAGCGTCCCTACTGTCACTGTCGCTGTCTGTTGCTTTCTGGGAGAAAGAGAGAGAGAGAGAGAGAGAGAGAGGAGGGAGGGAGAAAGAGGTTGAGGGGACGAGGGCACAGAGAAGACTCATAAAAGTGACTCGCTCCAAGCCAAGGCTTTCGTCTCATTCCACGGCCTGATTCCCCTTCACCAACTGTCTTTGAGCTTAATTCCAGTTGACGAGAATAAATCATTCCCCCATTTTTGGAGCCCGACAGATTAAAATAGAAGAGAAGAAACAAGGCGAGGGGGGTGGGTTGGAGAAGAGTAAAGGTATGTGAAGTGGTACTAGCAGAATGAAAGCTACTGGTTCTGTTGTGTGTGTGTGTGTGCATGTGTGTGTGAGAAAGAAAGACAGTGACAGAGAGATAGGGAGAGAGAATACTTGCTTCCGAAATCATCATTAACTCAGGACTGTCCCCTGCTTGAGGAGATCCATGGTGCTTGAATGCACACAGTTAGCTGTGCAGGCTAGGCTAAATTAGTGGGGCAGCTGGATGGGCACGCATTTCTCATGGCTCTTATGACCACAAGGATCAATTTAGATCTATGGGGATCGCTGCTCCACACATACCATCACCCTTCCCCCGCCCTATACACACACACACGGACACACGCACACACACACACACACACACACGCACACGCACATGCCTGCTCATCTCTATTTCCGCGCTTCTTCTGCTGGTGACAATGAAGATAATGAGCAAAGCCCCATCCAGTCTGATGGTTCTGGGAATCATTTGCCTCTATGTGCAGCCAACCTCCCTGCACCACCATCACCACTACCCCTCCCCATCCCTTCTTTTAATTTCCTTTTATTTCTGTTTTAATTAAAAGCCAGTTAAAATGTACCCCTGGCTGCACAGTGTAGCAGTGTAGCAGAAACGAGTGGAAAGAAGCCTGGGGGTAAAATAAGTCTTTGGCAGAAACTTATAATAATGGGGAAAGACTCTATGCTAAACATGAATCGAAAAAGATGAGACACTGCACACATAAATGGAGACAACGTGGCCGACTTGCGCATATATCGCAGTTGAGCTTAGCTGCAGTTTAGCGGCCGACCCTAATTGACACGTGAGGTAACACGTGTCACGTCAAAACAAGTTGCATTGCGACCGTCTACTTTGCAAACGAAACAACATCTCAGTGCAGCGCAATTCTGAGCAAACCAAAGAATATCAGCTGTGATGACTTGCAATAAGGTGGCAACTTTATAAGTGGCTTCTATGAGGACAAACAGCAGGCACTGTGTATCACTGATGTGGACACCCCTCAGTAGGGCAGTTCTGCTGCTTCCATAAGCCCACTGATTGTCCTCAAGGGGGTTTTGTTCAAATGTATTCAAAAGGCCCATTTAGTTTCGCCTCCTGACAAGGTATGAATACATGATGGGTGCCATGATAGATGGACCAGCCTGCCCTAATGGTGCCTCAAACTGTGCCCAGTAGAGCACACTACATTGATAAATTGACAACAATGTAGACATGCTCTGCTACCAGGGAGAATGAGGCTACTAGGACACACAAGGCCCACTCACACTTGGAGTTGCTTCCCATTTTAACTTTGCAAAGTTAGGGCTGGGGGACGGGAAGAATGGAAAGAAAGTAGAAAAAAAAATACATCCAATACATGTCAATTTTTTTTTCTCAGCTAAGCATCTGTGAGAAATTAAAGAGAGAGGCACAGGGGGAGCCCTTATGGTCCAACACCAGATAATTTCCTCTGTGAAACTTCAACATGCTGAGATCTAATATGCTTTCATTTTTCCTCCTCACAATAAATGGAAACAGAAGCACCGGTACCCTCCGTTGCCCCTTCAATAGGAGCTGGAGGAGCAAAGGTCATGGAGAAGGAGAGTCCCAAGATTGACCACCAGGAGGCCTATTGAAAAAAAAAAAACAGACCATGTACTTGTAACCCTTAAGGAACAGAACATGTTTGTCAGATGCACCACACACACACACACAAACACACCCACACACACACACACACATAAACACAGACACTGACACATGCGCCACAGACGCAAAGCACGAATACAGCTCATTAGCGACTTCACACACTGATCAGCATCCACCTTTACACCCTCAGACCTGCTGGGGAGATGGGGACTGTGTGTGTGTGTGTATATGTGCGTCGTGTTTGTGTGTGAGAAAGAGTGAGAGAGAGAGACAGTGCGTATGTGTGTGCATGTGAGAGAGAAAGAGAGAGAGAGTGTGAGAGAGAGAGAGAGATAGAGACAGTGTGTATGTGTGTGACAGAAAGAGAGAGAGAGAGATAGTGAATAAAGGACGGGGAAAGAAGCATGTGTGTTCCTGTTCAGATCAGAGTGGTCCATTCTGCATCCCTCTCTCATGCTGCTGCATCTCTTTCTCTTCTCTTAGACTGAACGAGCTCCTTGGTTCCTACCTAATACGCATCAGTTTTATGTTGTGTATGTTGCTTTTTTTCACGCCCTTTTTTGCCTCAGCTGGGTCTCTTTAAAAGCAACCCTTGGCAGATCACCCTGTCGTCTGTTTTTGCCTTACTGCGCTTTTGGGTTTCTAAATAATCAGCAATGGTCTAATTAGTTTTGGCACTCAAATCTTGCGCCGAAGGAGAAAAGACCAATTTAAGGACCTTAAAAATGCCTTCGCCCTTTTTAAAGAGCCAATTAGTTTGAATATCCAACCATGTAGCCTGGTATTGCTTGGCATCTGTGTCACTTCTCAGCAAAGCAACCAATTATTTACAATTACAGCGAGTACTCTCAGCATAACGTGGGCCAAGTCCAGCCTCTCCTTTCATCTTCCCTCAATGTTGTTGTGGAGTATCTGTGTGCTTCTGTCTTGCCTTCCACTTAGGGAAAGATCCAGGTGACATCCGGTATTGGATTATGCTACTCGGGAGCCTTCTGTACCAGTTTGACCCTTTCTGTTGTTATTATATCAACATGGATATGTATATGTATGTGTGTGTGTGTTTGTGTGTACATGGATATGTATATGTATGTATGCATGTGTGTGTGCATGTGTGTGAGTGTGTGCTTGGCTTTAGAGGGACCGGAGGGCTCTTTTTACTGCCACACACTTATAACTAAGCTTGCTCGAGTAAAAGGAAAACAAATTCTAAGTCACCACATAAACACATTAACATTTGGGGTTTTTTTGTGAGTGTTTGTAAACAGAGGTGAGGCTGAGACCCAGAGCCATTCTTTGAACAGCCTGGCACGCCAAGGCATCCACCTCGAACATGTGGCCTGTAATGTGATTCATTTTTAATCATAACCCAACCTGTCTGAAAGGCCTGCTCCAGCTGGCTGTGGCATTTAGAAGAATGAAGAAATATGGAAGAATCAATTAGATCTTCACACTCCTCCAGAAACTTTCGGCTAATGGGGTAATTTTCAGTCAGTGGTGCTTGATGGCTGTAGCCTTGCAAACAGATGTTAATGCATTTTTAGCTCAAGCGTACAAAGCCTAAGTGTGGCATCAACACCACTGTTTTTGTCACATTACCTTCAGTCACCACCTGATCTTAAGTACAATTTTTAATAAAGCTTTGGATTAACTCTGCTCTAGTTTGGAAGAGCGTTCTTCTGGTAGTCCACAATCCCTCTATAATCAAGGTTTCGGAGAAGGCTGGCTAAACTCAGAGGGAGATGCCAACATCTGTTAGCACGACATAAATCACTCCAGGAATCATACTCATTTCGGTTAAGTTGTGAATGTTTCCAATGCCAGCAATCGTGCTGATTGGCTCCAATGACTTTAGATGAGGTAAAAATGTAATGCATCAGAGCCAATGCTGGAAGCCCATAGCTCAGCCCCTCTGACATGTCAACTAGACACAAACCAACAGAGAGAGGAAAGTGTTGAAAAACCTCTTTTGATCTACCTTTCTCCTCCTGAATCCTTCTGATTTCCCAGAAGCCTCAGCAGCACTGAAAAGCGAACGCTAGTAACACTAGCAGCCCCCCACCCTTGCCTCAACACACACTCATGCACACAAACACTCACATACGCGCACACACACACACACACACACACACACACACCCACCCCTCCCAAATTGGGTTGTTTTGAGAGCCTGGTCCCCTGCAATTACTTCACATCTGTAATAGTTTACCTGGGTTACTCGAGCAATTACCTCGGGTCCTGCAGCCTTGTGGCAATCAGATCCAGATGTCTCTGCACTCCTTACTGAACGAGCGAGAGCAGCTGAGCCTCAACGCCCAAGACTCACTCATCATCAGACACTTTACTGGGTACAATCTGCGCCCTCCATTCTTTCTCTCTCTCTCTCTCTCACACACACACACACAGTGTTCCTTTTGTGTGATTGATGAGGGAAACAATAAAAACACTTATTGAGTGCTGTTGTCGATTGTGAAGTAGCCTGCAAGGAATGAGACAAGAACTTTCCAAGTCAGGGTCACGTTTCTGAAGCCTGCTACAGATCCAGGTGTGAATGAGCAGACAAGCTGTGTGTGTGTGTGTGTGTGTGTGTGTGTGTGTGTGTGTGTGTGTACATGTGTGATTAGGCATGTGCCTTCATGTTGGTTCAGTCTTTGCAGGAAGGGGTGTGAGAACAGAAGAGACAAAGAGTTAATTAAATCAATTAAAATCCCAAACATGATTGAAGCGGAGTGTTGGAACAGAAAGGCAAGGGGTGCTGGTGCTGATGAAAGGTCAAAGGCAAGTCAGAGGGTAAGAGCCCCAAGAGCTGCCAACCTCCATTGAAAGAAGACTCTTTTAGAACAATCCCAACACAGATTTATCTCTCCTATGAAGGGATAGAGGGATGGTATCTCTTTCATTCGGCACTGTAATTTAAATGGAGGCCATTAATACCAGGGAAAGAAGGAAGGAAGGACAGTGATAAAATTGGGACATTAATCCAAACGAGAGCTGCCACCATGTGGGTGGGTGGGTGGGTGGGGGTGGGGGGGTGGGGGGGCATGGGGCGGGGGGGGACTGAGCTGAAGTGGCCCATCACATTCACTGCCTCCCTAAACAAACAGCATCAGCTTGTGCAGGTTAGTCAGAAACACATCGCCAAAGTTCCTCGACAGACTCTGAGTCGCCTGCAGGATTATTCTTACCCAAGAACAGGGAGTACAGTGCCTGGCTTTCTGATGGTTGGTCCGTTTGCAACAATGTTTAAAAAGCAAATAAACAAACAAAAATCAAGCAGGAACGTCACCCCCCTTCATCTTTGTAAACTGTGGCATTTGCTGGACTTAAACCATTCAAAACAGAGCGACAACAGAAATGAAGTCTGTGACTCAAGCCACGAAAATGAACCCAAGATAGAGAGTCGTTGTTATGGCTTCAAAAACACTTTGTTCCCCTTAGAGACCAAACACAAGAGAAGTAATTTACATCATATCTTCGTATGGACTCACACACATGGTTTCAACAAAAAAGCTTAACCTAAGGACGGCCTGAGGAAGACCCACCGCACCAATGTTGGCTCCTCTCTCCTTCTCTATCCCCACCATACCCCACACTGTTTACATCTACATCTCTTTAACCAAACAGATTAATCATGGCATGTTTGAGATTCAGACAGGTCCATTTTGCCATAAGCTTGTACCAATTGCAGGCTTCCGCCTTTATCTTCCCAAAATGGCCCAGATATCCTTAAAGACACTCGCAATAGAAAATAAATCATTGACATTATCGCAGAGTTTGAAATACTATTCAGGTCATGGGGAAAGATAAAGTGTTTACATAGAGGAAGGGGGGAATCACAATCATGGGCATACAATTGGCAGATGGATTTTGGTATCTTGGCTACAGCAATAAGGGATAATATATATATATGTACACACACACACACACACACACACAAATATATATAAAATCCAGACTCAATTTCATGTAACTGTAGAGGTAGAGGTGATAACTTCTGTTGATTCACTGTGGTTCGCTAAGTCAGTTCACATTTTGTTTTGCTTTGTTTTGTTTCTTTGGCATTGTCTGACCAAGCCATCTGTGTGGTAACCCATAAGCAAGGCACCCAGTCACCTTCAAGATGACATCCTACTCACTGGCCATATTGTGGAGTCATTCAAGAGAAGCCTGAAATCAGTGCCCCAGCAAAGGGCATGGTTGGCACATAAATTCCTCTTGTCAAAAAATGCATAAACACATCTCCCTTAGCCCAACATATAAAGTGCAGCAGAAATGACACAATGTGGGGACTAAAAAAATCCTTTGCAATTTAATTTCTTGTCTGACTTTTTTTAGACATCAGTTATTACAAGATTATAACTAAAAATATTTTATGAAACAACCATTACATCAGCCTTGGGTATTCAGTGGTAGATGACTGTGCCAAAGAAAATCAAACCATCAGCCAGACAAAAGCGGCCTAGAGAGAGAGAGAGAGAGAAAGAGAGCGACAGAGGGAGAGAGACAGACAGAGAGTGAAAAATTCCCAATCAGCTCCATTACTTCCAAAACGTTTGCTATTTCTGGGTGATTGCCTTCAGTCACAATCAACGGGTGATTAGTGTGTGAGCTTTAAAAGAGAGTGTGTTAAGACTCTCCTGTAGGTCACCTTGCTTTTCTCTACATACTGTAGGTAACAAAGGGTGTCCAACACAGCTGTTCCCATCACTTGATGGCAGAAACACTGATCACAAACATAATTGTGGGATGAATAATGAAATGCAAAGATTTATTACATTTGTAGTTGTTTTGTAGCTCAAAAATGCTTTTATAAACATGACAGGCTTTACCAATCTTGGTGCAGATGTAGGCACAGTGTGTGTGTGTGTGTGTGTTTGTGACCTCATTCTACCATGAGAAACTATGTTGGAAGATGGAGGAAATGATGTCTTGGGCGGGCATGATTAAGGGACAGGGGGTATAAATTCCTGGAAAATCATATGAATTGCATCTTCTATCAAAACATACCACTTCAGTACACTCCTCCCACACACCCCACCTCTGTACACACACACACACACACACACACACACACACCGTACTCCATCGCCCTTCCTCTTTAGCCTCTCTTAGCCCTACTCCTGTTATCCATTGGGGTCAGGGCATGGGCTCTGGCCGACATGGTGCTGAACAATTCTTTCCCAGCAGTGAACATGTTATTGGACAACAGAGCCTAATCTGCCGATGACTAGCCCGACCCTGATTCATTTAAATAAATGCTAGAAGAGTGCTCCTGGGCACAGGCCCTTTTCATTTACTGCGTTATTTAAAACGACAAGGAAGGGAGAGAGAGAGGATAGAGGAAAACATCTACAGAGGCCAACTCAATAAACCTTCACTTCCAACAACTGAGTGATGCAGTGAGGTTTTTGTCCATAGATTTTTTATTTTTTTTTGCTGTACACCTCATTATTGTCCTTTGCTGTTTTTCCTCTCTCACACCTCTTCTCTCTGTTGGTATTTGGCACTTGATCTAAGAGTAGTGAGCTCTCTAACGGTCGTCTGACTGGCAACTAGTGCAGTGTGACAGCAAGGTGCTGGGTCTAATTAGGCCCAAAGTGTCACCCGTCTCCCCAGAATGTTCAGGGCAAAATGTCACCAACAAACTTGATTATCCTTATGTGTCAAATATCTTCATCCATGAAAAAAATTGGTCCTAGTTTTCACCCTACTGCAAATAAATAAATAATAATAAAAAAATAGGACAATGTGCTCTATATTCGTAATTGGTGTGGATTTTATACTTCACTTTCCCTATCTATGAGTTTCAGAGCACTGTCATATTAAAGCATATACTTTATAATGACAGTACGTGTTGAACAGATGTGGTCGTGTCCTGAAAAAGTTTCAGAGCTTTGCCCAACCCCATCAAGCTTTTTTGTGTTTGAGTGAAAGAAAGGTGGAGGATTTGAAACATTTTTAAAATGAGTGGGATGTTTCTTGTGTGTTGGGTGTTCTTGATGATGACAGAGAAAGCTTTGAGGCCTCCATTCATGGAACAGGTGGCAGCACTGTAAGGAAACGGAGCGTGACTACAGCGGTTGTGTGTGTGTGTGTGTGTGTGTGTGTGTGTGTGTTGTGTGTGTGTGCTAGTGAATTGAAACAGGGATGTTTCCTTTTCATTCACTGCAGACAGAAAAGCTATGTCCCCAAGACATATCAATCCATTAGTGGGGTCATGAGTTGAACAAAACAACCAACAGAAGAAATTTAAACACTGCTGTCTCTAATGCAGTCGCAATCACAAGGAGGAAAAAACTATGCGTCACTTTCATTTGCCTGGCTTAACTGGGATCAGCAGCAAATGCATCGAATTTAAAAACTTAAGCGAACTTCATGGGCTGACAACTGGTGCAGAAACTAGTCCTTAACATGCATCATGGCCATCAGTTATAAAGCAGGCCTGAAATGGCAAACACTTATGGCACATTAGCTTTGTGAGCATACCGTGTGTGACACAGAAGGCCTCCCACACTGCTTGCAAATGAGCCCTTTTGTTCCAAAATGACAAGAAGAGGGATTTGTCTACATTAGCGCATAGCAGCACAGCACATATACTATTAGAATCGTGTGGCAAAAGGGCTTATTAACCCATGGGAATGTCTCTCTCTAATAACCCCATACCAATGGAGCAGGAGTGTGTGTGTGGGGGTGGGGGGGTATTACAAAATGCACCTCATCCACCAGCACAGATGGGATCATCAAGGACCCACTAATGCTCACATGTATTTTGATTTCCATTGCCCCCCCCCCCCCCCGAATAAAGTAGACTTTAATAAAGTCTTAATTTCCTAACTACATCATTATTATCTTTTGATACGAAGGTGCCATCTGGCAAATGCTCAAGCGAACTAGAGATAAGGCCTCATAATGAGCATGCGGTTGACTCTCCCCTGCTCCCCGGGTTGTGTAAAAGAGACCAGCTTTTGTGATTAGCACATAAAATAAGTGCAACCCCACCCCACCTCCCACCCCCACCCCATGGCATGGATGCGTGTGGCTGTCTCATCTCTGTATACTCGTGGAACCTTCAGCTAGGTCTCTCTGACCAATGTGAAACACACACACACCAAAATAAATCACACTAGGCTATGTTTGGATACCAGGCCTTCTTCTTGGACCCACCATGATTTGTTTTCCTATACACTGGCTTCTACACTTGTGATTAGAAATGGCTTGATTCGATTCATGGCAACCTCGAGGGAAGATTATTTTTTCGAAATGGAATATTTATCAGCCACCCATCTGGATGAGATTATTTTGATTTCTTCCTACATTAAATCACATCTGATACCAGCTACATTAGAGGGTGCAATATCTTGCAAACACACACACATACACACACTGGTGTGAGATCAGGCCTTATTTTCCGAAACCATTGTGGTGCTGAGATCAACATTAAATGATAGAGAAAACAACATTCTCTCTCTCTCATGTGTGTGTGTGTGGAGGAATAAGGCTCTGTTGAAAACCAGACCTAAGCTTGGCCTCTCCATTGCACTGGTAGTTTAGCAACAAAGCCATGTTGTAGTTTTATCCGGCAGGCTTCATGTGTATAACCTAGCTGCCTACAGAGGCATTGCACTTAGCTCCGCAGGTTGGTTTACTTGTGCATGTAGGCTCCAGGAAGGAGCAGTTTTTTTGCCCCTCACCACCAGCACTTGGGGTGCATTACTACGAGTTGCATGACTTGGGGTGCATTACTACTGGGCCTTTGCTTGTTTTATCGAAAGGCACAGTCACAAGACAGCCAGGGCTTTGTGCTTTCATCAACTTCCCTTAATTAAATCTAACCCCTTCTCCAGGCACTTCCGTGATCTTCACAAATACGGAGGGAAGAGAGAGGGAGAGAGAGAGAGCACAACGAAAAGTGAGCACACCTAATTAAAGAAGTTGCTGTTAAAACAAGCCGACGACACTCACTCACTCTGTTCCCTCTCGCCCCAAGATGCTGGAGCTGGCACCTCTCCCGTCATGTGCCAGAATGTTCTCTTGTTCTTCCCCCTTCTCCCTCTCTCTCTCCCCCTCTCTCTTTCTCTCTCAATCTCTCTGCCTCCCGTTCCTCCTCTACCTTCTCTCCGTTTCCAGTCAGTTCATGCTGGAAATGATATGTCATTAGTAAATTACACAGGTGCCAGAATGAGTTTATCATCTGGAGAATGTAAATCTGGTTAATAACCTGGGGAGACGCTTATAAAAGTGTCCTATCTCTTAAGCCAAATGAACACAGCACACTGATAGGAGATTACTCTGCACTGCTGCAGCGTACCCCCAGGCTAGAAACTGCTTTATGATGCTCCCTTTCTCTCTCTCTCTCTCTTTTTTACTCACTCCCTTGCTCTCTTCCCTACTCAATCTTGCTCTGCCTAATCTTTATGCAACCCTAACGAGAGGAAGCATGGAAGAAGACAAACAGAGGAGAAGAAAGAAATGTGTGTGTGTGTGTGTGCATGTGTGTGTGTGTTGTGGGGCAGGCGATGTTCTGAGGAAGATGCTGCTGTCTTCTCTACCACGGCTGCAATACGGTTTGTTAAAGAGCAACCATTAGTCCAACCCCTTCCACATACTTCTTCAGAGACGTCTGCGTGTTAATTGCTTAGTGACATGAAAAACTGACAGATGGAAAAACTTAGGTGGTTCACTTTCCAGCCGCCAAGGTCCATGTAATAGAGAGATCAGTAATAATGACCCTGTGGCCTGATGTTGCCACAGCCGTGCCTCAGTCAATGTTCCCAAATCAAAAGACTTCATCCATCAAACGGATGAGGATCTATGTGCTCTTTGAGAGAGTCTGGTAAATGGACAGGGATCAAAGACCCAAGGCCAAAAAGTGTCCTCCCCATTCATTTTAGAATTTGCCAAATAAGATTCCTCTTCACCTATTTCCTTTATTGAAAACAAAACACTACAGACTCAATCACCTTCCTTTTGCCAGTGTAGCAGCAGCAGAGATGAATCTAAGCCGCACCCCTCTACACACTAGCTCAACATGTGCACGTCACTCCTCGGACAAACCCTGACACGGTCATCCAAGGCAACCTTGAAAGACGACTACAGGCACTAAGTAGCACTGTGGCGACAAGCAGGGAGTGGGTGGGAGGGGGACCCACTCAGCTGTCACGTTAAAATGCTAATGCCTCCGCGGCCGTCTGACCGTCTACCCTCGCCTTCTCCCTTCACCACCACTGGCGACTGAACACCACTGCCACTGCCACCATTACCCCTGTTTGTATGCATAGATAACGTCGGCAGGAACTAAATCCATGCAGGAAATGTGGGCAGATTATGAGCAGCTTTTAAAGGCCCATGCAAATGGACGGAGTGTGTGTGTGTGTGTGTGTGTGTCTGAGCGCGCGTGCGACTTAAACGGGCCCCTCCGGTCTAATCGATGTTTTATGGAGTGTCCTTGCGGGTCCTGTCTCGCCGCATTACTGTGCGGAACAAAGGCAAGCCAATGAGTGGCTATTGAGAATGTGAATAGGGCCAAATCAGCGGTGATTCAATCAAACTTATTGGCCTGATAAGGCATGGAGAGACAGGCTGAAATCCCCTCATTACAAAAAAGATGATTTACACAAGAATTTGCATGACAATGGCCTGGACTGGTGCTCACAAAAGACCTCAGCTCAAGAGAAGTCATGGCAGATTTGAACATGCATGACTGCAAATACAACTGTATGTGTATATTGACAATGAATGCAAACAAGATACATCCCAATTGTGTGTGTGTGTGTGGACACCCATCTCTTTGTCATCCTCTCAGGGCTGGCTGTTTCTCGTGCTAGTGTTTGTGTGTTTGCGAGGTTAAACACAGGCGGGTCTCGTGAGCTGAGAGCTCATTTGATCGCTGGGTGAGAGCATTGGTTAGCTGGTGCCAAGTCCTGGCACCAGCGGCAGCATGGGCAAGTTAATGATGACAGGTTGACCATGTGGAGGTGCCCTGTACCCCGAGGGGCTGTGGAGGATTGGCTAGCCCATTAGCCAAAGCCCCCAGGCTAGTACTGCTCCACAAAAGAGACCAGACCAGCCAACCACAACACACACACACATACACAGAAAAAAGCTCACAGTCCATCATTTTAATACACTTGTGAAGTCAGGACAGAGTAGGACAGTGTGTTTAGGTGGGCTGACAATACTATAGACAAGGATATACTTACTTTCGAGGAAGACAGAGGACCCTAGCATTGCCCCCCCCCCCCCCTTTAGTCTCTTCTTCCCTGTCTACCACCTTTTTCTGTGCTTTGCACTCAGACAAGGCCTGACTTGTGCAGCACTATGCAATTTCAACACACCGGAGACATTAATTCTGACTGTGTTTGGGGAAATACACGCTCATTTTTCGTCACTTAGATCGCACACAAAGCGCTTGCACACTCGCACACACACACGAACACACATCATCCTGCTCACACACCCCCACACACACAATGAGGAAAGAGTATGGCGTTGACATACAGTAATCCCATAATTGAAGGCAGATATGCACCACCCCTGTGGGAAGAGAAGGCAGGATGGAGAGAGAAAGTCAGAGAGAGAGAGAGAGAGAGAGAGACAGAGAGAGAGGGAGGGAGAGAGGAAGGAGGGTGGTAGGTGGAGGGGAATGACCCTAAGGACTGTGAGATGATACAGAGGGGAGTGGCGGGGTGATGGGTCTTCTGCCTGATGGGACCCACATCTGTAACTGGATCTGGGGAGAAGAGAGGAGCTCAGGCTCATTCAGGATATTTTGGACCACGTCAACAACTTCCATCCTCTTTCTCAAACAAGCCAACACCCGCACCCCTCCTTTCATCCTTTCTCTCTCTCTCTCTCCTCTCTCTCTCTCTCACACACACAAATACATACACACACAAACACACTACACACTTATCCTTTCACTTCACTCCATGAAAGGTGCCACCAAACAGCTTTTGCTGTACAAAAGCGTGTAAACACACTCACACAGGTTCAAGATTGTTTGCAATGTTTTAAGAGGCTGTTTGAATGCGATTCCTGGGAGTGAAATATATGTGGATATCACTGCATGTGACCATTCCAACCAGAGGTGATAAAAAGGTGACAGAAAAATGAAAAAGCTGTTGCTTCTGTCATCAGTGTTCACCATTAAACGGTTGAAGTATAATGGCTTAGCGATTCGCTTGCTTAGATTGCACTATGTACTTTCTGTTAAATAGTGCCATACACACATGCACAAAAAAAAACAGGCTAAGTGATTGCTCAAGGCCACTCATAAGTGTTTTAAAGGAACTGAAACCCACAGCATTGAGCTTACAATAATGGGCCAGCATCAAACCACTCAAGCTGTCTGTGCATTTGTATGTGTGCGTGTGTATGTGCGTGCGTGTGTGTATCATGGCTGGTCTGTAGGTAATAGTCTACAGGCATCCATTACAGAAGCACAACTGAAACTCATAATAACCAAAGGGAAAATATAGACCAGGTGGCGCTCAATACATTATAAAGCACATCAGTCGATACAGTCATGTACAGTGTAGTGACAACAATGAAATTCAGTGAAACACAAAGTTTAGATGTACTTGCTTGACAATGGGGTTAGCGAAAATTTGGACAGATTCTGCATTTCTCTCTGGGGAGGTCTTTGTTAACATTTCTGTGGGGCTGCATGCAAAAAGTGAGAATCGCTGCACGAGTGATTGATTTGTTACACATTTTCGTCTATGTCAGCATCCGCCTTACTATCGCAGAACATTCATTAGTGCAGTGTGGAAACATCCTCAGTTTCTCCACCACCAGAGTTAAATCAATTCTTAGCAGCTGCTTTCTAAAGCCCATTTCCTGAATATTTCTACAATTCCTTATTTGAAAGAAGCAGGTTAGACCAACACAAAGGAGTCCTGTCAGAGGATTATGAAGATGAAATAGTCAAATGCATTATCGTGACAGCTGGAGATTCAAATTCCTTTACGGAGGCGCATGTAAATTTCCCCGGAATACAAACACGTTTAAGTACTTTCCCGGCAGCCAATTAAATCAGATACCAGATTACCAAATTACCATATTTATTAACCTCACAGGTTAGCCTGTTTTTTTGCGGTTTAAAATTACTGTTGGAAATAGGGTCATTTAAAGAGTAAAAAAAAGAGTGAAAATAATCAGGTAATGTCACTTCAGATCTACCTTTGGGTTCACTTTAAAGCTGGCTCTGTGATTTACATGTGCTTAGAGAAGCATGGAGAATGATGAGGATTAGGGCACTAGGCAGGAAAGAAAAGAGGAGGGTGAGGGTGGGATGCAGAAACAGCCCTGGCCTGTCCCAGTGTTAGTTGCTTAGGAACCCTAAGGGTGGTTTATGATAAAGTACACATATTCAGGAGCCAATGTTTGAAGAACATAAATGCAACTGACATTTTTATGAGGATTCCCTCGGTGAAGATATACAACTGCTTCATACCTTCATTGCAATCATTCCTGAGCTCAAATGTGGTTACTCCAACACCTGCGCATACACTTGCACAACATATCAGTAGTGCACTATGCCTGCTTGTGACAGGTACAGTGATGCTATTAAGTAGCTGCTATGAACACACACATTTATGCACACATACGTCATAGGAGGTTTAAAATGCCATGAAATGAAAACAAATTCCAGCAACTGGCTGTGCCTTAATCGCTGTTTGACCATATTTCATTAAATTACTTTGGTAATTACTAGGTTTCACACAAATGGATAACTGTAATATGAGTTTCTGACAGTGACATTTTTTAAACCCATCTCTTTCTGAGATCAGTCCTCAATCCTTTAATAAGCAACACTCCTTCGTCTGAGTTTGTGTGTGTGTGTGTGTGCATGTGTGTGTGTTTGTGGGGGTTGCGTGTATATATATATATATATATATATATATATATATATATATATATATATATATATCAAAAGGACATTAACCTTTACCGCTAATGTAAAAAGATGGAACCTCAATTAACAAGAGTAAATAATCCTTGTAATTGCCCCGCACCCTCACTCATCTGGCATAAAACCTAATTAAATGGACCGTCTCAACATAAAAATGGTAGCTAATTGAAAAACTTTGGGCAAAGACCTGGGGGAGGCATGGTCATGGAGAGATTCCATCTCACTGTCATACCTTTTCTTTCAGGCCTGATTGACTAATATAAAGTACACAAATACACAGTCACACACACACACACACACACATACACCATAAATACTTTGCCTCTACACACTAAAGGCCTATGTCTGTTATGCATAATGTGTGTGTGTCAGCTCCTCCTTTGTCTCTCCCCACTGCCTTTTTTCAGTACAGGGGACGCTATTATTTGCACCAGTCTCACACAGACCATAACTCTGCTTTATGATTTTAATGAAGAGTGGTTTGTCATCTGCTCAGTCTTGTAGGTGACGCTTCCTTGTATCACTTAAATCAACCACAAACATCCACAGCATGTCTCGGCCATTCAGGATCACCTCGAGGGAGGAAAGACATGCCATGGCAGTTTGGCTTTTTTTGCTCATCAATGACTTCTGTAGTATAGTTTCTGTAGTTTTTACATAAATGTTTGTCTTTGCATAAACCCCTTGACGCATTATGTTAGCAAGTGTGCCTTAATAAATGACCAGTTTCTGTACTGGACTCACATCTACAATGGGAACATATCTCATTCAGACTAGGGACAGTACTGGAAGACCCAATCTGATAAAACTAAAAATCTAAGAGGCTCTCTGGGTATGAGGGACGGAAGGAGGAAGAAGGAAGAGAGGGAGTTAGTGGTGAAGGACAGTCAGTAATATTCTATTGTGTTGTCCCTCTTCAATCCATTCATGGGCCGTACCCAACCTCAGTAGCACTCCAGTCACCTTGTATCCAATCCACCAGCACTCAGTAGCAAACAAAAACAAGAAAACATACACTTGCACATCCATACACACACGCACGCGCATACACACACACATACACACACACGCGCACGCACACACACATAAATACACATACAAGTGCTCACATTTCTCTGCCCTCCCTATTTTACCTCTATTACTGCTCACAGTAAGACATATAAACAGGGAGATTACTGTCACAAAATAGACAACATCCATGAACCAACAGCGCTGCTTAGGATTTCAAGGCCTACTCGGCGACAGGGCCTCGGCTGGCATGGCCTTCGGTGGGGTGGATGGCGCGGTGGATCCGATTTTTTATTATTATGTTGTGCACACTAATGCATTAATTTCCCCTCATTATTTGCGAGGGGCTGTGGCAATATCCGAGCGAAGCCGGCGTGACATCGGAGACCCCCGTGGAAGATTGCAGCAAAACAAAGAGCCTTTCATTTCCACCACTGCTACGGGGCATCGGGGCAAGCTGAAGAGGAACCAGGCTCTCACAGGATGCCAGGCAACAGGATTGGAAAAGGGGAGTGGGGGTTGGAGTGGGGGATGATGGGGAGGTACCCATGGGCATCCATATCCAACAATTCCCTACCACCATCCTACCCTGCCCTCGGTCCATGGAACATGACCTAAGTGAAATGAATGGGGTGGGTGGGTGGGGTGAAGGGTCCACTTTAATCTGCGACCATGACTGTAATTGAATGTGACATTGTTCTAGAAACAGCCCATAGGTATGTATGTATTATTAAACCCTAAATTGTAAATAATATCCTCCTGATGTATCCTGTGTCCTCTGGTCACATCGCCGGATGTTACAAACCTGTCCACCCCGGGCCTGAACACATACCTGAACTCTGCACAACCCCAGAAGAAAGGCCACTCACACAAAAACAGCTTCTTTGTTGTTGTTTACTTGTGTGTATGTGAGTGTGTTTTTTGTGAGTGGTGTGGATGCGGGCATTGGGGGGAGGGGGTGCAGAGAGAGTTTTCCGACAGATATTAACATTTCACTTGTGGCAAGCAGCACTAATGTGGATTGGTATTTTCATTATGAGGGCGCCTGCAGCCACTCAGAGCTGTATCTCTGGCTCCCAAATTGAGCTGTAAATTCTGAGAGCATCTGACACCCGCGCCTGCAGGGGCTTACATCAGAATGTTAACAAGATGACGACGACCACGCTACCGTCTCCTGCATGAGACGCAAATTTAAAAAAATAATAAATAAATAAAAATACCAAACACACATCACAGTGGAGATCTGGTCAGGAAACTCCGCCCCTGCTGACACCGCTCAAGAGCAGACACATAACAAACCCAGAATGATACTTTTTTTGCCTGTTTTAAATAGAACGTCTCATTCAACAATGAAAGAAGCAATTTCGTTGGGATTTACAGCCGTTTTACCAACCTGATCGGCGCAGATTTGCAAATTATTCATGGGGCTAAACTGTCATTCGTCATGCAGCCTCGCATGAATTTGGTGCGAATAAAGGCATTCTGCATAGTTTATCAAGCAAACCGCTTTTATCTGTCAGCATAATATGCCATATCTATGCATATGTATCTATTCCAAGTTTAATTAAAGGGGATATTACCACCGCTACACAATGCAATCTAGTTTTCTCACCCACAATGAGGCTGTAAAACTCAGCAGCAGTAGCAGCTAACAGGACGGCAAACATGCAAATCATTTCCCTGCAGTATATCACTTGGACCTGCCAAACAATATTAAGCTCCAAACGTGTGCTGAGATGCATGCTAAAGTTTATAGCATGCATAGAGACTTTTGGATACTTTTTTGTGTGCATTGGGTAAAGTCTTGTATTTTCCAGTGGGATAGCTGATAACCAAATATGGTCACGAAAGACATAACTCATTTGCCTGGGGGCATATCCAGATAATTTCATCACAACTAGGCCCCAAGCTACGTCTGACCGACATGATCCATAAAAATCCCAATTTCCATTCAACTTGAGAGGACCCACAATGTGAACAATTGGACTCCTGACCTTTGACGCTGTGGCAGGGTGACTCCATCTCGGGTGGGGAGCCAAAATGGCTTCTCACTTTTCACAATGCTCTAACCCGACAACTGCAGTGAATGAGTCACTGGGAGTATTATCTCCGAACCCTGTAAGCCACCCGCTGCAACTGCATATACAGCCCCACTGAAATCCCCCAGTCATAGCTCTGAGGCAAGGCTTACACTGGTCTATGCCAAGAACAGGGGCCTCTCTGGATCAGTTTACACACAAATAAAACAAGTCTTATCTTGGCCACATGTGAACTAGGCCCAATTACACGGTCTACATTTCACCAGAGAGAGAGAATAGGAAAGAGGCAAAAGAGAGCAAGGAATCTAATTCATATGAATCCTACAAAATAAAGCCCAAAGTCTCTTTTGGAAGACGAAATGGACGGTGCTCCACTCAATGAAAAAAACATTTAGTTTTTATTGTCGTTCTTATGACTGTTCTCGGTTTCTGGTTGGGAGAGCTTTGTTGTGCTGGTCAGCCAGTGGCTTTCCGGCAAACAAGCGGTTCCAAAGGAAGGAGACAAAGCAAAGCTGTTGGGAGCATGGGGTTCCAAAATCCCACAAGTGCCGGTACTCCCAGCGGAATGTGCTGAATGTTGCACACAGCAAGCTCCGGAACGCATTACAAGCTGGCCAACGGAACACGCTGCTCATTCATCAAGCTCATTCTCTGGCAGCAAACCCAGTTGTTTCTCCTTTGTGTGAGCCCTCTCGTCAGCGAGTGTGATGTCAATAACAAAAAGAAGAATGCTTCGTCCTCCCACCAGGATGGAACCTCTGGGCCTCCATAGTCCCTGGAATCTGATAGGCATCTACTCCAAATGCAGGTGCCCTCCACTCATTAACAATATGAAGCTCATCCTGGTGTTTTGACAGATTGACATCCTGGGGAAAGCTTTAAAAACCCGGTGAGTGGTAAGGATGATCAGGACCAGAGCTGCTTTGACACAGTTTAAGTGGCCAGCTGCAAGAAGAATGCCTCAGAGCTCCGTCACCTCCATTGTTTCCTGGTGTCTGTTTTTTACCAACATAACTTGTCCTTACAGGTCAGGATTTAACATTGGCGTTTAAGAGGTCTGTGGTCAGAGTCACGTTTTTCCTCAGTGAATATTTTTGTCAGGTCTAGTCATATCCCGTATATCTGGGAGTCGGACCCCCACAACCCCCACACCACTGGGACGGTCAACATGCTCGTTTGGCTCTGTTTTTCATTAGACAAATACCAATCCAATCTAGTACATCTTAATTATTTTACGACAGCAACAAACACAGCTGTCTCATCAGAGCTGACATCTGTTTAATGACCTGAACCCGAGGCCACAGGAGAGATTTAGAGAAAGAGAGAGAGGGAGAGAGAGAGAGAGAAAAGCAAGAAAGAGAGAGAGAAAAGCTGGAAACTTGCTGGTCTTTTTATCATTACTGACTCCCTGTTTCCCAAAGAGCTTTATCAGTGCTTTTGAGGGCATTCTTTGCCATAGTTGAGGCAATGGCTGGATTGGGAGTAGACTAGCTTGCAGGTGTATGATAGGAGTATTGCTTCCTGACTTGTAGAACATACAAGTGCCCCATGATGATTGAACCACCTTCACACTTCACACTTCAAAAACACACAAATACACACATGCACACACAAATACACACACACACACACACACACACACACACACACACACACGCACACACACACACACAGAGTCAACTATGTCCCTTTACTACTGAACACCTGGCCATGTGTGTTTTGCTTGTGTCTACACAAACACAGAGGTGAGGGTGATGACAGCCTAATGAAGCTCAGTGCAGCAGTGAACCACAAAGACACACACACACACACAGACACACAGGCAGAAACACATAGAAAACTCTGAAAGTTTCAGACAACTTTCAGCTACAGACATGGAGGAAATGTAGATTAGTTGCTTGAAAGTCTGTGTGTGTGTCTGCGCACGTGCATGTCTGCGTGTGTGTGTGTACGTTTCTGGTAAAACAGTAACTCCACAAACCCTGTCCCACCTGCAATTAAAACCCAGACAATGACCAGCACCACAATTTAGTACTTCTCTCTTTTTTTCCTACTCCCCTTTCTATGCAGGGGTTTCCAAGGTTACAACCAGTAAGGCAACCAATTGTGGCCCTGTTATTAATTCTCCATCGGCTTCAATTTGAATGCCTGAGAGCCAATTAAAGTGGCCCCTTGATTGAAGCAGCCTCAGGATCTTCCCAAGCCTGAGCAGAAATGAATTCCGCCCGGGACGGGCAGAAATCGGTTGGGCTGCAGGGAAGTGAAGGAGGAGATGCAGGGAGAAGAAAAGACAGAGAGAGAGAGAGAGAGAGAGAAAGAGAGGTGGAGGGAGGAGTGGCAGAGGGGGGTTAAATAAAAGAGTGAAATTAGAGCGACCCACCAGAAAGGCCAGAGGGAATAAAGTGCGTGTGTGTGTGTGATAGAGAGAGAGAGAGAGAGAGAGAGAGAGTGTATAGAGTAGCGTGTGTGTGTGTGTGTGTGTGCGCGTGCTGGGGAGGTGTTAGTGGCTGGGCTAGTGATGTAAATTAAATCTTGTGTCTGGACTTAGCCATTCAGCACTTGCTGCCGTTCTTGGTTGTTATTCTTTGAGCAACCCCATGGCTTTCGCCCAACACGTCAGACAGGGCCATACAAATGAGAGGTCACTACTCCATCGTCTGCGTGACGCACATTTGCATTAAGTGATTAATAAAGGGAGGGGAAAGGTTGAGGCTGAAGGTGATGCTGTTCAGATTGACAGAGGTATTATATAGGGTTAGGCTTAATGTGTGTTTACTTTGCATGCGGGTGAGTAAAGGTGATGGAAAAGAAAGTTTTACATGTGTAGTGTCATATTTGCCACCTCACTTGATCACCATTATAGTGAACTTAAATGTGCATGTTTTGTGCTATTTTTGTTGGGGTTTTTTGGACCTGATTGTTTATGTGTTTATGTATTATCCATAAACAATACACACGTTCACAAATGTGACACCATTCCCTGACTACATACCAAAGCAAAACAACTCCACCACAAGAGGCTCACGGATCAAGGTATTCAGTCCAAAGGTTTGTCTGTCCACAAATGTGCATGAGTCTATGCATGTGCACATATGCTCACTAGGTGGAACTTGAAATGGGGCTGATGTAGCACCCCTCCACTGGTAAATGAGGTGTCAAGGGGGTATGAGTATGTGTGGGCACGCACTCCCATATGTGTGTGTGCATGTGTGTATGTATAGAGTAGTGTAATGTGTGTGTGTGTGTGTGTATACACTGGCCTGAGTCAGAGGGAGAGGAGCGGAGGAGAGTGGCAGGCCGTGCAGACAGAAGGGTGGCTTTTAGTTAGATGACAAGCCAGGCAGCTGCCACCCTCATCGCCATCACACTCCCTAAGCTGCTTTTCATTTGAAATCAAGCTATGATTAACATTTTTTACTCCCATTTCAAACGTGCTAGGCCTGGGAGACGAAGGGAGAGAGAGAGACAGAGAGAGAGAGAGAGAGAGATAGAGAGAGAGAAAGAGACAGAGAGAGGAGGGGGATATTTCACCTTTAAGGAGACATCTGAGAGACAGAGCGGGTTGAGCATGTTTGGGATTGTGTCGGTGGATTAATCTGTTGGGGATGAACCTAAAAGAGGACTTCTCCAATGTTTCTTAGGAAAAAAAGTCAAAGAATGAAGATTGGTTGAGAGACGGACAGAGGAGACTAGTTCCCACCCTTTCTCTCTCTCTCTCTCTCTCTCTCTCTCTCACCCTTTCTCTGTCAATGTAATTTATTGCAGTTTTATTAGCATGACCATAGACAAGCTTGTGAAAAGACAGACATGATATATATAATATATATAAAAATATATATAAATGAGAAGGCAAAAACAACGCCATTGACTCAAAAACTTAATCTCTCTCTCCTCTATTTCCACACACTCTCTCCCTCCCTCCCTTCATTTCTCCCTCCTTCACTTCATGTGCTGGTGTACAGAGTGAGAGTCTGCTCCAGAGAGCAAGTGGAATGTGCGCTGCACTGGAAAGCCTGAGTCCGCCTGTTGGAGAGAGGCACCACAAGATAGCCACAGGAGTGCCTCGGCAAGCAGAGCCATGGCTGTACCACACCACACCACACTGCTCCATACTAACACAAATAGGTACTTCCCCTCAGCCAAAGTTCAGAGAGGTAAATGAAGGGGGGGTGTTTGTACCCAGAGTCTGGGGTGGTGTTAGTGGGGGAGGGGGGTGGGCATGACCCTCCACACACACACACACACACACACACACACACACACACACACTCTGGGGTGGGTCACCAAACATGGAGGGGGAGGGAGTGGAAAAGGAAAAAAGGTTAAGGAGACAGTTTGTAGCTTCTGACAAATGCCCATCCCAACACACACACACACACACACACACAAACATTCACACTTCTGCACTGACCACCTCCTTCTCATCCTTTCTTTCTTTGACTCTCTTTCTCTCCCTCTCCATCCCTCCTCCACTGGACTCCAATCAATAGGAGCAGAGGCCATTAAGGCGGCTAGCCCTCCTTTCTTATAATTACAACCCCCCTGGATTAAATGAGCACCAGCTAGCCCAATGCTTTTTGTGCTAATTAGCTCGAAATGTGAGCTGTCAACAAACCAAAAATAAATAAATAATTAGACACAACCACTGCTCCCTACCATCCCCACCCCCTGCCAGCACAATAACAAGCACCTTCCTCTGGACACTGGAATGCATTAACATCATCCCTCCTTCTCTCTGTCTCTCTCTCTCTCTTTCACTCATCACCTCCCTCCTTCTGTCCCTTCCATCCTTCCATCCTTTCTGTCTCACTCACTCCTTTTGGTTCTCGATGCTTCTTTGCTCTAGCTGTGTGTGTCTCTCTCTCTTTTGCCCTCCTCTCCCTCGGCAACTCATGTCAAATCTAGGTCCCTCAGAACAAAATCTTAATAATTAACTGGCAAATTTTAACATGATTGCTTGTGACACACCTACTCTGGTAATTATTGCTTTGAGGCCATTTGCTAATGAAATTAATGCATTCGTTGCCCTAACAAATTAGCATAACTCATGCAAATGGCCCACATTTTAGACCCACTTGCAAAAAAAAACACAGGCAGGGACACACACACACACACACACACACACACACACACAAACATGCATGCATGCTCACACACACACACACACACACACACACAAACGAACAAACACAAACATACACACAACACACACACACGTTCACATACAAGCTGTGCACGCTCACATGCACACACACACACACTCATACATACACTCATACATACACACAGGGAAAAAGCAGCATCAACAAAATGTTGTCAAATGAAAAGGGCCCGGCCACTGAATGGGAAATTGCATTAACTGAATTGCAGAGGAGTTTTTCAGGGGCCATAATGGCTAAAGGCTCTTAATTTTAACCACCGGTGAGCACGGCGTAATGTATTGGCAAACGATAGCAGCTTAGGAGAGAATGATTATCATTATCATCATTACAGTCAGTGCGGATCTGCTAGAGCATCTTTCTCAGAGCAAATATTAAATGGCAGCCATAATACAGACATTAAAATGTTATTACACTGATGTATTAAAGCTAGCTGCATGCATATCAATATGGGGTGGGGGCTCGGGCTGAGAAAACTCAAATGAGAGCTGCTTGCTAAACTCTCTCTGTCTCTCACACACACACACCATATTACATCTGTGCACATGGATACACAAACATCCAAAATCAAACAGCAGACCACTCTCAATATCCCATATGTATTTCGTGACCTCACTCCCATGGCAGTGACCCCCCCTTGCACAGCCATATTATGAGGAGCCATATTAATATTTCATAACAATACCTGCCTTTCAAAGGGCAAGAGAGGTGATCAGTGTGTGTGTGTGTGTGTGAGAGAGTCTGTGTGTGTGCATGCGTGTTTCTGTATGTTTTTGTTGTGCTTGTGTCAGTGTGTGTGTATGCGTGCATGTATTAGGAATACAATGGTTGAGAAGCGTTACATATTAAATGTTTCCATCTCTCCTTTTTGGTTCAAAACATCGACTGGCATGAATAGAGTGACATGAGGTTAAATTTGCCATAAGTTATGAGTGAAGATGTAAAAAAAAACAACCTGACGGTGACCACAGACAGAAGGGAAGGAAAGGAGCATTTCTTTCAGCCTCCCTGGCCTTTCTCAACTGCCTCCAGGGGCAAAATGACCAAAAAAAAAACCTCATTTCTCCCATTTAAAGGGTATAGGATTGCATGGCCAGGTCAGGAGGGATGGTCTGTGAGCCATTACGGAAACTTCTGGAACTGAGGGCGAACTGGAAGTCTTACACCCATGAAATTGAACTACTCATCCACCCCAAACCGCTAACCCACTCCCCACCCTAATCACCCACGTCAGAAAACAACCCAAATGCCTGTTTTCATCCTGAAAATCATGTCCTGTCCAACTAATGTCACAGGACAGCAAGCGCCCTGATAGTCAGGTATTAAAGAGCTCAAGAGCATATATAGTTTAGCATCCAAGCCATCAATAACGGGCTAACACTCGTTAAGGCTAGAGCCGTCAGATTTGAGTCATCATTTACCATCTGTGTAATCAGACACTGCCCTCAATACTCAAATCTGGCCCCCGAATACATACCACATGATAGATAGAAGAATAATCTATTGGATTGCACTTTTCTGATTATTGTGTGTGTGTGTGTGTGTGTGTGTGTGTGTGTGTGTGTGTGTGTGTGCTTTTCCAATCCATATTTTAATGTGTGTAGCACAAAATTTTATTTATTTACAATATTTATTTATTTGACTTATATGTTATTATTCTGATTGATGGGACTAAGCATATTGCACCTGCCTGCTAAAATGGTTTTTATCAAGCAGCATTTTATTCCTGGCATTTTTGGGAAATAAGAGGTTAGATTATTGCAGGGGTTCTCAAACTTGAATCGACTGGGGACCCCTGGAGCACAATTTTTTTCCAGGACCCTTTATAACCGCAACAAAAAATTTACCAAAAAAAATTATAGCCATTTTTTCTTTCACATGCTATTGAACTCATATTCTAAAAACATATTTTGTTAATACCACAACAGTTTTAAATACACATGTTATTGCATTTGGCAAAAAAGCAGTTTTAAAAGGATTGTTTTCTTGTCAAATCTAGGCCTACTGTGTTAAAAATATACTATTTGATTCACATAACTAATAATAACTAATATTAATTTTGCTTGCAGTTAACGTTAATGCCTAAGGAAAGTGTTTTGACAGATTGATGTAATGTATCATGTAGGCTAATTGTAACCAATGTTATGCTGGTGGGAGTAATGAGCACAATGCAATTGGACTCTATTCTGATCTCTAGTATTTTTCTCCCCATAAGACGAGTTTATACTTTGTAGCAAACTTTTTCACGGACCCCCTGGCAACATGCTGCAGACTCCCGGGGGTCCCTGGACCCCAGTTTGAGAACCAATGGATTCCACGTGTTACAGTCCACATGACTAGTGCTGGTGCTCATGTGTAGCTTGTCTGTATTTGCATGTGTGTGTGTGTGTGTGTGTGTGTGTGTGTGTGTGTGTGTGTGTGTGTGCGTGCGCGCGTGTATTTGTGTGTGTGTGATTACTGCAAAAGTTATTGTACATCTACTAACACTGATCAGATGATGGCTGAGTCAAAGAGATTAAAGCCACCTTAAGACTTTACAGTAGTGGGCCCTCTTGCAAGACCAGTGAGGATCAGCCTCTGCCCACTGCCTTTTGCACATGGACACCTGATTTAGGCCATATAGGCTGAGAGCTGCTTGATACAGACCAGGTTCCTCAGGCACTGGTCACAGGTCTTATGTAGCACCCCATCCTGCTGAACTTAGGCCTGTTTCAACCCTCACTGTTTTTAGACTGTTTCAAGAAAATTCAATTACTGGTGTCAGTTTTTCCCAAAGTGTTTCTGGACAACACTTAACATTTGACAAACCCCTCATACGGTTGTCTGATGTGATCTAAACACAGCAGAAGTAGTTTGGGAACGAAATAGAACATTCAGGTTTTTGTTTTTCACCGTTGAAATTATCTACAGGAGGAGGTGAATGACTGAACTGAGGCAGTCATAAGGAGCAGATGGGGGCACACAGCCACGGTTGACACTCCATAGGAACATGGGAAGGATGTTTGTCACACTAATGCAAAGGCAGGAGAGGAGGTCCAGGCTCTGTCTGTATGAATGTCTATGAAAAAAACTGACATGGCAGCTGTTGCAGCATATAGATGAAAAAATTACCCTGCACAGACATCACACCGTTCTCCCAGCCCATACAGTTGGTTTGTTCTCTCACCACCCGAGCGATTTCTCACAGCATCCGTTCCTCGTAGCCAGTGTTACGTCTTCCTCTTGCATTATTTGCTCTTGTTTATGTTTCCTCATGTTGAAATGTACGGCTCCAATAAATTTGGTTTGCACGTTCCCTTGGTACTGTATAATGTCAGCCCACCAGGGCCAGCCAGCCAGCAAGGCAGACGGCTAGGCATCCAGCGGCTGGCGGCACCTCTGTGAATACGCTGCTGTGCATCAGCACAAGCGCGCCCCCATAATAGAGGCATAATAGAGGCCAGGATGTGGACAGACAGGAGTGCAACAGGCCTCTGACCTACCTCTGTGATGCCACGTCAAGGCTCTTCATTCCCCCAGCCAAATGAGGTGACAGAGGAGGGAGATGTGGAGGTGTGAGCGGAAGGTCGAGGCGGTAGAGGGGGGAGGCGGTATTGGTACATTTGCATCGGTGGGGGAAATTAGGGGGGTTGGGGAGCTAAATTTGGGATCATGGAATGAATACGGATCGGGACATTATGCACATGGTGGATCGGGACATTATGCACATGGTGGATCGGGACATTATGCACATGGTGTGCCAGGCCAAACATTGTGATACTCTTCTTTGTTCGCTAACTGATTTTTGCAGACATGCTCACACAACTGCACACATGGAAAATACATCACCACTGTAAGGAGTTTCAAATCAGAGGAAAGAGATGTGTGTATGTGTGTATGTGTGTGTGTGTGTGGGGGGGGGGCTGTGAGGCTTGAAAAAATGCTCATTAAAGAGTATGTGTAGCCACATAAACCTACCTCCACTCTGCAAACACTGCATCTTAATCGGTCATCACTGTCAACACCCTGCAAGACACAAACACAAATCACAAATGCTCAGTTAGAAATTACAACCATATACAAACATTCATATACACACACACACACAATCTCAACATATGTTTATCTTGTTAATCTTGTTAATAATTAAATAAATAGATCTTTATTTCACAACACAGCAACCTGAGAAACCTACTGCTTAGAGCAAGACAAGTGCTTCTATGTGGTGATTTAGCACAAGTTTCTATTGAATGTGACTCTCAAGGACAGTGACGCATTTATTGTTTTTTCGGTGTAAGTGCTCTGAGGGGGGAATAAATACCCTTACCAGTGTTGTAACAGTCCCATGCTAAATCAACAGAGCTATGGGCCGGACGCAATTAGCGGTGCTCATTTTTCAGGCGTCCCCGCTGATTTTCACGCTCCATCCACAACGCTCCGACGGCCCTTTGAAAAAGCGGGGCTCAACATAAAGCCTCTGAGACTTTCCCTCCTCCATGAAAAAAGTCACATTTTGAGCAATTACAGGCCAGCTTTTTAATGCGTCTCAGTAAGGATGGTGGCTGTGGTGTACGAAAGGAGTGTGTGTGTGTGTGTGTGTGTGTGTGCAGGGTGGGGTGGTGGTGGAGGGGGGTGGTTGGTGTGTGTGGAGAAAGAGAAAGAGAGAGAGAGAAAGAGAGAGAGAGGCAGTCAGTGGAAATACAATTGGCCCAATCCGGGTGCTTATATGCATGACATGTGGGAGCACCCATTTTGATAGATGTTAATGGCATATAATTATAGAACAGTGCTATTAAGCAATGTGATTTTACAAGAGCACCACGGCCCCCGGCAGTGTGGCCTGATTGTTGTAAGTGTTTGGCTAATGAATGGAAAGCATGTCTGTTTTCAATGATGAGAATTATCAACCCATGAGGGCCAGATCGAGGGAGTGGGCAAGGGAGATGGGGGGGTGGGGTGGGGGGTGGGGCAAACTAGACATGTGTATTCTAAATTAAGCAATGGTCTTTAATTCTCAAAAGTCTTTAATTAAGGTGTAAGAGGATGTTTAAATGTCATATGCCATCTCATATATTTGTACGTAAATTTTTTGTCTCTTAAAATGGCTCTGCTGAAGAGAATGCCAGCTTTATTCTGTGAACTTTTTCTGAGAAGTCGTTTCTCAGGTAACCAGAATGTGGATGACCCCTTAAAATCATCCATCACTGTAAATATACACGACGTGTTCTACGCCTGCCATACAAACACAGTGCTACACACAAAAGAACTCATCAAGGCTAAAGCAAGTTCTGACCACAAAATACATCTAGCACGCACACATTAGAATTTGATCACAGGCATTTACTGCGTAAACATAGAGACATTACAAAAAAGAAATTCCTTCTGGGGAAAAAAAAATCTGCGGTTGCACTTGTCAAGGGGGAAAAAAACCTGACCTCAAGCAGATGCAGGGTTTAATGCTAGACTACAGTTCCTCCTTGCACACATAAATTTGCTGAGACTGTGTTGCGATGAAAGAAAACTACGCTGGAACCATTTCCCGAGACCAAATGTACGACTCCTGTGTGCGCAGGGGGTGGTGCAGGCAACAGTAATTTTATCCAATGTATAAAACCATTTTATTTTAACAAGCATGTTTTTGAACCCCCCCCCCCCCCCCAGAAAAAAGAAATTTTTGCCAAGGCCTCATCTCAGCATCCTGTGCTTAAAAAAATGCTAAATTTAGTTGGTTGTTAGCATTTTAAAGACTCACTGGCCAACCATAATCATATCCATTTTTTATGCCGCTGCAACTTTGAGGTTTATTACATGTGGATTGGATTACACGTTTTGGAAAGCATATTATTTTTCACATAAGATCATTTCCATTAGCTGCAGCAGACTGAAACCATATGGCGGCTTCTTTTTTCATGGCACAATGGAAAACATATTCATATGCTTGTATATAGAGCGAGTGATTGCAGTGGTTTGACATGGACTTTTCCTTTCTGATTTTGGGCGGGGGGGGGGGGGGAGTGTGCACTGTTGTCCTTGCTCTGTAGTTTCTCAAACAAACCTCCAGATTCCCTGGCCGTCCCCCCCACCGCCATCCCTGCCCCCTCAATCCTGTCCTGGATACCCCCCAACCCCTGCCTCAGTCTGAGGACTGTGTTGAGAATCACCAGGCTACTCACTGGTGCTTTGCTGGTGCCCCCATGTAGGAACCAGCCCTTTACACACACACACACACACACACACACACACACACACACACACACATGCACCCAGAGAATGTGCTTTCTCTGACGCCCTTGTACCTCGCCGGGGGCACGGGCCCTCTAGGAGCCATGCGTCTGGTAATGAGGGTCAAAGGTCAGGAAGCAATGGCGCCTGCAGGCGGTGGGATCTCCCAGGCTCACTCAGTCACTGACTCTGGACCTATATTTAAATCAGGCCTTCAGGCCTCTCTAGCGCTTTTTTCGCTTTTTTTTCCAAAGGGCCATCTCTTAACTAGTTCCTGGTTGCTAATTAGTTTTGTGCCAAGCTATTTGTCTCTGGGAGAGCAGATGGGAGACAGGAGGGGAGAGAGAGAGAGAGAGAGAGAAGGGGATGAAGACAAAAAGGACGAAAGCATTATAGAGGGATTTGAGGGGAAAAAAAATGGAAAAAAGGTCGGGACAAAACACATAACTTGTGTTCTGCATTGTCGTCATTGCGACTAACCCCAGGCCATGTTGTTCGAACACACAGCGGGGGCAGCTGAAGTACACATTAGCAAATTAATACAAGCAAAAACTTCTATTTTTTTTTTTATTTGCATCTCTGGATTTAGGGTGGGTGTTTAGCCATACAACAACTACATTGGGACCATTCTCTGCTCAATTACAGTAGATGAGGACAAGAAATTTACCTTTTTTCTCTTTTTTTCAGCTTTTATTCCCCCCCTACCCCAGCGGTCTGAGCTGCTTTTAAGAGTAGTAACAGCGCATGCTATCGCTCCCTGACGCTCATCGCAGAGCACTCAGGAGTCCAATCATTATTGGATTACACTTTCTGGCTTCATAAAATGCGGTTAAGAGGCACTTTCGACGTATGCGCATGACCTGCTTTTTCAGGGAGATGGCTATCAGACGAGAAGTGACAGGTCAATCACCGATTTCTGCGCTGTCAGAGGCCTCTCCTCCTCAGCACTTTAGAGAGGAGGAGGAGGGGGGAATGGCATGTGTAGACACAAACACACACACACACACACACACACACACACACACACACACACACTCACACATGCACACACAGGATTTCTGTGTGTAGTCTTACATCTCTAAATTGCATGTGTGTGAGTGTGTGGTGTGCTTCTGCGTGCGTGTGTGTGTGTGTGTGTATGTTTGTGAGAGAGAGAGAGAGAGAGTAAGTGAGTAAGAGTGAAAGAGAGAGAGCGAAGAGTAGAGGAAAGTAACCACACACTTAAGAGAAGAGGCCTAACACTGACAGCTGTGCAAGCCAAACGAGAGAGCTTTATCATGCTCTCCCCGGCCACTTGTGGGCTACTCACACACCCTTGTGAGCGTATGGAAAAGAACTCAGAGTGAGGAGACCACTCTACTGTCAACATTCAGCATATCAGCAGGACACCACACCGTCCACCATCCAATGTGCTCAACTTCAGCATCAACACAGCAATGAAAGACCAAAGGCAGACGTTTTACGGAAAAGCTTTCTCTACAAGAGCAAAAAACAAAAAACAAAAAACAAAACATTAACTGAGTCTTGCTTTAAGCAAAACAAAATATGAATAAAATAATAATGAAAAAGAATCCTCATGTCTTTTTCTCCTCGCTTTGATGAAGTTGACAAACGAAGGAGACGTAGAGTGCTCAAAAGGGCCCGTTGCAGCTTGGGTAATTGGCTGCTCGTTCTGTTCATAAACCGAGGGGAAGACGTGTCAGCAGCCGTTGTCACTTCAGAAAAGGGCTCCTTTTGATCACCATAATCTCGCTGAGGATTCTGAGGTTTTTCTATTTTGGAATTCTTTGAGAGCGATGGCAGAGGACCATCACTTTGGTGTCAATTTCATCTCACAACAACAAAACAACCAGCGGCGGGCAAGCATCATGTCTGTGTGTGTCTGTGTGTGTGTGGTGTGTGTGTGTGTGTGTGTGTGTGTGTATGCGTGTGTGTTTGCGTGCATTCGTGGTGCGTGTGTGTGCATGTGTTTGTGTGTGGTAAGCAGTAAGCAAGACAGCATGCTGGGAGACTGAGTTTATGGGGTAGCCACAGCACAAACAAGAGTTTCTGTTGCAGCAAAACACCCAGAAGGCAAAGGGGTCAACCAGACCACTGAATTCCACCCACAATCCAATCCAAGTAACAATGGTTTGGAAACATTTTCTCACATACATTATATATATGTGTGTGTGTGTCTGTGTGTGTTTACGTGAACTTATAAATATACCTTTAAATATATATATTTGAACTTTTGAATACCTGCCCGATTTATCTGTCATTGAGCTCTGGCAGTAATGGCACTAACATTGTACTGAAAAGTAAACAAGGTTGTGAGATTCCTGCAAACTGTGCTCCTTGTAAGAACATGCCTGTTTGTGGTGGTCTGGTCAGGAGTGGGGTTCATCATTGTGATCGAGCTACTGATGTCAGCACCACACTGGCACCCATGTCAGTGGGAGAATATATTCATCAGTGTACAACTGTGCAAGCCACCTAATAGGGCCTTATCCGACCACCACCACAACTTCCCTTCACCTTATGCACTGACGTCAAGCCTTGATCAGGATGTGGGTTGAAACACACTTGGTTGGTGTGTGTGTGTGTGTGTGTGTGTGTGAGTGCGCGCAACATTCCATTCTAGCCATTTGCGCTGATCTATGCTTTCCAATGTGTTTGTTTCTGAAAATCCAGACATGTAGCAAACGGTTGAACAGATGGTTAGCACTACGCATAATATGAGACATTTCTGAACGCTGCTTTGTTTCTGCCACAAGAATAAGTAAAAGAGTGTTTTATGAAGTGTGTCCAAAGAAGTGTCTGAACCTTAGAAAATTATGGATATGCAAATATTCCATGAACGTACTGAGGCTATCCAATAGTTTTCCACCTCATGACTGTTGTGTATTTTTCCAGGAGCTGTCAGTTGGTGCGGTTACCTTACCTTACGAATCCAGGTGAGTAGGCAGCTGTGATGAGCCTGGAGAGTCTTACAGTCACAGAAGGTCCTCAGGGGTTCGGCTGTCGCACCATCCCGACAGATGAAGCACTCATTCCCATCTGAAAGGGATAAGAGACAGGCATATGCACATCACACTCCACACACTACATAGTAGACAACAAATACTGACCAAGCAGTGTTGTTTCATATACATTCCCAAAAAACTGAATTAGGATCAGGTGGCTAATGAAAGATACTGTCCTGTGGGCCTTCCAACATTTCAGAACAAGGCTTAAATGTAAGATTTTTTGATAATATTCCAGACAGACTGTGTGAAGTTAAGCAATGGATATTGAGCTTTGAGGAAACTTGAGAGTTACACAAAGTTACACAGCACATCTAATCACCAGCACTGGCTGCACAAACAGGAGAGAAGACTGTGGGGAACAAAGTATTGCCAAGAAGGCGCATGATTTGAGGTTTTCCTTCAGACTCAGCCCACAAAGGAACTGATTGACCTGACAGTGGTCTTCCTTGATTCTGAATACCTTCATCTGAAAGCTGATTGAAATGGTAACAGCAGACCTAAATGTCCGAATCAGAGAACTGCAGCGTGTGACAAAACTAAACGGATGGTAATTGACCAAATGTTAAACTGTGTCTGGCTATTTGAAATATTATGATGAATATATAAAAATTAACAGCTACCGGCGTAACACGAATAAACCCTCAAACAGTGCACCAACACCATTACTATTAAAGAGTTAACGGTCGGCAAAATGACAAATGAGCCAGACATTAGCCATGCATCGGGCAATTATTTGATTACGCCGCACGGAGTGTGGGGAGTGTTGGGCGTAAATCTTTGAAGCCTTTCTCCCTTGTGCAAGCTACTTATTACCTTGTCAATTTGTCATTTTGTCACACCTAACAGCAATTGACGAGATCTGTTTTTGTCGAGACATTAATGCACACGTCGCTCATTTCAGAGAGCTGCCGAAGGAAGGAGAGAAATGGGGAGAGAGCGCTGCAGACGCGTCACAACGTAAACAAGAGGCAAATTAACCAGCTATGGAGGGGCGAAAAATTGCCAATTACATCAGGCAGTAGCTGACCGCTAATGAACACTTAATCAACCATTAGCACCTACTGAATGCATCTGAAAAATGGGAGGGGGGATCGTGATTGTGTGCATTTTGTTTTGTAAATATTGTGTCCAACGAACCCCAAAATGTATCACTGGAAAGAGCAAAATAAATCAAGCATCCGCTTTCACAAGTGGGATACTTCATCTGTCCCTGATGAACCATAATTCTCCCCTCTTTCGTCGATAAAACATTGAGTTTTTACTGATTTCACTTATATTGTCAACCTAAATTAAGTCTGAATATTCACAAAGACCACATCAGTGTCAAGGTCTTAAAGGTTAACAGTTTCCATATTCAGCCTGTCTGGACTGAACACTGGGTAACACGTTAAGATGTCCTTCCTTTTTTTTCTTTATGGGAATGAATGTGTCATTGTTTTATCTCTGATTTGAGCTGAGTGAAGAAAGAGTGTGCGCTTTGTGAAAGAGTTGATTTCATCACTAAGTAACCAAGGCCCACACAGATCTTGTGGCGCCCTGCAAAGACCACTGGGACATCTGATCTTTGTCATTCAAGACAGCTGCATACACTATTATCCAAACAGATTGCTGCCTAACAGTCGACAATATTTCAGTATTTTAGTGACTTTATTTATATGATGTTACTTTGAAATGCATCTTAAGGCAATCTCTTCTCTGGCAATACGGGAGCATTTTAGGATGAGTTTCATGTTGCTGACAGTTTGTAATTTTGAAACAAATTTCTTTTCTCAAACCACCCTCAAAGCATAGACAGATAAATAAAACCACACACACACACACATACACACACACAGCCAAAACACACAGACAACACAGATGCACACACTCAACGACATACTACCCTCTAAGCACACAGCCGAATTACAAAACATTATAATGCCTTCCTTAATGCGTGTGTCTTTATCAGTGTGGAGGGGATTGGTGGGAGGGAGGAATGAGGTTGAGGCTACCATATGGTCATAATCACACACCATTAGAAGGCAATCCAATGTGGGAGATTGAACAGCAAGTAAGATTATTAGGGCTTCCAGCCTGGGAGGGCATCAAGCCAATTAAATCACAGGGTGGGATGCAGCCTGCTCACAGGCCTTCGCAGAGGGAGGTGTGTGTGTGTGTGGGAGGTGAGGGGTGGGGTGGTGTGGGTGCATTTCTACCTCCTTGCTAGCTGATGCCTCTCCTACTGGTCTGATTTCCATCAGTCCATTTTTTTTTACCATGGGCCTCCCTGGCTAGAGTGTCAGAAGTCTTCTTTTAAGTCAGTAGATGGATTTCAGTACATATCCTAAGCTAAGTGTTTCTAATTATTCCAATATATACTTTTATAGTTGGTGGAAACCGCCCCAAATTTCACAATATGCAAAACATCAATGAACATTAAAATATACAAATCAATATATAGAAATGTGAGTCAGAAACGTGATGGTGACACAAGACAGAATGAAATGGGATACAGTATGTAATGGCAGGTGTCTCAACGATGATGGCAATACACATACATACACTGATGTGTACATGTAGCTATACGTACATGAAGGTGTATGCATGTGTAGTAGCATGCTCTGTGCATGTCTGTGTGTGTAATGTGTATGTGTGTGTGTGCATGCATGTGTGTGTGTGTCCGTGTGCCTGCGTAGGCCCAATGCTGTGAGATGGAGGCAGTGTGGAGTCGACTCAAGCTGCGCAGTAATGAGGAGCTTCACACGCACATCCCGTGACTGCAAGATGACCCTTCCTCTCTCTCTCTCTCTCCTTCGCTCTCACTCCCTCTAATCAGATCCCCGTTCATTTCACAAGGTGTTTATTTAATGCTACTGTGACTGAAGCTTTTCTTAATTATGTTAAATACTGTCAGTCCCCATCAGCTTCTGTGTTAAGCCAGCACAGGTCCACACATTACCCCCATCAGTGAGCACGCCCACACACACCCTCAAACACACACACACACACACAAATTTAACTCAGCCAAAAAACGCACACAGAGAAACTGAACACACACACACACACAAACGGACATTCACACTCTCACAGACGTTAATGAACACATAGGTGATAATGAACGCAAGCACATATGTGCTAATGAATAGACTCACATGCATGCTAATTGCACATGTACACCAGCCTGCTTTAAATATAAAAATCTTGCACCAAAACATGCACACCCAGCCACAGGCTCTATGTAGTTTTCTACATCCATCAGTAATGAATCAGTCTTACGACCCGTCTATACCAGACCGGAGTACACAGGGGCACAGTGGTGGGATGCAATCTAAACATACAATGCTTGACAGGGGAAGTGACCACAGATATTATACAGATTACTATATAATATCTATGGTGGAGACCCTTTGACCTGTATATGTCATAAAGCCTAACTTAGAATCCATGCACATACAGTACAAGAATGTATTTGTTCACAAGTTCACAAGTTTGATTCACTTGGGCATGCATTCACACATAGTTACAGACACAGACACACAAACACACACACATACACACACACACATACAGAGAGAGAGAGAGAGAGAGAGAGAGAGAGAGAGAGAGAGAAAGAAAGACAGAGAGAGTACATACAACAAGTTGGGTACATGATCACACTTCCTTTCCTTCTTTTCCTTCAAGCTAGAAGTTTCAACCCTATAAGGTCTCCAAGTCACCAAGCTCTTGTTCTCTATCGAATAACAGTTAATAATATGATAGATCAGCTAATTAGTCTTTGCCATGGTTGATTTGCTGTGCTTATATCACCGACCCTCTTGAAAATCATAAGGCCTCTGCTGGACTGACATGAAAGACTTGCTGGTGACCTCACTGGCCTTAAATACACAACAGACACCAACGCTGAGACTTACAGTAAAGCCGACTACAATGTGGGGCTTATTCAGTTAAAAGAG
Organism: Tenualosa thibaudeaui; assembly: GCA_027481765.1. Classification (NCBI taxonomy): domain Eukaryota; kingdom Metazoa; phylum Chordata; class Actinopteri; order Clupeiformes; family Clupeidae; genus Tenualosa; species Tenualosa thibaudeaui. The sequence continues at coordinate 1,368,004 of JAIFZK010000023.1, read as the reverse complement.
TGGGACAGACATGTGTTTGTGTGCGTGTGTGTGTGTCTGTGTGAGAGAGAGAGACAGAGAGTGTGTCGTGCAGTATGCCAAGAGTAATAACGTGGACGATAAGCATGATACTTTCTGTATGACGCGACTGTTGTGAAATTTTACACATTCCGCCATAAAGACACTCACTTCTCACTCCCTTGACCTCACTGGTGAACTTCCTCCCTGCAAATCCCAGCAAAAGTCCCCACACGTCAAGGAGACGCACATGTGTCTTTCATGTCAAAAGCATTAACTCCTCTGTTAACAAATGGGAGAAGAAAAGTTTTCTTTTTCTTGCAAAATGAGTTTTTCTGTTGTTCAGCAGAACTTCTGTTGGCCTTGTGTCTCCTCTGGCAATCATCTGTAGCTCTAAACCAAACCCCACCATCAATTTCTTTCCCCCGCGCAGCCGCCATCACCCCCCAAGTCATGTCTACGGCTGGCCTCTCAGATCTCCACATCCCATCTCGCGGCACTTTGGCAGGTGTGAGCTGATCTCTCCACCTGCGAGTCAATTAAAGCAAGGAGCAAAGGAACACGCTGTGCAGTCAGCACTTTACAAGGCATCACATGCAGATTGGAGGGAGAGAGAGAGAGAGAGAAAGAGAGAGAAAGGAAGAATGTCATAAAGATAAAAAAAGAACGATTGAGAACAGAGAGAGAGAAAAAAGAGGAAAAAAAGAAAAAGCAGAAGAAGGGATTTGTCTCTGGAATTGGCAAACAACATCTGACTTGCAATGAGATTGATTCCCCAAAACAACTGCAACAAAAACTGTTCACAACTGTTCACTGAACTGAACTAACTGAACTAATTGAAAAAAAAAACTGAACTCACAAAACTGACAAAACACCAAGAGCAATGCGCCTGAGGAAGATGGACGCTTCAGAAAAGTGCAATTGAAAGGAGTCCTCAGCCCCTGAGGACCGGCGTCGACCAATGGACATAAAAGGTGAGCGAGAGATAGAGAGAGAAAGAGGGGTGTAGGGAGACAGCCAGACGCTTCAGCCTGGAGAGCTTGGCCACGGCTCAGGGCTCTGCTGCCCCTGTAGGGGCTATCTAGTCCTCCCTGTCTCTCTCCCTCTTCTCTTCTCCTCTCCCGTGGCATCTGAATGCCTTTGATTCATCTGCCTTTATTTCAGTGTTTGAAAAGAAGAAGAAGAAAAAAAAAACAACTGTCCACTTAGCTGCCCCCAAAACAGGGGCTTTGAAGTCCAAAATCTGCAGTAAGCATACCTTGGAGGACTACTCTGTCAGGATGGCAGGTCGGAAGGGAGAACGGACAGAAGGGGTGGAGGGGTGTCCAAAAGACTTGAGGCAGAATAAAGAGACAAGAGGAAAAAAGTAGCGCATAGAGAAGATGTGCATAAGAAAAGAGAAGCCATTAGAAACGTTTAGTGTTCAAATATGAATCTTCGACAACTTCAGAAACCTAAGCGTGATCTCCTAATTCCCTCTGCCAAGGAGGTTATGTTTCCGCCGGTGTGTATTGTGTCTGTGACCCCATATTGCCTTGGCGGAGGTCTGCCTGTTTGCTTTTCTAGTTGTTTCAATAAGGTATCAGTTCAAAAAGACAAATAGCCAATTTCTTGTTATGGCCAACTTAAATACAGAATTTGTGCCCTATCCCCAAACACCAAAAAGGGAAAATAGTGATATCCTGTTTTGGATCTCTCTCTTTTTAACACTAGACAATCTTGCAGAAATGATACAGATACATTAATAAGGGAATCTATTTCTTCAATGAAGAGAGTTGAGAAGAGGTGTGTAGATCAGTGGGAGCATTAGAGGAAGTGAGCTGTGAGCTTGAGTGGTGATCTAAAAAAAGGGGGGGTTAAGATAAGATAAGGCTTTGTAAGCATTTCCTGGTTAGTGACCAGATACAGCCTCGAGGTAGGCCTCATTTTCACATAAAGGGGAAGCAAAGGAATCTCATAATTTCTCCTCTAGCCTTACTTGACTGGTGCTGAGCTTGGTAAGGTGTGTATCTTTGATCTAAGTTCAGGCTTTCAGGCATTTGTGTGTAAGGATGAGGGTGGGTCTGAACTACAAGCAGTGAAAAAACACCACTAAAGTTTAAATTATAATGGAAAAAAATTATTCTAACTTCAACCTCAACAGTGTTTTTTTTATCAAGCATTAAGTTTTAACACATCTATGCCTTCCAAAACCTTTGCCAAGAATATGAAAGCCAATGTAATATCCTTTCCTGGAATCACACACACATACACACACACGTGGATAAGTACATACACCTCATCCATTCCATATCTACCTATCATTCCCAATCTCTCTTTCACAACACACAGTGCATTCCAACAGTGCCCCACAATGCTCCCTTTCACTCTATCTGCCTGTTGGTCAGTCTCTCTTTCTCAATCTGTCTCTTTTCCACAGTGAGTTTGGACATAGAAACAACACTGCTATTAAGTGCAAAGACGAGGCCCTTGGCTGGTGCAGACAGTGTGTTATTGTGCTGGCAAGTGCAGATACACTGTTACTGACACTACCAACAAAGTTATGTACAGTCACAGCCTTCTTTACATCACAAGGCCAAAAAAGTCTTTTCATTTTTTCATTCAATGTACAGTATACATAAAGTAGAAAGTTTTATTTAAAAAATGGTGATGGATCTTTTTAGTGGTAATGGTTTTTATGGTTGATTGATGTATTGGTGATTTTGATGTTGAAGTGTGTTCACTTTTGGGGGAAGTGCACAGTGCCTTCGCTTTGATTACTGTTGAATTGTTTGTCCCTCCACTCCCAGTGGTGCTTTGTGATTTTTGGAGCCTGGTATGATAAACGAAAGCCATGTCGCCACTGCGATCTCCCCCGGCTCATTATTTTCCACTCTGCCGTTAAGGATGCTCTTATTGGGCTGTGATCAATTTGTGCTGAGCCCCGAGGCCTCTCTGCCTACCGCCATGGGTGTAAATATGCTGCCGCTGGCAACCACTGGGAATAAAATGCTACAGCGCAGCAAACAAAAAACAAACAACTTCAGTTGAAAATCAGCACTGAATGGAGCGCTCCTGGCAAACAATGTCTTTTTTTTGAAAGATGCACAGTTTGTCTGCCAAAATGAACTGTCAGTCAACTCAATCCACGTCAAAACTATAGTGAGGCAAACAACACCTACGCCACCTACACTTGACAGCATACAGAACTTCCTACTAGACTATAGGCAAGGCAGCCAATCCTGTTTGCTTGCATTATACAGACAGGAAGGCTTTATGACCTTCATCACCAGCTTTTCCTCTCTGGATGTCTCTCCAGCAAAAGTCAATATTTAATTTGTTTGTGTTTTCACACACCACATGACTGAAATGCCATTACAGTGTACCCCACCATCCCCTTCGATCCATGCAGTGGGACAGTACTGTATGTGAAACAACTTTTCAGGAAAGATTTACATCTCCACTATCTGTGATAGCTGGTGACAGGGACAGGACTACAGGCTAACCTGTTAACACTGTTGTTTACTTTGTTGTTTACTTTGTTGTCCACTGTCATTTGGTACTTGATCGTCTTGTCAAACAGGTACTTTGTCATTTTCCCACCCATTCAAACATTTACAAAAGGTTAAACATGTGACTGCTGCAATTACTGCATATACTGTGCAAACAAGCCACCATAGGCTGTCACAGGCAGAGTAGTAAACAATAAGACAAAAAACAGCAATAGAAAAGTTGTGGCAACTACATGATACTTAATACTTTATACGATGAACAAAATAGGAAAACACATTTTAAATTGTCACTATTTTATCTCATTTGTGAGAATAAATGATAGAAGGAATGACAAAAGTTTGTTAATGGACTTACATTGTAACATTCAGTCAAATTCAACTAGATATGCCTAGGCAGGCACATTGTATTCTACCATTAGTTAAAGAAATATCTAAAACAAGCAATATGACTTTAAACAGCTGCAACAGTAAAAGAATACATCATTAAAAGTGGCCTAGACCCTTAATTTGTCTCTATTCCAATATAGTGTCCATCATGTTTGAAGTTCTGAGGCTGGTTTTACAAGAGCTGGATCACCATTGTGGAAAGCGAATGACTACAATTAGCACTTTTGGACCAGAGTTGGACTCAAATTCACATTCCTTTGTCTCTAAGCTGCCCTCTTCTAATCTACAGTGTGCTCTACATGCTCAATGAGTCAAATACAGCCATCACTTTCTGCAGTGTTATAAAATACATTATCGACCCCATTATGCAGAACATTTAATAAAACATTAGATTTGAGAGAATCCTTCACTAGCTTATTGTCACTAATGTTGCTAACATCTTTTGGGTGACCCCGGCACACTAGTTTGGCACCTGTGAGGCCTTGTGGAATGACAGCCATTAAATCAGCTCAAACCAGATTCTATTTGAGAACAGTGAGTGACAGAGAGGCAGACAGAGGACAGGGCAGAGGAGGGAGACAGAGAGAGAGAGAGAGAGAGAGAGAGAAGGCACACTCTATATAGCAGCTTACTGTCAAGAGCAAGCATTGAATCAATGTGATGGTGGCCGATTCACCAATAACTCCAACAAAAACAGCCAGATTGGGGAAACTCTAAATTTAATTATCAGTGATGTTGTTAATGACCCCATTAGGGGAGGAATAATGGGAAATTAGCCAGGGCTGTGTGACGGATTGCTTGTGTGACAGCCATCTGGCAGAAAGCAGCTAGCATGCACACACACACACATACACACAAACAAATAGCACCAAAAAAAAAACAGGACCATGGGACAGCATAGCACCCTGACTAGTATCTGAAACCCAGCCAGAGGCACACTCTCACTTCCCAAACCACTGTGGTCCCTCTGGTAATGCTGCAAACATTTCATGCGACTCATGTACAATAGGAAACAAATCTCCCTTTATCTCTGACCCTCTCTCTCTGTCCATGGTACCCTCTACCCCCAGTGTCCCCACCTTTTGTGTGTATTGAGCCTCCCTGCTTGTCCTGTCAGCTCTGGTATCAAATGAAGGCGCGCTGGGAGTCAAACAGCTTGTTCGCATGCCGGCAGAACAGGCTGCGGAGGTCGATCCATTAGCAAACATTAGTGCACTTTCAATTTGCAAGGGAGGCATACGTTTACGTGCGCTCTCCTTAGCCCCGGCTCACAGAGCTGATGGGCTCAATTTCGTTAATTTATCTCTGTGCTCAGCGATGTCCAGTAATGGATACAGGGAGCGTGCAGAATGGGTTGGATCGGACTCGAGCACGTCGGGCTGACCAAACAAGTCAGTGCCAGGATCAGAGTTTGTTCAGGCCAACTTCTAAATGTTTTAAAACTTGAGCCATTCTGTCTGTTTTGCAAGGCCGATAGAGATTGTATACAGAGATATTTTAGTTACAGCACTTAAAAATGCTAGTCATATGTATATGAAAACAATATTTAAATACTATTTGAGTACTATAAAATATTACTTGCATGCTGTTTCATGGCTGATGAGAGGATACTTCGTGATTTACATCAGAGATGACTTCACTACACCCAGTAAACGAGGATGAATATCACCTTGGCAACTACTACTACAAGGAAATCATCAGTTATCACACAACTATCTCATATAAAATGTAAAACATGACTTAAAATCATTCCTTTGTTGTTCACATAGTGCATCAATTGTATCTACTCATTCAGTATACTATTCTTTCAATCATAGCAATGCTTTAGTGATGATAAATAAAACAAGCCTACAGCTTATTTCGCACAAAGTCAGAGATATTTCTATTTTTTCTGTGGTTTTGTGGAGGCCTCTGATGTTGACAAGGGAATCTACACTTGCTGAAACCCATCATATGGAATGTTTCAAGGTATTTGCTGGAAAAACACATTCAGTCATAATGAAACTGAAACGGTCAAACTCTACAACTAACAAACAAAAAAGCTGCACAAACCAGGCGTCTGTTCATCACCTTAGCAAGGTGAATAATAACCAATTTGATTACTAAGACATTGACATGGCTCTGGGAAAAAAAACATATAAATCCAATAGACGACTGCAGTGGCAAATGCAATAAGACCAACATCATGGCACTCTGGATGTGATCATTAGTCACTTTGTATTGTTATCCACTGCATTTCACACCTTCAGAACCGTCTTTGCAATCTGGGTGAAGTCCTAGGAATGAAGAGCGAAGCTGACTGGAATGTCAGGAGGAAAAGATCGACTGATTCTTAAGCTTCACTCCTGGCAGACAGATTGTTTCAGGGCTGATTTGAAATTTATGGATCACTGATACAACGGCATGAGTCAACCCAATGCTCAAAGACAGCAACATTCACCTGCATGCATACGACTTTGGCCTATTGCAGCAAATAACTGGACTACAGAACAATTAAATGTGATCATGGTAACCATAATACAACAGGCCTATTGTCAGAAACACTATCATTTTGCTTGTTAGGTAATTGTCCACTAATATTATTATAGTTCTTTTAATTGTGCAGTCTGACATCGTTCTCCTACTTTTACATTTAATTGAATGTGAGGTTGCTCAATAATTGCCTGAATGATTGCCTGAAAAACATGCAATTATAAATTAATGTGGACAAAGTGATTAAGTCTACCCTGAACCTGGTCGGCAAAACTTCAAAACAGTAGCTGGGTTTACATTAAACTTATTCGCATTTCATATTCGCATTAACAAAAATTCGGGTCAATAATTTGCGTGTCTGCAGGAGTTTCCATCAGCTGTGTACTGTGAATAAAAAAATTAACATTAGCCTAATCAAGTGACATGTTTTAACCAGCTGAGGGATCAACGTCTGTGAACAGAAATGTGAATATACATGAATAAACTGTTTCCATCAACTTTAATCGCATTATGCCTTTTTCGCATTAGGGGACTGATTTGAATTTGCAGATGTTTCCAACTGAGGATTTCTTCATATAACTTATATGCACATCAACTAGTTGGATGAAATCCAGCTCATAAGTTATTTTTTATGACATATATGGTGGAGGATTGTGTACACATTGAGTTGGTTACAATATGATCATCTTTCCTCTTTGCTTGAGCAATGACCTTTCATCTCTCTAATCACCTATATGAACATGACCTTTCACCTCTCTAATGTGTTAATTCTCTGTGTGGAAAGGGACAAAGCTATCCAAGCTATGGCTGCCTGGGCATTGATCCGATAACCTTGTTATCACCATGCTCAACCAGAGAAAACAATGTGCAAGGTAAGCAACTTGGCTTAAGGGTTTTTTTTGGAGCCAGATTCAGTTGGTAGGTGTGTCATACATTCATGGCAGGCCCACATACAACACAGAGGTTTTATACCTTGTTATGTCCTTCATGGATACTGTTTACTTGTGAGAATCAGTTTCAGGCTAAAAATTTCATATGAATCAACAGAATTTAAAGGGTTTATGACCAGCCCTCTGTCAGTGACAGTGGGTATTAGGGAGGATTTTGATGACCAGGATATCACCACTATAAAATACCAGCTAGTGGATAACCAGATTTCAATACCTCTTCCTTCCTCAAATTCACAATCAGCTTTCTTCAGGATTTGATGAGGGTTTCTGGTCTTTAATTAGAAGTTTTCCAGTCAAGTTCATTTCTGTCCTGAGAGTTGTTAATGTGTTTCCACATACCGAAAAGTTAATAGAGTTAATGTTTACACATACAGAGTAACAGAAAGAGTAACTTACCAAAGACTGCAACTTTGCAAGTGTCTGAACAGCATTCCTCTGGCAGAACTGCATAACCATTGTCCATAATTCAAATTAGTTCTGCCTAGTTTGAAGAACGTAAACAAATGAACCCACTCCCACGGCTGGGAACAGGCTTATGTTAAACGTCTCTAAACCCAGTTTTTCCTGAGGAATTCTGCTTCTGTTTCCTTGTCTGTGGATCTCTGAAAGGCAGGCAGATTCCATTCAATGATTCATTCCCATAAAAATCCTTTTTTGTTCTTTTTTACCAGGTTTGTTGTTTGTCCGTGGATCCCTCTGTAGCAAATCTGTCAGCTGATGTTACTTCGGCTTGTTACAACGGGCTTTGGCCTACCAGCCGAGCTCGTCTGTTTTTGTTTTAAAAGGAAGTAGAACACGCTTGTGCAGCCAATCAACTGTTCTCCTCCACTGACAGGCCAAGCCCCGAACAGGAAGTAAGCTGCACAGTCGGATGTTGTGGCACTCTATTCTCTCGTTGTCTGTTTGGTAGAGTGAGGAGAAGGAGGAGAAGATTTACTGCCTGAGGGTCTTGTGGGAAATTATTTGGGGCTGGGGGCAGGATCCAAAACAGGAAGACAGAAAGAGAAAGTTTTGTTACAAGACAAGCTTTGTATGATGAAATACAATACAGTCTTTAGTCTTTAATCTTTGCTACCCTGGGCTGAACAGTTGCAGTTGGTTCTTTGGAAGAATAGAATTTTACATACACAAATATCCAAGCCTTTATACTATAGTCACATAGTATAAGCACACACATACAAACATAATTACAGCCAAGTTATACAGACATAATACTCACCAAACTACCTACAGCCAGTCTGATAGAAAAGGAGAAAGGAAAAAGGGGGAAATGCTGACTAACAATTTTCACAATCACCCATGTCATCATGAACTACACAAGAGTCATGGTTTATCACATAAAGGAGAGCCCTTTGCCCTTTGGATAAAAAAAAGAAATGGATTTTTAATGGAACAACCAATAGAAAACCGTATAGCATGTAAATCCAGAGGTTTAGTAATTTTCTTCTATCACATCTAACATCTGTCCACAGTCATACCCAGAAATGCCACAACTAGTCCATAAAATAAAACAATTGCACTGGGTGCATGTGAATCCCAACAGGCCGTTTTCAAAATCAAACACACGCCTGTGAATCATCAAGCCTGTGCCCACATGAGCTTCCAGCTACCTTTGCTTTAATCAGCTGTTCTTCAGAGACAAGTCTATGTTGTACTTATAACCAACATCCCCCTGGGATTATGAGTTGTTTGCGGCTGTGTCAGAGCCGCTGCAGAAGGCCTCTTTACAGTTCTCCAATATGACTTTTCACCAGGATCTTTCCTCCTCTCATGATTTCCTATGCAGGGAAGCCAATGTAAATCGGGGCAGGAAGATTAAACTGACACAGCTCTGGGGTTGCAAGGCCAAGATTCCCCTCTCCATCAGGCTCTTTCTCACCATTGTGCTTGATGTGTTCTCTTTGCTCTAGAGGACAGTGTCTGTCAGGCTAGATGCTAAAAAAATAATGCTTTAAGCTTTCTAAAATAGTACCTTTTTCCCAAGGGGTGAAAGAAGTCTTACAGACATACAGTAGAATGTTGTAAAAGCTTATGGCCCAGAATATTATTTTATTTTATTAAATTGGCAAATAGTGTGATTAGTGCTGTCCTTTTGTCATGCAGTGGAAAAGTATAGCCTATATAGCCTATATTCAGAGGTTATGAATTAAGTTGCTGAATTTCATGTGCTGCATTTGTACACTTATTTCTTGCTAAAAATTAAACAATAATGTGTTGTTTACAATGGTCATCCTAATTTATCCATGGTACAGCTAAAAGACTGTATATGAGGAGCTCCACTCATCAACATGTTTTTTTTGTCATCTTGTGCTATACAGCAGAAGGGTTGAGAATCAACAAAAAAATCATTTGATGATGGCGTATGGTCAAGAACCTCTTGATAAACATTAGGTTTTGAGTGATGGTGCTTCACTTCCAATTTCAAGGTTATGTGACAGATTAAATCTACCAAAACATGAGCTGAAAATTGATTCGGGTGGACTAGCAGGAAAGCGCGAGGCTCTACTCGGCGCGGACAACAATGACTGAGTGACAGCTCTGTGCCAAGCTTCAATGTTTAATTTTTTTCACTTCTTTTTTTTCCCTTCCTTTACCCTTTTTTTGGCTTACTTTGAAGTGTGTCTTTTATCAGCAGGTTTCAGGCCATCATAGCCCTATAGCACATTTGCCATCTAATAACACATTAGATGGGATTGGCATGCGTTATTAGCTGTTACCTTCGTCTGTTCCACGTGAACTTGTCAGGCGCCATCTGTTAGGTGGGAACAGCAAGGACTGATATGCGGCAGTTTATCTGAACACTTTGTTTGTTATGCATGTCAGTGCTTTACTGTATGTGCAGAAGACTTGATGAGTTCCTGTTGAAACAGAACACTGTGTGTGTGCATGCTTATTCCCCCCAAAATATATCTCCCCTAATACCTGTTTTTTCATCATGTGAACATTCCTTTACAGTTGTCTGATTTATGATTTAGAACACAGACTGAGCTTGTACTTGCACTTAAAATAGCTCTGTACTATAGACATCTGGGAGTTCTGTTCTTTTACTGTACTATCGCGTCATTTTGTGATGTCGGCAGGAAAGTTGGTTTAACAATGAATGGTACAAGAATGGCACCAGCCGCAAATTCAGCTAGCTTGTTAAATACACACTTTACTTAAATAATATATGTGTGTGTATATTTATATATATATATTGATACAATACAATATCTCAATTACATCTAAAATTAGCTTATTAAATCTAACAGTACAGACTCCTACAGTGAAAGAGGTTAGTTTGCCTAAAAAGACTACAATTCACCGTATTCATCAACGGCAATTGTACAGTGTTAACAGATGATAAGCAATTTCTGCTGTAACATAAACATTAACCTCCGCTTCTTAATTACAACAAAGCAGATTATTAATGGATTCAGGATCTATCCATTAGCTTAACTTTTGCAATACCCCCCGTTATATGGGCCCTACATCGACCTTTTGTTAGGCCTACTCTCACCACTCTGTTAGTAGATTATGCAGCTATAATGTGAAGCTAATTCTGAGTAACCTCGTCTTTACTCGATATTAAAATAAGCTAAGGTTGGTGTCTATTTTTGGGAGTGAGTAAATAATTAGTATTTTTGAAAGTATGTCTATGGCTTGGTACTGTACTTTCCTGCCAGTGGAATTTTGAATGTTAAGTGGCAAGTTTAGGACATCAACTCCTGGATCTCTATAGAGTACACTGATAAGGAGGAGAAGGCATGGACATACTCTGCAGTGTTTAAAATGGACACACTCTAGTGGTTTGTGTGTGTGTGTGTGTGTGTGTGTGTGTGTGTGTGTGTGTGTGTGTGTGTGTGTGTGTGTAAAAAACAGCCATTCAACGCAGAGGGGCTGATGTCAAGGATATACATGAAAGTAAAACAGTATGTTAGTGTGTGTGTGTGTGTGTGTTTTGGGGGGGCGGTTGTAAGTCTGTGTGTGTATTTCAAAGACAAGTGTTGCTGCCACTGTTCGTACACTTACACAAAAGAATAAAATATTCCCACTAAAAGGCCTTCCTTTGGGGTCACTGGAGCGGAGACAATGTGACAGGACAGTCTTTCGGACAGACACATCACTCTCCATCACCATCTGTGGAATGTCTACCACTTGGCAACATCAAGCTTCTTAAAAAACACACACACATAGACACACCTAACACACACACACACAAGTCACATGTGCTGTGATAACTCATGCAGTCTACCACAGTTTTCAAGCTTTCATTAGAAAAAAATGATAGCAGCATAGACGAGGGGGAGTAAAGGGACAGAGATTGGACCAAGCGAAGTGCTTCCTCAGAGCGTAAAAAAAAATAGGAGAGGGAGGAAGAAGATGATGAGACCCTGTGGAAAATATGTCTTGTATCACCAGGAATATGCCTGATCAAGAGTCAAGGCGGCCTTCACTTTGGCTAATTAAATGGAGCGTCTACTTTTCATGAAGAGCACTCTTATTAAAACAAGCGTCCGCAGTCAGTCCTCCAGACAAATGACTTCACTCCAAGTGCCACAGAGGCCATTAAATTGCTTCTTTGGAGATGGATCAGGTCCAAACACACAATCAAAGGATTTGACTGGGATTATCTCAGATTAGAACCACTCAGAGACAAATGAGGAGATGACAGGATATCATACATTGAAAGGATAAATTAGCCGTTACATACCAGTACCAATTTTGTGATGGCTGTTAGCACACACAAAAAAACACACACACACACGGGAAGGAAGGCAAGGAAAGGGATCAGGCAGTGGGAGGGAGACGAAAGAGCAGAATGGCACAGAGGAGCCCCTGTGCAGTCTGTTCGTGTAAACTTCGCTGAAAGCTTTTCCCCTCTTCGTCTTCTGTTGCTTTAGTCTCCCGAAATGTAAACAAAGAGATCATTTGTTATAGAGCCGGAGAGTGGTAGAGAATTAGCGAGCAACAGAGAAAGGCCCCCCCTTAAAAACAAAACAAAGCTTGACCTTTCCCCAAAGGTCATCTGAAATTAGCTATTCTCCCTCCTGGAGTGATGTATGTATTGAACGTCTCTCTCGTCCCCCCAGCCAGCAACACCCACCAACCACCTCAACCCTCAGCCAAACAATGGTGTCCATTGAGGAGTCACAGATATAAATTACAGGGAAGTAATCAGTGGAAATCTCTAATGTAGGGTGGCTCCATTATTGAGCATGATCTCCATCCTGGGGTGTTTATCCTCGCCTTATCTGCTCTAAAAGGACCTCTAAGAGGGAAGGACACGTGAGCCATCCATCACTTCTCTCCATCACGGAATGGCCAAGGGCTTTGGTAACTCACAGTGTAAAATGATTATGTGTCTCTATATAGGTGCTATATGTATTTCTGGGCTAAATTCATGACAATTAATTTCCCTGTTAGCTGTACAGTTTGAACTAGGTTTGGTGCTAGGAACAAGTAGAGAAAGGGACAAGTAGTAGTGGTAGTACTTGTAGATGATCTAAGGCTTACAACTATAAGTGTAAATATGGGCATTTCCTTGTGGTGTAGTGCCTGTGCCAACTGTTAAGACCTCACCGTGTCAATGCCAAACTTCTGCCACTCACTTCACTAAAGTTCAGTTAATTCATCTGCTTTCCTGTGCGAAACTTCATAAATGGCTAACAGAAGCCAGCAAAGACCTTCTGAGTGAGGCTCTATAGTGTGGTCTTAATAGATTGCACAGAATATCCCATTAGTTATGTACGTAATCGCTGGCTTCTTTACATATTTTAAAGAGAATTAGGGCCCTCTCACCAGCCTCCTTAAAACTGAAGCTTTAAATATCTACCAGATGGCAACAAAGACAAGCCCTGATTTGGCGGGGGTTTTGCATTGCTAAACACTTGACCTGCTCGCTTGACAGAATGTCCCAGCTCGTCCATGCCTCTGATACCCTCTTGTCAAGACTCTATTTGCACGTTCAGGGGGCATTTGAGGGTGAGGTTTCTGGGGAAAGTGATACCTGTATTACCTTTTGAAAATGGAAATATAGTTTTTTTTTAATACTACTTATCCCCTACTTTCATCTCTCTTACTAAGAGGGCCATGTCTTTCTGTCCCCTTTCCTCTGACAGCAGGAGATAGAAAGACAGGAGTAAAAAAAAAAAGATATTAGTCTACTTCCAAGTTTTGGGGGTGATGGGGACTATACATCACACGCAATTCTGAATACCTGATAAAGGTCCTCATTTGAGGGTAGTGCAGAAATGAAGATGGAAAGAAATAAATGGATCAGCTTTAAAATGTCTCCACTGAGACCCCACCATGGTATGATTATATGAAAACCAGGTCTGTCCTTGGCCTGCCCATGGTTCTCTTACACAAAGGCTGTTTGCTCTAGGGCTTGCCAGAGGTACAGTCCTATCAATTCAGCTGGGTCTTATCGTGAACCCTAGTGCTGGCGCAATTGATTTGCAAAAGGTTGGCAATAAATAACACATTTACCCTCAAACCTACAATGAGACAGACAACACTGAATGGTGTCTTATCAGCACTACTTCCTGAGCCTCTTGACTCGTGTGGAAAAGCTGAAGTGCTGGTGGATTTTGATTGTGCGTCCATCAAACCCTTGGCTCTACGCTGGCACCAGAGCACGGCAGTGTTTGTCTCTGCTTTTTGCCCATTATTTCAAGAGTCAAACATCTCCCTCTGCCTTTCACGGGGCCTGCTGCTAGGGCAAATGCTCTAAAAATGTGTGATGGGACCCACTAGTGGGAAGAAAGCAGACTAAAGGGAAATTATCTTTTCTATGCCTATATTTATTAATGCCTTACTTTACTGACAATGAAGAAGACAATGGAGGCAATGTGCTCAAAACAATACAGACAGATGTAAACAAAGGAGCAATTATTAGATCAATCAGGTCCACAAGGGCAGAGAGGAAAAAAATATAACGTGGAATCACAGTGTGAAAATAATATTTTAATTATCAATAATTTTTTTTCTTGGGGTGCTGGAGGAGAGGTGGTGACTGCCAATCCTTCCAGCCTCCAAAAGCCTCTCGAAGACCAAAACATCATCAGTTAATTTGCACACTGCACATGGCAGTCAGAAATACCCTCTGGTTTATGATTCAGGCGATGTGCCTTTCGAGGAAGTCCCACTCACACCATCTGAGGTTCTGAGGGTTGTTTAGACTCTAAATATAACAAGCGTAGCGTCAGAAAGACTGTGTGATTCCAGTTTCAAATGGTTTGTCTGTCTAAGTTATGAACACAAATAACACACTGCTCACCATTTCTAAAATCACTTGAAATATTCTTTTGCTGCCTGGAGGAGGTGGGGATAACATGACATGTTCAATCTCAGGACCTGTATCAATTCTATGATGTCCTTGTGAGTGTGCCCTCTCTCCATCAGCGAACACACAGACCAGACATAATCCCAGGTCAATAGCCTGCTGGTTGGAAATTGATAACTCAAACCAAAGCAGAGTAATTTGGGGAAGAAGCTGCCACATGTGACTAAGGAAAGCAAGGACCTGCGGAAAACTGAACAAGCCACCATCCTCGTTTTCCCAACACATCATAAAATCACTGTCACGGAGCATGCCATGCCACATCAGCTGCATTAATGTCTTCACATCTCCTCTAAAATTCATGTCAGCTTGCCATGTCTTCTCTTAAGAAATTAAATATTTACACTTGTGCGGGAGACATTTAAAGAAGGAAAAGAAAAAAACAGCCCTCTTCCTGCTTCAGTGTGGAAAGGCTCTTCAGCACCCCATGTTCTTTATTCTCTCCACCTTTTTGCTTACTGTACCAGAACATTCCGCCACGTAAATCAGAGGAGCCTTCGTCGCCAATCACTCTTATCCCCTCACCACTCTAAATAGTTTACAGTGAGCTCTCGACATATATTAGAGAGCACCTAATTAATTGGCACATAAAACTCAAACATAAAGCTGCCTGGATGCTTAAAAGCTGGTCGCTGGGCCAGTGAAAGGGAGGAGTGGTCATATGCCAGGGTCCGTCATGGGGCTTTGATCACCAGGGATTTTAAGCGCAGCTGCGAAACATGACCTGCCCCTAAATTTCAGCCCCGTGTCAAATATTGAGAAGCGTCGCATTCGTCGATGTTGGGGCCTCCAGCACAACCACAGATGAGTTTTCCGGCCCTGACTGAATTTGACAGACTTGAACCATGCTCTCCCACATGTCCGTGTTGTGTAATTTGAAATTGAAGTATGCTAAGTTGGGTGACAGTTTAGCATACAAAGTTCCTGCACTTCATCTAACACCCTCTTATTCCTTGCAGAGAGTAGGGGCATCTCTCATGTTATCTCCACCCCACCCTCGCTTCATGGGAGAATTTCCCATCTGCTAAGAAACAACTTTAGATGCACAGATCAAAACTGAGCAGCAATGGCTGTGAGTTATAATGTGCAGTGAGATTTGTGGTTGTGATGAGTTCAGTGATTCTTGGTGACCCCTCTTCTGTGTTCAGCGGGGAAAGGAGAAAGTATTAGTGGGAAGTGGAGAATTTTTAGCTAGAGCACTCCGAAGCGCTAATGGACTGTGCCGTGTTGGGGTAAAGCGTGTTGTCAGCCACAATGTAGACTTCTTCTTCAGCCTGTCAGTCTGATGAGCGTCTCTCTATCGTTCCTCGCACGGCCGGACTACTTCTGCAGCAGGACCGGCATGTGCTGTGTCAGCCGGACCTGTCAGTCCACACTCTTGTCCGTCTCATTCTCTCACTTACTCTCTTGCTCACACATATATACACACACACACACGCGCACGCTCACATACACACACGCATACATGCATGCATGCACACACACACACACACTATGAACACACAAACCTGTCAGACTGTTATTGTTATAGTCAGACACAGACACAATCCAAATACACAAAGATATAATGAGACTGATGCCCTTGCCAATGCGGAGTCAGACTCTTCAAAATTTGCCCATGCGAATACTGGATACGTATCACACAAATACACACATGTGCAGTTAACAGAGATTTTCCTTTTGAACATACTTCATGCATATATGCAGTCGTACTGACACTCTCTCACAACACACACAAACACACACTGAAAGACACACACATACATACACACACACACACACAGTCTGTGAGATGAGCATATCTCATCATCTTCCCTCTGTGTGCCAGTAGACCACAATTTTTCCTCTCCACTGGTCTGCATCCTCCCCTCACTCACAGCTCTTCCAACACAGGACCACAGAGGCCAACTATATCAGTGGCACCCGCATATCCAAACCCAATATTCAATATCTATGACACCAATGACCCAGGGCAAGGGTTGTGCACTCCACAAGGGTCTGAGGATAGACCCAATCGTCGCTTTACTAAAGGGAATAAATGGTGAAGAAATGGGGGCAAAATGGAGGGCGAGGAGAGGGAGAGAGGGACTGCCGCAGAGCCGACACTCAGCCGAGTGATTGATTCAGAGCATGGAAGCCCCAGGCCGAGCTATTGGCAGTCAGGAAGTTCACGCAGTAATGATGGCTTTATAATTAAGATTAAAGACCATGGAGCACAGACAAGACACTGTTGTGGGCGGAGTAGGGAATGTGTGTGTGTGTTTGTGTGTGAGTGAGTGTGTGTGTGCATGTGGTTGTGGTGAGAAAGAGGGTGCTCTAAATTCCTAACATGCACAGTAATTGGGAAACCAAAAATCTTAAAATTTCTAATAGCCTTTCAGTTGCTTATAATAGTCAACTGTGTGCTGCAGTTGAATTGTGAATATTTTAATCAACCCACAAAAAAGGCCTATTTCTCACTCTACACCTCTAATTCAATAACATCTCCTGCTTTACAACCATAACTTGGGAAAAATGCTTATAAAATTAATACCTCAACATGGTGCTAATTGTCATCTTTGACACCTAGAATGTTTGATATTTGTCCCCCGAGTTGCCAAGAGGAAGTTTTGCTCTGTAAAACTTCAGCGCCATATGTTATTGGAGTCGAGGAAAATTAGCACTATGGATTTCACCGCTTCAGCCCCAAAAGGTGAGAGGCGTTTGAACACAATGTTCCTACTTTGCAGCAGAGAGGTGAAGGAAAATAATTCACATTGTTTCATTTCCAGGAGCCATTACCATGTGTGATTAGCAGCTGAACCATATGTGACTGAAACTGAGTGTCGGCGTGGTGGGTGTGGTGTGGAGTGGAGTGGTGAGCTGAGCGGAGGTGGCTGGCTGACAACTGAGTGTTCTGCATGTTTCAGAGTGGTGTGGTACATCTTGTTAGCCTTTTCCTTTTGTTCTGTGAATTTCACTTGATAAAGCTCTGTTTGTTTTTAAACGTGTGTATGTGTGTGTGTGTGTGTGTTTCATTTCACTGATCTTTGAAATTTTATAAAAGTGCCATGGTCAGTTTGCTGGGCCTCCTGTACTCATCCTGCTCATGCAAAAAAGGAAGAGAAGCACAGTGCAGGGCGATTACGAGGAGTCCATTGAAAGATGTGCACAAGTCTCTGCTTGCAAAGTGGTCTTTGTTAGGAGACCACAGATCCTGCTCACCTTTACGAGAGCCGCCCCCGCCACCCCCGATCTGATGAGACCAAACTCTCGTCTCTCAGATGGCTAATAATCACATCAAAGGTGCCATGACATGACGCAGATTTAAGTAAGAGGGTTTGGGGAGGCACATTTGCATGCGTCTGAGCGTTGGGCTAAGAAGCTAATGTCATAAAGCACTGCAACGCTATGATTTAATGTAATCTATCATGTCATATGCTAATCTTTAGCCTCTCGTGGAGAAACTGCAGTAAGCGAGGTGATGGCAGGGGGGTAGAGGGAGACTTGGGAGGCAGGGGAGAGTGTGGCTTGTGGAAGCACTTTTTTCCTGCTTTAACAGAGCTGCACCCATTACATTTGGTCATCTTAAATTGGTTTTGGGCAATAAGAATGAAACCCTAGCCACTTTGATAAGGTCATGTCTGTGCATGTTTCTGTTTTTGCTTGTCTTTTCTCTCTCTCTCTCTCTCTATCTCTTTCTCTCAGAGTCTCTGCTTGTTTTATGTTCAATACTCACAACCTCATCTCTTTCTTTCTCAGTCAGCCCTTCTTTGCACTCACCCTCTTTCTCTCTCTCTCTCTCTCTCCCATTTTTCTCTACCTTGTGTTATAACAGCTGTTTCTTTCAGGATATTGCATTTCAGGCTGACCCAGGCTCTGTGGAACCCAAACACACCCCTATAAAAGACAAGGGCGGTTTGATAGGCCTGCGATTTATGGTTATAAATAGCTCTTACAAATTGCTAATCTACCTCTCAGGCTCCTAAGTGCCTTTTCCTTTCAGAATTGCGTTATTGCACAACACTTTCTCATCAAAAAGTCAAACAGACCGTAGAGAGATTTATGTCGAAGGCTTACTAAGGGGAAAAGAGGCTGTCATGCCGCCCCCCCACACACACACACACACACACACACACACACACACACACACACACATACACACACAAACAGCTCTGTGCTAATGGTAAGAAGGCCCTGTTTAACCTCCATCTCTCATAAAGGAACCAGATCCACTCCACAAAACCCAGAATGGCACTTTAGGTAGCTAAATATGTGCCCTGTGTGTCTATCAAAACACATGCTACTGTTCCTGTTGCACACCAAGTCATATACATTCCAAGACCCACAGTTTACCAACAAAATCATGATATTTGGAAACAAAATAATGTGTGTGTTTTTCTAATCCCAGTATGGATGTGTTTGGAGAATAGGCAATGAGGGCTTTATTGTTAATAATTTTGGATTACATATCACTGCGTATACAGAACTGTTGCCAAAAGATATAAATATTTTGCCAAAAAATGTGATAAAGACTTTTACAATTACTGAAGAACATTATTAAAGTATGTGGCATTGAAAAATAACTCTCAGGAGTGGTTTGTTTGTTTGTTCAAAATCTTTGCTTGGATTAAATTAGTTTTAAAAAGTTCTAATTATGTTTTTAAAAATGACATATCGCTAAACATTTCTACTTCAAGATTTAATGTAAATGGAAAGAAACTGTAGAAAAATAAGACACTTCCTGGGTGTTTCTGGCAAATGTCCAACAGCACTGCTGTACTGTTCAGCCATAAAACTATTTGATGGACAAATCATTGTTTAATGAGACAACAGCAGCAATATATAAAGAATAATACATTAGTTTAACAACACTTTTATGGTGTTTTCCAATAGAAACTTAAGGGATTTTTCATAGTAGGTTCTGAGATGTGGTGTGCTTTGTCAATATATACAGCACCTTAAAATGTCTATTTGAAAATGAGTAAATATAATTGTTTTCTCTACCAAAACAACTGCAAGCAGTTCTTGCTGTCACACTGATCTGTAAATGATCAATTATTTCCACATTTCTCCATGTTGTACAGATCAAACCCCATCATAGCAACTTCACAGTGAAAAATAATAGCTATTTGAAAGAAGATGATCACTACTGTTTAATCAATATACAGTATGTGTATATTTTGAAACTATTTTAGTAATGTGAAAATCTGATTAAATAGAGTCAAGAATTCTCCATGCACACTAAGAACAAATTGTTACACCCTGCAACTCCCAGGTCCTAAAGCATGCATTTATATTAGATTTAATCACACACTGATGTTCATAGAAGAAATATGGCTTGCAGTGTGCTCATTTGGGTTTCAAGGCCCAGTTACTGAGCCATAACAAAATTATTTAATAAAAACAGACATGTACAGATAGCATCTCATTTGGAAAAAGCACTTGGATTCAGTGCCTCAATGCCCTCCAGTGACTCCAGTCACTTCATAATGAGTCGGGCAGCCTAATTGTAAAATATGTGTTCGCATTTCCATCCTTGTCTGTCATACTAACACCAAGGAATTGGGCGTCATTTAAAAGCACACCAGGAACTGCAGGAACAAGAAATGCTTTAAGTCCAGGCTGGATATTTAGTTCATGTTGCATTAACCTAAACAGGCTGAAGTTTTACATCACATGGTAAACACTGTTTTATTCATATCATATTCCAATTAAATGACAAGTTCAGTTTTTAAGCTTTTTTAAAGCATTGTTTTCTGATCATTTATGATGATACACAATGGTTAAGATTGAAATTTGACTTATGCACCCGCCCACCTTTTTTTGGACTATTTATTCTCATTTGTGGACCTATTTTTTCAAACCTCTCACACCCATATCTTTCTGCCTAAGAGTTTGAAGCAGTACAAGTAATGATTTTTTAAATTTGCCAACAAGAAGAAAGTTACAGGGACAAAGTGCAACAAAAACAGGACTAACCTATGCAGCCATTCTGTAGGTGGGGGTTACTACTGCAACAACCGGAAATTCTCGGAACAGAGGCATTCGTCAACATTTTTATCTTAACCATAGTATTTCATCATAAACGATCAGAAAACAAGGCTTTAAGTGTAAAAAAAAAAAACTTGTCCTTTAGGTGGTACGTTCAGCCAAATGAAGCAGAAGTGGTTTTAAAAGGGCACAAAAGATACGGAATACAAACTATCTCTTGCTGAAATACTTCAAAGTTTATTATTGTCACAGAGAGACAGCATCATCCTAAAATTTCCTGTGTAAATCAACAAAGAAATGGGCACTTCTTTAGTCCCCTATTTGCCATCGGGGAAAGGTAAATCTACTTTAAAGCTTCCTTTAAAAGAGGAATGTCTTCATAACTTCCATCAAAGCAAATTGTTGAAAAGAGTAAATGTGTACATTAATCTGGCAATAATCAGGAAAATGTGACACACACACACACACACACAAAACACCAAACACAGTCTATGGTCAAATCCACAATTCAATGCAACACCATACAGTCAACTTCCCATGGAACATCTTCCCATGAAACAGACAGTAGCAGGTACAGTGGAACAAAACAGCTTTTGACAAGACAAGACAAATGAGGGAGTAAACAATCGCCTACACCACACTGTTCGGTAGCAAAAGAAGGGACTCATTCCAGTGGAATATGATCTTCTGGAAAGCTGCCCTTCCTTTGCAAAGACATCAATAAAAGACTACAGACAATAGGCTGAAATTAAAGTACAGGTGGTATGGTATGTCTGGTATTGTAGGCTAGTCAAATGGCAAATTTTCTTCTAAGGTCCAAAGGTAAAACATTATGGAATTAACACAAAATAGTTTAGTCAGTTGTAATTTTCCACCCCCACTGCCATCTGCTCCAATAGCTACAAGTTCTATACAGCATTTAACTTTAGTCCTTACCAGCAACAGAAAGGAGGAGGAAGAATACTGCCCTGGAACCATTCACCTGACACAAATCCTTACAAAGACAAACATCATTACACCACTCTGTCTTGTTTGCATCTTTGCCAGCACAGTGTGCCAGGCAAACAGCCGATAACACAGTCAGTGGATCACCATATAGTCATGGGACTCTGCAAACAGTCCTGTGAAACTCTGCTGCAAAGTCCTGCACTACAAGCTTGATGTTTATTTTGAAAAGTTAGAAACCTCAAATACCCTAAGCAGACCACAATAGCTGACAGATATGACGTTGGGCTGGGGTTACTTCACTGATCTTAGATGAGCTGTATGTGGACTAGCCTACTGCCCAAGATTGTTTCCGCTGAATAGTACATGTTTTCAGAACATTAACTTGTCAATAGCATGCAGTATAGATGTTCAGCTCTTAATGGAAGCATGACATTTGAACCTTACAAGAAGGTGTGGGCTAACTACAACCACGTTTTCAACCACCCACCAAATAATCTCTCTGCACCCTTCCACTCGGCAGCACCTTCAGTGCTTTACAATACAAATGTTCCCAGGGAGGAGAGAAAATCCATCTGCAGTTGCCTCTGTCACCAAAATACCAGGGAATGACAAATACCTTCTTCGAAGAAGAAAGGACTGTCAGAGAGGAAGCTGTGCCGTGCACTTTTCTCAGGTTTGAAAAGGCACAATTACAGCCCAGCTCCACAGCAAGCCTAGGGGGGTGGCATTTCATGTTGGTGGTCCCCCTCTGCAGGCACGTAGCCTTGCTGTCGGGCCCCCTTTGATCCACAGGCAGCGTGTCCCTGACGCATCCCGATATCCACTGAGAAGTAGTGTGTGTGTGTGTGTGTGTGTGTGTGTGTGTGTGTGTGTGCCGGGGGTGGGGGTGGGGGGTTCTTTCTTGTACCTATGAACATGGGTGCGAGAGCATACTGTGTCTGAGAGGGAGCCAGAGTATGACCTGGCCTGGCTGACATGATAAGTCACCCAAGCTGCTTTAACCCAATTACCATCACAATTATCATCACTCACAGTATGCAGTGTGGACAGACTCTTGTGTCTCTACCCCTACATATGAAACAGAACTCTACCTCTGTATCTGTATCCACACAGAGGCATGTCTAATGAACCCTTGTTTGCAGACTTAAGTCATGTTGCATGGATGATAGTTGTGACAGCGGAAGACGGGAACCAGAGATCAACCTCCTGTTTCCCCCATGGGACAGAGATGCACTGCTGCATATCTATCAGACCTCTCTGCTACCTTTTGTAATTCATCTTGTGGAGTCTATTGGGTCAAGCAGAAGTTCAAAGTCTGATGATAACACACACACACACTTTCTGTGAAGTCAGAGGTAATTTCCAAATTTTAAATATACCCTTACCAATTACTCCCCCATGATAAGGACAGCAGCAAGTGTCAAAGTGCAGCAAAAGTAAGGAAAAACATCTCCTCCAGAGCATGTAAAACACCAACACGCTTTATTTATACCTCATCTCTCAAGCTCACAGAAGTTAGCTCTGCTGAGCAGTGCACTAACCTCCAGATGCCAGAATTTATGAACTATCAACCCCCTCCACATACCAACTCATGGACTTGTTCTTTAGACTTTAACTGTTATTTAACTGCAGCAGGAAAGAGAGAGAGAGTGAGAGTCTGAGGGAGAGTAGAGGAAGATAACAAACGTATAGAATGTTCTCATATGTTCTTGTTTTTCCCCTCATTCAAGTCACCTGATGTGTCTTAACACATCACCTTGTTGTGATGTTTTCTCTGGATAGCAAAGGCAAGAATGACCCTACTTTCTGGCACACTGGCACACTCGCAACTTAATCTATCCAAGGCATCTGACCTCTCATGCCAAAACTACATCTTTCTCACTTTTTCCCACCCCTATTTTCTGTTAGTAAGTATTTCATATTTCAGCCACACTTCTTACAAGTCAGTCTAAACTAATAAACTAGCCAATTATTTAGTGCTTGTGGCGCTTCAGATAAAACGTCTGCTGTAATTAAAATGATTTAGTGTGAGGTGTTCAAAGGTAATGCATCTGTATTCAAAAGGAATTAGTCAAACAGCTGCTAAAATTAGTTAATCAGCTGTCAAGGCACTGCACTGAGGTGTTTTCCCTACCATGCATATGGTATATACAGTGGATAGTTACATTTACTAAGTTATATACTGAAATTTTTGATTGTAAGATGAAAGCTAAGCTAAGTAGATTGAGCAATAAATAACACAACCCCCATGTCCCTCGAACATCCAAATAACTTGTCAAAAGAAGCTAGCATAGTGTGACGTTCATTGTAATGTGTGGTGCATATTGCACTTTTTGATCATTTTACTTCATTGCCTCTTTTACTTTCATGCCAGATTATTTTGTGTGTACTGCTATAAATATAAGATATAATTTAATTTAATTAAATATAACTCTCTGTAGATATGTGATTATGGAAAATTTATGTTGAATTATTCACAGCATTAATAACTGGACTTAAGTGCCCTTCTGTTATGAGGAAAAACACAGAGTATAAAATAGCTGATCCTTGTGAGGGTCATTAACATCTCCATATGTTCAAGCCAAAAGTGGCTATAGCACTGTGATAGATATTTAGGTTAAATATGTTGGTAGAGGTGGCAGGCTATTAGCATTGCATTAAGCCTCATCTTGGCTATTACCATGGAAAAAAATAAATAAAACCAGCAGAATGAAAACACACAAGCAAGACCAAAATAAAATAATAATGAATTATACTAGGACACTTCATGAAGTTAAGCCTTCAAAAGGGCCAAATGTCTCCTGTTCCTTGATGTCTGGGGATGAGTTGTAGGCCTCAGGAGGGGGTTTAAGAGCGGCGACGCCAGTGCACCGCCTCTGGAAGATCCGTCTTCCCCTCTCCTCCCTCTCTTCCCTCTCTCACTCTTGTGACACACTCAACGGCCCTGCCCTCAGCTGCCTTCCGCTCTCTGCCTGGGATTTATCCCTTATTTTATTTCTAATGCACGAATTTAAAGTCATTATGGTGTAAATACGAGTGGAGCGGGATTGGGTTCCATTAGCATATGCCCCCCCCCATCCACCCACATGAGTTTTAGAGATATGATGCTTTATTTTTTGGGGGTGGAGTGGGAGTGGAGGGAGGGGGGTGCAGGGAATCTGTCTCCTATTAGTGACACAGGAGAATTGCATTACAGATAGACGCATATGCTCTCCAATCATCCTGGATTGGCCCCGGCCCTAGGAGCTTGTGTTTTTAATGTGAGCACAGTGCCTGGCGTGTGTCAGATAAAGTCAGAATTATGATGGGCCCTCTTAGCATAATTCCCCTCTGTTTGTTCATTTTATTTTTCCATATCTCCATGCATTTACACGTGTACCTATTTATGTGAATCAGGTCTGAATAATATGTTTAGCCGCAGCTTGATGATGGGTGTAATGCCATAAAACTGGTATTATGTGTTTTTGAATGTCAATTGTCTTTGCGCCATTAGAATTTGTTATAATACACAGGGATTATAATTCAGCCATTACCATGTAAAGTTGAGCTTTAGCTGCATTGACAAAGCCATTTTAGAACAGCCCCCTGTTCATCACATGCATGTGTTTTTGACCAGAAACAACCAATCTAATTTAGCAAAGAACGACCTCGTTTCTAGGAGGCATGGAAGCAAAGCAAATAAGGTGGTCTAACACCACAAAAAGCATTTTTCACCTCACCTCAACCAAACCAGATGCTTTAAAAATATATATTGATATATTCACACTCATGCTCACCAAGGTAACAACAGCACATCTAGAAGACCTTCAACAAACTTAGTAGAAGGGGTCGGTCACATTTTGTAGACTGACACTGCATCAGACAGAAGAAGAGCATGTGTCCTACAAGTCCCAACCTCCATTTCATTTTCTTGCACGAGACCCTCCTTGCACTTCTGATCCACTCTAAGTGAGTTCCACCCAGCACTCGGTTGATTTCTTTTTTCAATCAATTTAGCGGAGGCCCTTAATGAAAAACTCCTTGCCCCTGCCTGGAACCTCTCCCATCTCTGACATGTCAGATGTCACTGGCAATACCACGGCAACAAGAAACGGCGGGTAATACGACCCAACATGGCTGATGTGTGTGCGAGTCACTCAGACGTTCAATAGCGTTCAGCGTGATGCAACACTCACAAGTGCATCTCATCCAAATGCGATTTGAGATGATTGAAAGCTTTTTGATTTGGAAGTGTATTCTCTTAAGCTAAGTGCTCCCCGAGACCATCAAGGAAATTCAATTGATTCATTTGGTGAGGAGGAAAAAAGGAGAGCTTTTTCTGCCCAAAATCATATCAGATCGTAATGTCTCAATTGAAACACATGAAATTGGATGGCTGACTTGGGCACCTAATGTCATTGGGCTATGTAATTTTCTGATGGCATTTCCTTACTGGAGAAGGCAGAAAATGGGAAGAGGCTCAAAAAAAAAGAAATACATAAGATTGATCAAAATTTTAATGAGTCATTTTCAGAAGTGGACTTCAGCTTGTCTCCCATTGCTGTGTTATGTCCCTGGGAGAAGTCTCTTTGTTAACCTTCAAAAAGAGGAGGAAGGAAAAACCTCTTCCACATTTGAGAGGATTTATGACTGTTATTGGGACAGCTTCGCTAAAAATCAACCATCTGAATGAGCCATCACACAAAACCATGTTACTTGACACAAGGTTCATTACTTCTTCCTGTGCCTTCAAACAAACAGTTTCATGAAAGGCACTTAAGATTCTCATTTTTTCTTCTTTACAGTTATGCACTGAAAGCACACAATGCTTATGAGCTTTAGTTGCTCTCAACATAAAAAAAACTAACAGCGCCCACTAATGTTTCAATCCCCCAAGTCATTTTCTCTTAAAGTGCACTCTGACAGCTCCTTAACCCCCCACCCCACCACTGCCATCCCACGCAAAGCTTTTAGCCCCACCCCTGCTGAGAGGGCTATGGTAAGGCATTTGTTGATTAGGCTCTGTTTCAGCAGTGTCACGACACGGACATGGCCAATGGACAAGCTCAGTCAAAGGACAAAAGTAATGTAATATCGATCCATCCTGGATTCTGTCTGTTCTGCCAGTTGCAACGGTTTGTATTTATTTATTTATTTATTTACTTACTGTTATTTATTTATTTATTTATATAGTGTATGTCGGGGCCCTTGCAGTTTGTGAGCCAGGCCTCACTCGTGTGCACCAAGCTGACGGGGAGAGAGAACTCACACGTCCATTTCAGCTGATGATAAACTACACTAGAGAGGAAGAATGGGGTGGCCACAGTGGCTAAGGCAAAGGCACTGAAACAATGTACTGCACACTTACTCACAAACCATTCCATTTGCTCTCACTCCTCACTCTCACAATGCGTACTCTATCTCTGTCGTGTACTGTGCATACACAAAGACTGAAACACACACATATTGTTGACCCATCACGTCCCCATGACATACATACACACACACACACAGACTGTGCCCGCCATCAAACATGCACTAACACAAGCGTGTGCACACGTGCACACACACACAAGCACGCGCACGCGCACACACACACACATGCTTACCGTAATTGCCTGTACTTTCAGTAACTTGTCAAATGGACTTGTTGTCCTGAAGCATTCTCAAGTGTTCTGCCAATTCAGCGATGGGCCTGGCCTCTCTGGTCTAATCTCTCTGTCCATGCTGCCTCCAACTCCACGCTTGATTACAGCCCAGTGTCCACCTCAAACACATTTATTTCCCATGGGACAGCAACACCACAACAAAAAACACGGTGGCCCTGTGGATGGACTGCAAGGACAACCTGTTCTGTTTGCTGTCATACCTGCAGTCAGTTCAAAGACAAACTACAAAGTTTAATTCACAGTATATATAAATAGGCCTACTGCTAAATGCTTCATCATCAATGACTCAACTTTTGAGGATGTGATGGATAAAGAATTGATACTGAAATAGCTTGAAAGGTCACATATCTATCAATAAATTTCCTTTGGCCAATCACTGGTACAGAACAAATGCTTTTTCCATAACTAAGAACATATAGCTTTCTGTGCTCTGTTGTGCTTCAGTTGAACAAGAAGAGAAGGTGCACACGGCAGTAGGAGTATACAGTCAAGCTTGCCAATGTTTGGCAATGGCAACTTAGCCCAAGAGGCTGAGCATATCCAGGTCACATTTTTATGGAACAAATGCATAGTCTATTAATTTTTGTTCTCTCTCTCTCTCTCTCTCTCCCACACGCTCTACACTGTTGTGCTTGTATGTGCACCACACACCCTGTGTACAAAATTGCCCAAAATATAAAAAATGTTATTATAAGATTATTATGCACAATTCAACAACTTAATGACATATTTAGTAATGGCAAAATCTTCACCCAATAAGAATAAAGCTAAATTTGGCGCACTCTCTAAAAAAGACACTCGCTCAAAAGCTCTCTAAGGCTTTGATGCAAAAGATACAATTTGACAGCAAAAAAACTGTGAAAGTTGAGTAAAGTAAGCCCAACCATACTATTTAAAACAACTCAGTAGATAATGATCCACTTAAAGATATCTTAACATAATTTGATGGTGATTGCTGATTTAAATTTAATTTCAGGAGATAGAAAAACCAATTATAGGGAGACAAATATAAATAACAGAGCAGATGAAACATTGTGGGAAGTTGTCAAAGAACGTCTAGATCTGTCTCTCAGCCTAAACAGATTGCTCAGGGAGGTCAGAAAAATTGCTGAATGAAATCATCTTTGCTGCAAGAAAGGACACTTTTATTTGTGTTGAATGTACAAGTTTATGCGCAAAAGTTGATTGACTGACAGTTGAATGCTGATTTATGCTTCATTTACAGTCAAAATCTTATTCATCGTATGTATGTATAACCCCAGCAGTGGCAGAAATCTCACTACAGGAGCACCGTAGAGGCAAAGTTTATTCACAAGACGAGCTTGTGAAGTGAAGGGAGCAGAGAACGAGACGAGGATAGAGAGAGAGAGAGAGAGAGAGAAAGAAAGAAAGAAAGACAGAGAGAGCATTCGATGAAGGAGGCAATATTAAGGCAATATGATCCTCTTCTAATAACCATCTACGTGTCCTTTCGTAGCGCTGACACAGAGGCGCAACCTAGCACCACGGGGTAAGTAATAACAACCTCTGCCCGATCGCCCCCAACTCACCGTGTGACAAATAATATCCAACTTTTATTAAGAAAAGGAAGCCGAGGCCTGGTGCCCTTATTGATTTTCTACAGGCTCCTCTGTCCACACCCATGGCTAAGCAATCAAGGCAGGGAGGACTCACCTCAGCCGGGAGCGAGAGCCACTATTAGTGGCCCGGCAAACCATCAATATGAGGACCAGGCCTCCTGTGTTGGGTGAGACTGTGTCAAGACCTGGACAAGACCAATCTGAGACTACATCTGTAATGAGACAGAGCTGTGCCAGGTGGTTGGTGTGTGTGAATGGGTGCGTGCATGCATGCATGTGCATGTGTGTGTGTTTTTACCAAATATAAGAATGTCACAGTCCCTTGTCTGTGTTTAGGCAGCCAGCGAGTCTGTATTTGAGGCATTACATACAAGCTTGTGTCTTGCAACCTCTATGCAGATCCGTTTGATTGTGCTGAGAGAGGAACATAAAGGTTCTTCAGGAGACAGTAATGAAAGCAACTTAAGACAAAGAGTTAGAAACTAAAAAGTAGTAAAAGTGGAAGAGTGAGAGGGAAAGAGAGAGAGAGAGAGAAAGAAAAGCAATTGCAAGTAGAAAGGACAAGCCTCCATTAGCGTCTCCTGTCTGACAGAGAGAGGCTCAGAGAGAGGCTGGCCAGATGACAGGGTGATAGATATTTACCCGCCATCATCAGTGCAGCACGCCCATGGAAGAGCACTTAGCCTGGGCCTAAGTAACTCACAGAAAAGTTTGGATTTGGAGGCCAGTGTGTCATCCATTAGACACACACACAGAGAGACACACATATGAGCGCACACACACACACACATGCACACACACACCTTTCATACAGTGCAAAGGTAAAAATGTCAGAAAAGATATCTACCAAGGATATGATCACAAGATGTGATCACACGGCATTGTGAATAAAACTACATGATTTTAAATCATTTCTGGTGGCTCCTTGGCTATAACATTAGCTGTCTAATGTTTTCTTAATTTCAGTTTCCCAAGTGTGGTGAAATTGTATTTTTTGCTTCACTATTTGTCCACAGACATGCAGACCATGGCTTGACCTTTCTATTAATTCAGTTTCACTTTCTTTGTGCATGCTGTAAGCTCTGTACTCTACTCCCACATGCCTCTTACTTCTGCAGAAATCATAAAACATAGTTTTGTGCCTTAGGAATAAGTGTTAGGTTGCTCTCAGATATGATGTGCTTTCCATGGCAGATTATTAATTTAGAGCTATTTTTTACAGTGTTATTTGTCTAATTTTGTACAGTACTGTCCAGTATTTCAGGAGTTCCATTCTGCTATATCAAAATTATATTTAGTGTACATTTTACAAAATTTTTACCTTTAATGATCATTACATCTTAGTCAACAATGAGATAACTCTTGACATAACATCACTTACATTATACAATGGACACTGGTCCATCACTGATTTGGAAGGACCTCTTTTGAAAACGAATATTTCCAGATATTTCCGGATTTCCAGGCTAGAGGTAGAATGTAAACAGGATCTAAAACAGGGATTGAGTATATTTAGAGTATATATATAAAATACAGTAAACTATAGCTTCAGTAGACAACAGCATTTGTTGTGTTCATGAGGCAACAGCAAATAGTGCAACAACGTGAGAATAGTGTATACATATGTTTACAAATTGTGTAAATATGGCTACTAAAACTTGTCTTGTTACAAGGCTCTTTTTTAATGCTGTAGAATGTTCAATTCACTTCAGTGGAACTTCCCAATGTTCTACGGTCTGATATTTCTTGATAATGGACCTTTGCCAAGTATAGCAGATCGCTGTCAAGGAAAGTGAAACAGAATGTTGCCATAACCAATCAGCTGATCTGTAAGTTAAGGGACTACTTATTTCACAGAAGCCTTTATCTATCTTAATCATTAAAATGACTATGAAAGCAATGATAAACAATGCTTTGTCATGTTACTGATATCTTCAATGGGTAGCCGTGTAATAACAGATAATGCCTGCTCCTCGTCATGCTCCCGCATCACTTTGTCGGAAGTTATTCCACGATAATGACTGCCTTGCAAAACGTTATACCATATATTTTGTATTACAAGATGACAGACATTACTTTACTGTAGTCAAGTAAGTGTGTAATGAATCAAATTCACACAGAAATGTTGCCTCAGTCATATCAGCGAGTGGGCCCTAATCGTGATCTGCATCTAAAGCTTGCGATAATACAACAGCCCCAAGAAGGCAGCCTGGTGACTGGGAGCAAAATTAAAGTATTACACCAACATAAGTAATTAAGAAGCGGCTGGACTTTAATTAAACTCATATCCATAAAGTCATTAGGACTTTATTAAGTTAGTGAAGGATGACGTGGCCCCATTCCAGTGTTTATTTTGCTGCCACTAATGAGCCTGAGAGATTCTGACAGGGCTGTGCTGCATTTCCTGTATGGAGTGATAGAGACAGCAGCTAGCCACCCCAAAGCCTGTTTGTCCTAAGGAAACAAAACTACATTTGGGGATAAGTCAATTGATTTATTTGGTCTGCAACCAGGGTTTGTGTATGTGTGTGTGTTGGGAGGGGGATTATTGTGTGTGCTTTCTCAGAATTATGGAGAGATAGGGGGCTGAAAAAAAGAATATCATGGGGAAGAGGTCATAGCGAACACCAGGAAGCCTTCAATAAACCCAATTAAGTATGAAACAGTGCACCAGTCTTTTAGGATGTATACATTTACCTGGAATGTGTCGTCAAATTAATGACATCAATAAACATGGTTCCTGTTTTTTTTTTTTTCCAGTCTCTGCATAGCAGATATGGATAGGCAAACAGACAGGCAAGCAGCAATTCTGACTACCTACACTGCAGCTCAATAACCAAACCCAAGCCCCCTAAAATGTTTTAATGCATTCACGATCATGGCAGTAGATTTGGCGGTCAGCTTGGACCCACATGCACTAATGCCAGGAGCCATAGTCAACAGGACGGACAAAATATTAGCATGGCATGAGATAATTAGGTCTTCTTGCTTGACAAATGGGCCAATACCTATGTGCATACATGCTTGAGGTGGCCGCATGCAGCGGCTTCATTAGCGGGCTTTGTGAGACGTCTCTGTCATGCTAATACACATAAATATTTATTCCTATTCTTCAGCATCACAGGCTGACTGCCGAGCCAAATAGGATACACTTGCTAATTGCACCCTACATGAGTGAGCTGGGGTTGACCCAAGCTTAAGATGAGATGCAGGGGGAGAGAGATTGCAGAAGGCATGACAGGGGCAGGGGTCATACTCTTTTCTTTTTTTTTTACGTAAGGCCTATTTAAATAGCCTGATACCTATTCTACTACACCACTGCATAATATTTTATCTGGGTATTCTGGCATAAAAAGCTCTAAATTAATTTATGTTTGATTACACTGACCACCTTATAGACCAGGAATGTTTGTGTTGTTTCTTACAATCTGTAACGTGACTCTTGAATAAAAAAAAAGATGTCAGGCAATACAAAATATTAATTTACAGAACTCAGCCATTATGATACTTACGTCCATTAACCATTATGGTTTTTCGTCATACTGAAGCATTACACAGACAGGAAATAAGTAAGATAGGCTATCATTATCCTCTGATTGTCATACATCTGGTCTGCACCTGCATACGATGCAAATTAAGCTACTTGGTTTAGCCAAATCTAAGGTAACGAATCTATTCAACAATTGTACCCCTTGACAAGCGGGTAGGTTAAAAACTGTGGTTGGACACCATGTACAAGGTTTGCTCAGGTCTTCCACAGACCTTTACAGTAAGCTACTAGCCTATTCTGCTTAAATGCTAATGGCTGCTAAATGCTATTGCGGTGAGTAAAATGGAAACATTGTTGACTTACACCAAGCCACGGAAAACCTGAGTGTGCAGAGTTTTATATTACTGGATGAGTGTCAGCTAAACCAAAGAGTACAGAAGCTTCTAGTTTAGGTGTATGGTTCAAGTAGATATCACTCTGGTTCCAGCAATCACTCACCAGTGCTATCCTGTTAGTAGCGAGTTGTATGGTTAACACACTTTTACTGTGTAAGGGTTAACAGACGGCTTCTTACTCCAGAAAATTTGGTGGGCATAGGACCTCAGTCGACTATGAAGAATTACGTTAGTACTCGTTTCAAACATCCGGGTTCCTCTTCAGATTCCAGCTTCAGTGTTGTCCAGTTTTTTCCTAATCTGCTTCTGACCTTAAAACTCATAACGAAATAGCTACAATGATTCAAGTAGATGGGTACCAGTTCCATTTAGCATCATGTAACATAGACTAATATGGCATTATAATTGGGCAATTGCATTTTAAGACATTGATCATTACTGTCAGGATAACAAAATACATTAGGTTTCACCTTTTTTTCCTGTTCATCTGTATCTGTTCATGTTTGTTGGTGTGCTTATGTCTACATAGTGAAAGTGGTTCAGAAGTCACTAAGTAGTTCACATTACATCAAAAAATGCAGAATGATGCTTTGTTGTCTACAAAAAACATACACAAACAACCTGTGTAACCTTGATAAACATGCATCTGAAGCAATGTGAAATTCTGACAGGGTTTTTGTTTCTCCTTAGTTTTAAAACCATTTCATGACACACTTTGTGCACATGGCTTCGAGGCCCTATCTATCCCTAAAGAGTGGTAGTGGCAATACTCTGGCTAACGGTGGTGTTTTCACTATACATGTCTGCTCATTTACAATTTTAACCATTTTTGTCACAATTGCAATTTTTTCATTTGTTTACAACAGTGGTCCCAATTATTTTTGACAACGCGTCATATTATGCTTCGGTTAATAACATCAGTCTGTATAAAATTCTAGTGAAAGCAATGGAATATACACCATCATTTGAGCGTAAGAACCCATCTGTTTTTCATGTCTGTGAAGAACCAGGGAGTTCATACAGTCAAGAAGGCTGTCTGCAGTAATAAGAGCAGATTGCACTTAAATTGGATTCAATTATCTTTGATCATTCGCAAATGAAAGGTAAGAAAAATTACCTTGAATTCGGTAGCTCTTCCTCTTTTTAAAGTACAGGCAATTAATTAGTCACACTCTTGAAACTCAGTGCTGAAGTCTCATTAGTGAGCAATGTGTGTGTGTGTGTGTGAGAGTGTGCAGGCAGGCAAGAGCAAGACTAAAAGAGTATCTTGTGTTTGTGTGTGTCTGTGCCTGTGTGAGTGTGTGTGTATGTGTGGGGTAGCCTTTCTAAAATTAATTTAGATATTAGAAATTGCATTTTCGGACCATAATCTCCTTCCCTCAAATTAAACATGAGAGAGAGCTTGCCTTGCACCCAAAATGAAATCCATCCTTTGAAAAGCTTTCATTAATCGTCTGTGAAGGAGCGGGGTGGCTCCAGTTTGAGTGAATGTGCACACGGCTGTTTTCTCTCTGCATCACTTGTTCTCATTTATTTTGCAGTAGTGCTATTGGAGTGGTGGTTGAAGTGTGTGTGTGTGGGGGGGGGGCTGTAGTTGGGTGGCCGTGGAAGGGTGATGGGGAGGGGGGCATAATTCTATTTATAAATGAACATCTTATTAAAAGAAGACAAGAAAAATTAGCTGGTGGGCCTTGGATTGGTGGCGAAGATACAAAATGAGCCGTCTAACCCAAAGTGACATTTACAAATTACCTGTTAATTTCAACTGGGTTGAGGGATGACAGGACTGAGCTGCACTGACAGGATGGGGACCCAAGGAGTGACAGTGCGGCCCACGGTGGCCAAGGAACTCTGGCAAATTCCTCCTGCTGCAAACAAGCTGCCCACGCAAGCCCCTGCCTGTCTGGGACAAGTTTTACCCTCTTACTTTGGTTGAGGGTGTCAGAAGAAGAGAAGTTAGGGCCAGTTTGAATAATGTAATGTTTGTGTGGATATGAGTGTGTGGCTGTCTTTGAGCATACAAATCCACATGCAGGTTTGCGCTTGATAAGGTCCTCTCGTGTGTCTCATGTGTTTTCACATGCATAATAAAAATAATAATCATCTAATTTGGTCTCTGCATTCAATCCAATCAGGAATTATTGAAACACACACAGCACACAGTAAAGTGAAGTACACACTGACTATAGCAGCATCTGGGAAGCAGTGAGAGTCTAGGTGCCTTGCACAGGGGAACTTCAGCCATTTTCCACTGGTCGGGGATTGAGCTGGCAACCCTTCAGTTACAAGTCTGAAGCCCTAACCAGTAGGCCACGGCTGCCCCAGAGTGCCCATGTATGCTGTGAGTGTTATAACCTACATCTTGCATTTCTGTACATTAATAGGCCATGGGTATGCAGGACTCACCATCTGTGTGTGCTTCTGTGTTTGGTGCCACCCATTGCCGTGCAATGTTCCTTTGTGTAGCCTGAGCTGTCGTTGCTCTCATACTTACATACATGCTGCCGCTGGAAGGGTGCTGTGCTCCATGCCATTCGTCTGTCCCGCTCAGACAGGAGCTTGCTCTGTGCTTGCTTTCACTCTCATTCCCTCTGACCAGACTGCGCTGGCCCACTCTCTCTCTCTTTGTCTCTCTCTCCCCTTCCTCTATCTTTCTCTCTCTCTCTCCCTTTCTCTTTCCTTTTTCCCCTCTCTCTCTCTCCCCTTCCTCTATCTTTTTCTCTTTCTCTCCCTTTCTCTCTCCCCTTTCCTCTCTCTCTCTCTCTCCCTTTGTCTCCCTCTCTCCCCTTCCTCTCTCACTCTCTCTCTCACACGTCGCACCTGAAGTGTGATGATGAATAGTAACAATCAGTCTTGTTTTAGCAGCTGGTGCTCCAGAGGATACTGGTCCATTTAGGAGGGGAGAGGTGGAGAAAGAAAGAGGGAAGGAAAGACAGAAAGGGGAAAAGAGAGAGAGAGAAACAGCAACCAGAGAGCATTAAGTGTGTGTATGTGTGTGTGTGGGAGAAAGAGACGACGGATAGACAAAGAGTGATGCAGAAAGAGAGAATAAGTGAGAGAGATAGAGAGAAAGAGATCTTGCTCAGGAGAGTGTATGGGTGCCTAAGTGCAAGGTGAAGCTTGTCGACTCGGCACGGTGTCACCTTGCGGCCGTCCCTGCCCGTGCCCAGGCGCAGCGCTGATGAATAGCCTACCACCCCCCGTGGGTGCACGCCACGGCAGGTCACCACAACCTATTTTCAAATTAAGTATTTAAAAAGAGACCACAAGCTGAGAGACACAATACAAAAAGCACATGCATACTCCCCAGCCCTCTCCTCTCTCTCTCTCTCTCTCTCTCTCTCTCTCTCATGTGTACACACACACACACACACTCTCACACGCACACAGTCCACATCATCACAAGTCTCTAGTCCACCCACCCCATGACACACACACATACACATTAGCAGAAGGGTGATGTGAGGGTACGTGTGTGTGTGTGTTTGTCTGGAACTATGTTTTTGTGTAGGTGGTGGAAGCAGTGCCAAGAAGGTGACACTTGAATTGAATCCCCATGTAATGGATGCCATCTTCCCCTGACCTCCATTTAGCTGCCAGGGCCAAGGCCAGTGGGTTGTCCGGCCAGTCCAGTCTGGTTGGTCCACTGGTCCGCTGTGTGCACTGTCTTCCTGCTTTCCCTCTCCGGAGAGGGTGGACAGAGGACGCCTCGCTAATGACACCCCCATTAGTGCCGCTTCAGCACCGGCCAACAGACCATGCAACCTCAAACACGATCCCATGGAAAGCAACAGAGTAACTTCCCATGTTACTTCCTATGCTAAAGATAATGTATTTGTGTTCATAATATCAACATATATTGTTGTTATGTAATAATATGCATATTATAGTATATAACAGACATAGACAGGAACATATTGCAACATTGCTATAAGATCGCTTAAGAGACTGCTCACATTGAAAAATGACATATAGACTCCACTTCAGCAGTGAGCACTAATTAGTCATTTATATCTTTGGAAGTAAGGAGACACCAAACATGTCTCTTGTTTGGGCTTTCCCCCACACAGAGAGATCTCCTCTATTTTCAGGTCATCTACTGAGATGACTGTACATCAGAGCGCAGAGTCATTAGAGTCATTAAGTGGAATATTTCTGTGTGTGTGTGTGTGTGTTGTGTCACTATTCCTGTGTCCCTAAAGGTCAAAGCAGATCTCTCTAATGATGTGGCCCCACGAGAGGGAGAGCAGGAGAGAGTCGGGAGAGCCCAGGGGTCAGCCAGTATGTCCTCCTCTACAGCCAGCACCACCACCAGCACCAGCAGCTAAAGCAACAGCACCACCCCCTTCTTCTCCACTCATCCCTTCAAGGCCACTCATCATGACCTCCTTACTCAATAAGAGACAGCACAGAGATGGCAGGAGAGAGAGAGAAGGAGGGAACACCAAATAAAGGAGGGAAGAGAAAGCACAAAGAGACAAAAGAAAAGACGAACAAAGACTAGATGAGATGAGAAACTTACAGAGAGAGAGGTGCAGAATCAGAGAGGAGAAGAGGTAGGGGAAAAAAGATGTACACAGAGTGGGAGAAAAAACAGACAGAGACTGGGCAAAAAAGCAAATAAAGAAGGAGACAAATTGAGAAAAAGGGAACGGGAGTGATATGGAGAGGGAGGCATGCCTGGGCTGTGGCCCTGTAACCCTCTCCTATATCGGGGGTAGGCTAATGAGCGAGGCGCTGGGTGAGTTCCGCCATTCTTGCTCCAGGCAGCGTACTGCTGAAAACCAGCATTTAACCACAGCCAAAGTAATTGAAAAAATGACAAGGGCACACACACACACACACACACACACACAAATGCACATGCACATACACATACACACACTCACTGTATTTAATTCACAAACACACACATACACTGATCCTTTTTCTTACAATATACACACCCATATTCAGCAGGAGAGTGAACACGACATCCTCCACCACGCACGTGGTACAAGGTACACGCAACAAATTATTCTGATTAATACCCTTTCCTGATTGCTATCACTACCCCCTCTCCTGCATTCTCTCTCTCTCTCTCTCTTTCTGTCTCTTTCTTTCTCTCTCTCTCTCTCTTGCAGGAGGAGTATATGTGTGGAGATTAGATCTGGCCAGGGGAATGGGTAAAGAGCTGGATCTGGCTCTCGGCGCATACCAAAAGGCCCTTGTGCGGCAGTGATGAATGCCCTGACGCCTTGCACGGATGGGGCTGGCGAGCCGAGCGGGGCTGGAGTCTTTAAGTGAGTGCCGCTTGATTGTGAATCTACACAGCTGACCCGGCTCCACCCACAGAGAGTCGACTTGTACGATTCGAGAACAGAAAATGACACCCCCTTCCACTTCTCTCCACCTCTCTCTCTCTTCCCCTCTCTCTGACTGTCTCTCTCTCTTTCTCTCCTTTACCTCTCTCTCTCCTCAACTCTGATTCTCTGGAAGTGCTGTCGGCCTACTGTTTAACTTTGCTCACAGCTCCACCTGCTTGTGAGTTATTGATACTGACTCATCCTCCACCACTCTCCACTCTTTTCCTCTCCTGTCCTCTCCTCTCCTCTCTTCTCTTCTTCCCCTCTCCTCTTCTCTCCTCTCTTCTCCTCTAATCTCTTTTCCTCTCTTCTCCTCTCCGTACCTCTTGTCGTTTTATACCTTATGCCTCACCAGAGAAGACCGCCTACAGAAGCGGGGTCTGAGAGAGAGCTGGGTCTCTCTCTCTCTCTCTTTTGGACAAACATTTCTAAAAGCAAGGGGCAATGTTTGTGCAATTACACACATATCAGTTTGTGGTGGAGCAACGTTTACAAAAACCCCCATCTGTTTTGAGGGAAAACACTCCACATTAGCTTTAGCTAGATGACTTGTGTGTGGATGGCAACAATGAGCCACACTTTGATGTCTCTAAGCGAAACTGACATTCA
Source organism: Tenualosa thibaudeaui (assembly GCA_027481765.1). Lineage (NCBI taxonomy): Eukaryota > Metazoa > Chordata > Actinopteri > Clupeiformes > Clupeidae > Tenualosa > Tenualosa thibaudeaui. The sequence continues at coordinate 1,329,395 of JAIFZK010000023.1, read as the reverse complement.
AGAGCAGTTCAATTGCATTTGACACAAGATGGTGTGGGTAGTTGATGGTGGGCGGGTAAAGGCATGAGGTGCCAAGTGTGAGAGCGTCTGAAGATGCAAGAGAGACTTTCCATGATGGAAATCACCCCGCTGTCTGAATGGATGAAACTCATAACGACCCTTTGATCATGACGAGGTCGGCGGAACAGACAAAACAACTTTGAATTGAATCAGACAATTCGGTCGCCGTACTGATTGAGTCAGTGTACATATGTAGGCCTTGTTAGCGTAACATGCAATTCATCGTGTTAGCTTGGAAGACAAACAAAAATAGAACACAAGCATGCTCTTCAAAGTGGGGCCGAAATCTTAAAGCTCATTCCCAGCAACTGAAAATGAATGACAGTGAAAAAAATGCTTCTATCCATTTCCCATTTGGATGGCATTGCAGGCCGCCTGGGAGAAAGCCTGGTGCTTCTCCTCATTACTCTGCTCTGAGCTCTAATTAAATAAGCTTCAGTTGTACTCAATGGGGTGAGGCTCTCCATTTCCAAATCACTCATTTCACTCTCCCCAACTATTAATGACTTTTTTTTCTTTCTTTTTCCTCTCTTTTTTTCTCCTTCTTTTCTCTGGTATTTTGTTTATGCGAGGAAAAAAAGTAATTACCTCAGCAATTAATCTGGTGCCTTCACCTTTCACACCTCCCTCCAAAACCTTCTTTCAGCACCCTGTTTTTTGTCTGGCGAGCGTTTTTCTTTTTTAAATGCCTTCTCTTTTCCCTCCCTCCCTTGGTTTTGTGAAACAAAGGGTCCTTGTTCTAGACTGTCGTCTCCTGGTGCCAGATTGAAAGGAGAGTGTTGTGAGCAGTTCCCAAGTGAAACAGGTGTAGTTTTTAGGCTCTTCCTGTTCCCAGAGCGCCGTGCGTGCCGCGGACCTACCTTTATTGTGAGTGTGCGTGTGTTGGTTGTGCATGTGTGGGTGCCTCTGTGTATGTGTGTCTGTGTGTGTGTGTGAAGGGGGTGGGGGTTTGGCAGAACCCTGGCAGGACCAATGAGCCATCTAATTTGAGCTCCCTGAAACAGAATACGTTAAAGTCTAATTCGCTGGAGCTGGGGAGTCAGTGAGAAAGAGAGAGAGAGAGAGAGCGAGAGAGAGCAACTAAGGGAGAGGGAAAGAAGAAGACAGACAGAGTGAGAGAGAGAGTGAGTCCATGCTCTTAATTTGAGCCGGTCTGTGGAGGCGAATTTGAATTAATAATCCAGAAAATTGATACTACTTCTCATCGCTCTGCTTCCAATATTGACTTTCTCTCCCTTTTGCCCTCCTTTCACTTTTTTTACCCCCTCTCTCTATCTCTTCATCTCTTCCACTTCATCCCTCTCTCTCTCTCTCTTTCTGTCTTTCTGTCTGTTTCTCTCTCGCTCTCTGTGCTGGTCTCAGAAGGGTCTTCATTAGTACAGGATACAGGAGATGCCCTTGCTGATTCTCACCTCTCTCTCATTCTCTCTATATCTCTAATGAGGGAGATGGAGGGATGTGCTGGGTATCCACTGCACTGGATAAGGCTCAATGCCACGCTTGCATCAGGAAAGCTTGCAGCCAACCCGAAACATGTTTTAATATTCCTAAAAATAAGGTCAGAGAAAGAATTGGTGTTGCCCAGGTAACCCAGGGGGGCAGCAGGCATTGTGAGAGGGGAGGATGGGGGTGGGGGGTTGATGTAGGTGTATGGCCAGAGGGTTGGGGGGGTCCAGAGTGATTAGGCTGGGGTGTATCTGATATATGATCTCATCAAAACCAGAGCTCAACAAATACATATATATAAATAAATAACACACACACACAAACACACACACACACACACTCACACATGCACATGCACATACTGCCCTCCCATCCCATCCCACCCATAGCAGCACTCATTTCACTTCCCTCCCTCATTGCCTTAATGTAGCAGGACCCTCATTCATAACTGTCAAGAACCTATTCATCTGGACCCAGTGCTTATTTAGTCGAAAATTATACATAAAGTGTATTTTTTCCACAGAGAGAGTGGGAGGAGTGGAGGAGGTGAGGTTTGAAGTGGGGGGGGGGGTGATGGGAGAGGTTGGGACACTAATTTCTTTTTTGACCAATATGTGTACTTTTTTGCATTGTGTAGAACTAAGCATAATCTAGATTGGCTATAAACATTTGGTGGGCATTGAGCCACTGAAAATGTAGCCAATCGAAGGCCAGGGAATTATAACCCCTGGGGCGCCCCCATGAGAGAACAGTGAGTAGGTCAGACTGGGAACAGCTTTGTACAGACTTGCAAATGATGCTGGACACTTCAGATGGTGCTAGAAAGGATGATGTCGCCTATGCGCTGTACAAGCGTATATGACAGACAGTAAACACGACCGTCTGTGTCTATAGAGATATGTTTGTGTGTGGTTGTATATGCATCTGTGTGTGTGTATGTGTGTGTGTGTGTGTGTGTGCCTGTTGGAGGTGGGTGTCGTTGGCGACAGTGACAGGGGCCGCGCTGCTCTAATGAGGTGTTGAGTCGTGGGACATGGGGAGCAAATCGGTCCCAGCAGACCTGGGCACCGTTAATGACTTATGCATGAGACTTTGGGGCGAGTGAGTGCACAACGCAGAGGAGAGGAGAGGAGAGGAGAGGAGAGGAGAGGAGAGGAGAGAAGAGAGGGACCCTGACAACCATGGAGGCTTCGCTATCCTGTTATTCTCCCCCACTAGCCACGGGAAGTCAGGGTGATTTCATTTTTAAGGCAGGAGTTGGAAAATAGTTAGGAAGTGTGTGTGTGTTAGTGTGTGAGGGTGTGTGTGTGTGAGAGAGAGAGAGAGAGAAAGAGAAAGAAATAAAATGAAGTCAGCAGGAGAGGAGAAAAAGGCACAGATTGACTACGGCCAGAGTCTCTGCTGCTGTTTAACATCAGCAGAACCAGACACTAAGACAGGAACATGGACATGCGGCAGAAAGGAATAGCCCAGTCTAAATCTCTCTGCAAGATCCTCGTAAGAGACTGCATAACATTCAAATATTATTAGTTAACATTTACTGCAGTTGTATGATTGATTTCCCAAAAGGCCATAAATGTTTACATTTGTCATAACATTATGGCAACATTTTACTACTTAAAAATAAACATAAAAATCAAACTGCATCTTACAAAGCTAAGATGTGGTCAGTTCGGGCGCAAGATATTGAAATAACAAAGAAGACCATTACCTACCATTTCAATTGCGGTGCAATTGCAATTCATCCTATCAAACAGATATCTCATCACACACACACACACACACACACACAGAAAAACACACAAAACAATAGCGATTAAGTAGATACTTGGAGTGTATACAGTAGTAGAGTCCTGTTGCATGGGAGGCTGCATGGTGAGGTGAGAGTCAGATAGGCCCATAGGTGTCTGTGTGTGAGTAAGGCATGTACCATCTGTTGTCTGGGTGGGGGGTGATCTGGGGAGGGGGGGTTGTCCCAGGAAAGGAGGATGCCATAACGCTGAGGCAGCGGAAGCTGGCGCCAGGGTAAACTGTCCTGTGGCGAGGCCAAGATGCCAGGCTGTGCCCGCCTATTCACCCATGCGGTATGGCTGCTGCCAGCTCTAACAAATGGACATACACAACTACACATGTCTGCATGGGCATTTTACATACTTTTACAACTTGGGTATACTGGCATACTGGTACACGCTACCAAGTATATACATGTGTGCATGTTTTAATGGTCTGCATATTTGCATTTATAGTTGTACAAATGTAAAGTGAGCTAATTCATATAAGTGAATGATCACGCACACACAAACACACACCTCTTCTGGGTCCCCTGTGATGAATTAGCTCCATTCTTGTCACTATTGTAACAATGAAAGACACTGACTTTTTTAACTAAATTTTAACCTTGTATCATTTGTTCCCCGTCTCTCTCTCTTTCTCACTCACACTCACACACACACACACAAACACTCACTCACACAACATATACACTCAGGCCATCACTGCCACTGCAGCTGTTGGCCTTCTATGAGCACTTTATCGGCAGGACAAATCTCTAATAGGCTTCTTCAGGCCTTTTAAAAATACCAGGGCCAGAATTTCCTTGCAAATTACTCATGCTTGGTATTGCTTTTGCCAGGCTAGCAAGACCTTTATTCACTTCTTCCACCTTACACATACACACACACACACACACACACACACACACACAAAGGCACACAGGCAGTCAACCACATATTGCTAATGAAAACACTCTCCATTGACTGGGCATTTGCTTGTGTGAATGCAAGGATTTTCCAGGCACAGAGTGTGTGTGTGTGTGTATGTGTGTGTGTGTCTGTGTGTATGTGTGTGTGCGTGTGTGCATGTGAGTGAGTGTGAGACAGAGGAAAGAGGGAGAAAGAAAGAGAAAACTGTATGTGTGAGAGTGAGAGTGTGTGTGTGGCCATGTGAGAAGAGAAGAGGGGGAATAAAAAGCTTCCTGGATACTTAATGTTCCTCGACTAATGGTGGGCCCTTTTTAAGGTGCAGTGGCCATCCTCTACCCTCCCATGTGCCTGCTCTCGCCAGACAAATAATAAAAAAAGGCCCAGCCTGTGTGTTTGTGGCAGAGCAGAGCCATCCCATCGCTCCCTCCTGGCGACCAGAGGAGGCTGGACACACTGCGTCACTCGGCAATCATAATTGAGTCATCTGGCCGTGAAACTGACAGCTGATCCAGGCACTGAATGGAGGCCAAAATCAGGCAGATAGATAAATAGAGAGGGACACACAGAGAAACAGGCAAGAGAGGTAATGAATGCAAGATCCCCCCCCCCCCCCTCCATTCCTCATCCCAACCCACTCTAACATATCACATGCATACACACGCACACACACACGGACGATTCTGTTCTTATTCAAACAATGATTTCTCATAGGTTCTCAGAAGTCCCTCTAATACATGCAAAAGTAAAGGAGATGGTGACCACAAAAGCAGAGCTATGATGATGATGATTATTATTATTATTAGTTTTATCTTTAAATACAGTAATAGTATAACTACTGTTTTTGTTGTTGCAAGAATCCATGATTCCTCATAGTGTTTTGTAAACCACCAAAATGGTCTTATGATCATTAAAAGGGTTCTTATCATATCTCTGGGCCTGGGCTAAACCAAAATAAATGCAACTAAAGATAATTTATTCAACCTACCCACTATAGAGCACACCTCAGCATATTCTTCTCTTCCTGAGAGTCTTGTACAAAAACTTCAGAGCAGAAAAAGCCAGTGCCTAATTGCACTGCTTTTAAAATGAATATGTAATAAAAGGTAAGGACAGGTAGAAACATCAAAAAACAGATATTATCCTCAGGTCACACCTTTAAAAGTAGGAAAGCCCTTGCAGCGAACAGATTCATTAGTTTTATATTTGATCAACGTTAATTTCGAGAAGAGGAGCAGAGAGAGAGATGGGGGGATTGAAAGAGAGAGACAGAGAGAATATTTCAGAGGTTTCTTGTTTCTACACGAGTCACTTTGGTGGTAGGGGTATGCTGTGTTCAAAAAAGTGCTTCATTTCAAAATGTTAATTATGCAAATCTCTTTGGCTGGAGGTAATTTGAAATGAACGGGCCGTTCACAAATGAGACAATGAAAATTCTGAGGCAGAAAGGAGAAGAAATTAACATGTTACTTGAAAAGGAAGAGTTAATGAAGTGCAGGTATTTCTGACTCAAGGAGACCATGCCGAAATAACCTTAGTTTGGTGTTAATATTTGGATAGCTCGAAGTACCTTTTCAAAAATTCAGATTAATGCTTCCAACAACAAAAAAAAAAACCTGAACCAGGTGTATCCAAATGTCCATGTGTGTTCTACTTCTGCACACATATACACATATACACACATACACATGGAGGAAACCTGTGTAAATGACATGACTGTGGGCAGAGGTGATGTTATATTTCATATAGCATCCTAATCTGACAGAAAATATCAACGGAGACATTGGCAAACCAGCAACATTGGGCTGATATTAATGTTTAAGCCCATCAGAAAGTTTCTTGCCAAACTGAAGGGGATGGAATACTTTCCTGAAGTTCTGAAAATACATTAAGTTTTAAGTGGATCATGATGTTAAACACTGACATTCATCAAGTAGAATATAGTGTTTGCTCAAAGACTAAATCTAATGCATTGCCTGGAAAAGCTGTCCTCACACAGCCACCATACCTCCTTGTCATCTCCTAAAGTCTGTGGAAGGAGGCCCCAGAGACTAATACTCATTTTGAGTCCCCGCGTGTCTGTGCGAGATACCTTTGAATTACTTCTACCGACTTCCACCATGAGGGACCTAGAGTTAGTCCTCAGAAAGACTTTTCTCATTATGGGCTTCGGTTTGGTGCGAAAATGAATACGTGGCCCAAGTCCACTTCCCACTACCTCAGAGAACCAAACATCAGCGGTCTCGCTGTGATGGCAGTCTCCGTGTCCCCACACCTCACCCAGAATGAGATGAGGCCCGTCTGGAAAGTTGGACGCTCAGAGCAAACTGGCTGAATATCCAAAAGTGAGAGAGACAGGTGGAGGTGGTAGATGGATGGTGGGATAGTGAGGAGAGAAGGACAGGAATGAAATGGAGGTAATGCATAAGTTGTTCCTCTCTCTCTCTCTCTATCTCTCTCTCCTTCCCCTCTCTGCATAGCATCAGTAACAGCGCTCCAGGCTATGACTAATTGGTGCAGGATTCATGCCTCAGCAAGATGACTGCCCCAAAGCATAACTGGTCCTAACGACACACACACATGCACACACACACACGCACACACACACTCACACTCACATTTCTTCTCCCTCCCATTCTTGCACACACACACACTCACATGCATAGACATACAACACTAATTGTCTGTGTTTGTCCTATGTTTTGTCTCATGACATGCAGTGCAGTGTCACTATAATCAGTGTAAATGATGTCACAGCATGTTCTGTATATTCTGTCAACACACCAGGCATATGAGTAACATAAAGCATGCGTCACATGAGATTGCGGTCCCTAAAAATCTGCAGAAAAATGCCCTTACAACCAAACTCAGATGGATGAAGCAAACACACACACACACACACACACACACACACACACACACACACAGGTGTGTGATGAATGTAACCCCATGAGATACGACAAAACAAATCTGCAAGTCTGCAAGCTCCTGACTCCAGCCTTTCTCCACCATCTGTAATATATTGCACTCTAAAAACAGCAAGCAGCAGTTTAGGTGCAAATGGTGTTTAGAGCAAAAATATCACTCAGGGAAAACCAAGGTTAACCTTTCTTTTTGACTGCTGTCTTCACAAAAGGAGAATGAACGCCAACATATTCCCACTTTCTTACATGACGGTTTTCAAAGGGTATGCTAAAAAGCATATAAAATGCACCACGCTATACATTAAGCCATTATACACACACAATACACTGCTGCTTTTTCATGACTTTGAGCTAATGCTTTACTTCAGTAAGGTTCACCTGGAGAATGTGCAAGACTTTGGATAATTGAAAAGAATGGGACACAGATTGGACACAGACTCCATGGCCGCTCGAGGAGAGAGAGAGAGAGAGAGAGAGAGAGCAGTGGCCAGGTTCTCTGAGCAAAAGCAAACAGAGAGGAGAGGAGAGGAGAGGTCTACGTCCATTTCAGCCTAATGGAGCCAGGCTAATGGGTTATGATTTAGTGACAGCTCCAGCTGACGTGTTACGAAGACTACGGAGAGGGATTGGAGAGTGGAGGAAATGGCTGGTGTCACCAGATGGAAAAAAACTGAGATTGTGCGGATGAGGCCGGCCTTTTCTATTTGGCTCTCTTTAATGTGCACATACAAACAGACAGTGTGTATGCATGCACACACATACTTTCTCTCTCTCTCTCTCAGTCTCTCGCGGGCACGCACACACACACAATATCTCAAATATTAACACACAGAGAAAGCTCATCTATTCCTTTGAACTGTGATTATCAGCACAGGCTCATAACTAAGGTTTGCAGGCAAGAGTAAACCAGTGCTGCTGCTAACGGGTGAGCATGCTCCCGAACTCAGCCAACCCTTCCCACAGGTGAGAGGAATTACTCTGCATGAGTATCAGCAGGAAATTATAGGACCATCTCAAGCACATCTGAGACCACACAGGAAAAAGAGAAACACATAGAGACCAGCACACACATACACATACACACACGTGCACACATACACAGATACACACACACACAAACACACGCTTGCACACACACACATCTTTTTCCTGCCTGAGCAGACAGAGCGGATGGCCTTGTGTTTGGCTTTGATCGGAATCTCCCGAGGAATGACATTTAATCAAAGAGCCGGGGCCACACCCCGCCGCCCGACAATGCCCTCCTGTCATGGAGTCCTCCGCAAATGAAGTAGAAGCACAAAGGAGAGGACTGTCTGCTGGGGACCAGGGAGAATATCTCTTTTTTTTCCCTCACAGAGAGAGAGAGAGAGAATGACTATCCCTCTCTACACCTAATCTGAACGATTATGGCTGTGGAACAACACCATTACAACCCCATGTGAGAGAGACAGGAGAAGGAGGGAGGGAGGGAGAGAGGGAGAGAATGAAAGAAGGAGATGAGGGCTTTGGCACTCACTAGATGTTAATGCAGTTTACTGGTTTCTTTTTCCCTTCCCCCCTTCCTCCCCTGCTCCTTTTCCTCCAATTTGATCGATAGGCCGGGCTAAAGTGCTTACAAATTACCAAAGGCAAATGCGACTCTATTAGCACGCAAGTGGATTTCACAACATTCGGCTGTCTTTTCATTTCTCTCTCCACTCTCTCACACCCTCCGCTCCCTCTCTCTCCCTCCCTCAGCTCTCTTTCCCTCTTTCCCTCTCTCTCATCCTCTCTCAGACGTACTCCACTCAACAGAAATCCATTTGCTAAAAGCCTGCTTTTTTTCTACCTGTCATAACCTCCAACTGGTTTTAAAAGGCCGCTTTTGATCATAATTAGCTTCAAGAAATCTAATTCTAATATGATGCCTCTTAAAAACGCAACTCCCCCACACTTCCATCTGTGCTGCTGTCGACAAGTGCTGTGTGTGTTTTTTTTTTCTCCTTGCATCCTTAAATACAAAATTATAAATGGAAATCATTATATATTGTCGTGATTGCATTATAATGCTATTAGGGAATGGGTTTTGATAAATGAGGATGCAATCGGCAGAGAAAACAACAACACAAAATGCGCCCACGTCTCCTGACAGTAACATCTGTGAATCATCATCATGCGCACTCACACTAATTCTTTAAAGTTCCATTCATTAAGGCTTTTTGTTAGCCGCCACGGCTAGGCTCTTATTACCATGCATTTAGGAAATGAGGCAAAGAGAGAGGGAATAAGAGACCAATCAATAGCTCTTTTCATTTTGCTTCTAATGGGTCCCTTCTATTTTTCTCGCTCCCACCCACCCCCCTCGTCTACCCCCACAAACACACACCACACAATGACAAAATAAATAAAGAAAGAAATGAAAATAAAGACAACGCTGGGAAGATCAGTGCTGGAGCCATAAAATGTAATTTCTCTGCAAAAACACAGACAGACAATAATGCCCCCCCACCACACACATACACACTCACACACACACACCCCTTCTGCATATTTTAGTGGCATTTTGCTAAATTGAGTATGGATTTAACATCAAAGGTTTCATGAATTTTTCAAATGAGATATTAAAGTCAATATTTCAGGCATCAGATATTTCAATCTGGGACGCTTGCACAATAATGGCGGGCACATTTTCGCCGAAGAACAGCACGCCGAAAAGCCACATTAGTTTAGTCGGGGAAATGCTTATAAATTCACTAAGGGAAATGGAAAAAAAGCAAAGGACAAAAAAAATCACACCCTCAGGTTCAGACACGACAAATGGCTTCGAATACATCAGACGAACTTTGAGAGAGGTCCCCTACTGCACAAAATGCACACCTAGTGAGAGAGTAAGAGAGGGAGAGAGTGGGTGAGAGAGAGAGAAAAGGAGAGAGAGAAATCAGACATAGGACTGAGAGATGAAAGGATGTTGAGGATGGTGTTATACTGGCCCATCAGTCGTTGGGAGAGAGCGCTAACAGCACTGCTCTTTATGAGGTACCTGGGCAGGGGCTCCGGCGAGCTTTTGACTTGAGAGGATTTGACTCTCCGACGAGCCCGCGGACGATAATTAGAACATGACAGAATCCCACTGACAGTTCCTGGGCCCGTCTTACCGCCAAAGGGTCTGCTCTTCGCTTTTACTGCAGGACAGAGAGAAAGGAGAGAGAGAGACAGAGAGAGAGAGAAAAAGAGCACAATTACAGAGTGAGAGCTTTCATGTAGCATGCTGGGATCAGGGGTAATCTTTCTGCCACTTAATGGAAAAGGTTACTTCACGCCGTGTATTTGAGGAAACTGTTCGGCTGACAGCAACGACCTCTGCTGCCATTATTCGCGGCTCACGACACGGTCAATTAGGCATCACCTAAATTTGTGACATCTGGCAACTGATGTCTGACACATCAACCTTTCTGTTTGTCCTTCATTATATCAGCGTTTGGCCATGATTAACACCTGCTTTAATTGATGTGGAGGACAGGGTGGTCATGACTGACCTGAGACCTGTGGAACAACAGAGCGATAACATCTGAAACCCAAGATCAGCTACCTGACACCACCGTGAGCACAGACCCCTGTGCATTAGCTAACCTCCACCTCGACCATGGCGTCATTAGACATCATTAACCACGACCCCAGTGACCTTTTGTGGCTCACCCTCCTCTCTCACTGGACCAGCGTTCTGGTGGATGCAACAAGCCGTCCATGTCCACATGCCACGTGACATGATTGCATTGACTTACCAGCAGTAGAAATTCCATACACCCTTTTAATGGTTCCTGGTCTGTAAAGTCGTGGTCAGAAAAAAAGTTATCAGAAAGCTGTTGTTAAATCTATCTTAAATATATATAATAAATGTTAAATATATCACATAAATTGTACATATGTTTTATATATATGCCGTTATTATCTATTTTTGAAAACTACTATACTACTACTACACATATATATTATATGTTGTACATGTTTTCCATGCAGAAGAAAAGAGCCCCCTATTAAATATGTGGTGTATCATTGTTATACACAATGGGCCCTGCTGGGTAAAGAGTCATAAACAGACCATATTTATGAAAGCTAATTGATTCCAATGTGTGTCCAGTGTCTGGCTAAAGATTATTTGGTAATTTAGCCACGGTTAATGGTGTGTTGAGTCCCCCGTGGTTTGGTTGAAAGTGTGGTCCCAATGGAGAGAGTGAGGCAAGCCAATCATTTACTTTCGCTATGGTCTCTGCTGGTGCTTCAAGCTCAACCTGCTTGTATGTGAGCATTGGAAAGTGGAAAGAGAGAGGAGGCCTTTGTTTATATCATTGCCTCTAGCTTTAATGGGAGTTTGCAGGAGTTAAGTGAGGTACTGTCATTTTTCCTCATGAAATCATATTGAGACTGTTGAATGGCCAGACTTCACCACACTGACACTTCCAAAGACTCAGTGGATCTAACAAGCAACAATGTAAATGACGATTTAAATTCTAGTGTAATAACCATTGCATGCTGTGCATTATTATTGCATCATTGACTCATATTTTTGACGTAGTGCTTAAATGTTGGCTAAATACAATAGGTTTTCTCAGTTGTCTCACAAAAGGTGGGCATATGAGATTCACCATACACGTCTACCATCAACCTCTCCACAGTGCGTTCATGTTTTAATTTCTTGAATCAAGTACAGCCTTTTTGTAATTAGCTGCATGGTTGAGCTACACACACACTCATTTAGATCCCTTTGTTTGCCATGGCATGCTGGTATCCTGTAGCCATGGTAATGTGAAACATGCCATATCGTCATTAGATTCGGCACCACAGCGACCTATATAACCCTCACCATATCACCCTCAGTATACTCACACAGCAATTTGGTCAGTTTTTTTTGTAAAGGGCTATGTGTGTGTGTGTGTGTGTGTGTGTGTGGCAAGGAGGTATGGTGAACGGGAGACAATCAGAGGAGCTGCTTGGCAGCGATCAGAATGACAGATGACAGACACTCGCAATAAGATGAGTAGTCTCACAGTCTCTCCGGAAACATCCAAATATCCCTCGCTGCTTCTTCTCTTTCATCTTAATAAGAACGCTTCATTTCCATTGCACTGTTTTCACACATCTTGACAAGAGAGGTAATCAGGTGTGGGACTTCAAATCACATTGTCTGCATTAAGTCCATCGAAATACAGTAAATTCAGTATCATAAGATTCACATTATAGGCAGAGATAATATGATAATGGTTTCCTGATGGGTGTTGTCACTGTAAATGTTGACAAAAAACACATTTGTCAACTTGTCTGCGTCATTTAAAAAGGGTCATCCCCCACAGTTTTCATTCAGTGTCACAGATGATAATCTTGTTCTGAAAAGGGGATTATTTCTATCTGCGATACTTTTCTGACAAACGTTTACTATCATTATCACTAGCAACTCTGAAGGACTAAAGTTGTGTGTGTGCGTGGGTGAGTGTGTGGGTGGGTGGGCGGGGGTGTTATTTGGTCAGTTTAGGTTTTTTTTCAGTATCAATGGCATACAAAAATCACTTTGAGCCCTTCTTAGAAGAAAAGTAATCTTGATCACATTAACGAAACATGCATGTGCTTTCAGTGCGAAGCTTGCAGTTTCATCAGGGCCATGATGAGCTATTTAAGCTTGTGCATATGCAAGTTATTACAGCAGAAGGAGGTTTTTAGCATGTGGGAAACTTTCTGTTCTCTCCTTTCTTTGCTCGCACTTCCTTCCTTCCTTCCTCTCTGTCTCTCTCTCTTTCTCTCTCTTTGGCTGCGGTTGTGCGCACTGCTGTTGAGGGAGCGGGGCAGTGGGGTGCCCCTCTCCCCTAGAAAAGCGTTCCACGCCTCATCCTTCATCGGCCCTGTGCTCGTCACGTCCCGTCACTGGCAGTGTTTCACCTGAACACTCCGCTGCTACCCAACACCTGGCTCCATCTCCCACTGTCCAAATGAAAAATAAGCATAATCTGCTTTTTTGAGGATCCAGCAAATGAGGGATTTCATGACAAATTGTGTTTGGGAGGAGGGAGGTTGGCGTGTGGGTCTGTGTGTGTTTGTGTGAGGTTTGGGGGGGTGTTTGCGGCAGGAGAGGTGGTGGGGGGCGGGGGTCTATGCAGAAAAGAGAACTGGTGCAGAGGAGAGAAGAGGGAGGGGCTGATACATGAAGAGGATGGAGGAAGCAGGTTTTCGACACTGGCATAATTGTACTAATGAGACCGAATTCTGGCTGAGTTTGCTAACGCCTGTTAGCACATTTAAGAAGACTTGCCATGCATGTGAAAGGGGGGGCGGGATCAAGAGGGGAGTTATTCGCATACCTGACATATTCATCGGAGGAGGCTGAAAACAAAAGCATATCTCCACACATGCTAATGACCGCTTCTCTCATTTTTTTTTTAGGAATAAGTCAAGGGGACAACAACTGTCAACAGCTATTCTCTTATTCACTATATTAGCAATACAACTGCCCCTTAACAGGACTGCTGTCATTGCACACAAAAGCTCATCTGTACTATAGGTCACCTGTGTGTTATACAATTACACCCAATGTTGCTGGGAGCTAATGCTAACAATAGCCAAATCAAAATGATAATGTTAAAATTTATGAAAGCTATAGTGAAGGGTATTTTATTACTGCAGTTTGCTTGATGGCAGTATAAGCTTATGGAAGGAGCTAGACTGAGATATAACATGTAAAAACACTCACCCTTAATACGACACAATTTCAACAATATTGCAATTTATGTCACTGTTCGGACAGACATGTTATTACATATTACATATGCTAGAAACACATCAACATGTATACCAGACATCAAAAGGTATTTTTGCAAAGGGCAATGAACCCTTCTATATAAACTCACATTACCTTGAAATAACCGGATCGAATTTGAATGTCATCCTAATGCTCTGATGCTTGATTTGATGCTGCTGCTCCTGCAAGACCATATTCATGGTTAGTCCTATTAATTAAAAGCCCATTCAAGGCCTAATCAACCTGTGATTCCCATCAACATTTGTGGAACAAAAGGTGGCTCCATTCACCCTTGCAGACCTAATAAAATATGCCTTAAACTGATTGCAAATTAGTCTCCACTTCTAATTTCTCATACACACTCTACCTGTAATTAATAACAACACTCTGATAATTAGCACATGGATCTTTTGGTGCAGTAATTAACATCCCCATGCTATGCAGTGTACAGTTGTTGTTGTCTTGGATAACAAAGGGGAATGAGTTTTTGTTGTCTACACCAGTTGGAAGTGTATAAATGAATTACACACAATTTTCTAATCATGATACACCATTATAATTCAAATCTAGAGGACCTCTTCTTGTGTGTCATTTTCAAGTATTAAGTAAGCACTCTCTGTCAGCCTCCCTAAGGCTTTATAATGTAAGGACTTATTTCAGTACCTAAAACAATGTACCTTATTATTGTGAGCTATTTACCTCTGTAAAGAACTGAGTAGACATACAGAAAAGACTACATTTCCCATGATTCAACTGACAGGTCGCTCATAAGATATTTTCATAGCATCCAGGGTGGGCAAGACAAAGATTATCTATGTCCCTCTGTAACAGTATGTTTTTAGTAGAGCCATGTGACTGGTTAGACTATGGTGAGAGAGGCCCTCAGGACAGAGTGGAGATTTCTGTCAGAGGCGACCTTGCAGTGCCCTTATAAAGCACACCTACTACAGGCCTGCTATTGTCGGCATCCTCTCTCCCTCTCTCTCTTTTAAACAGGAGAGTCAGAGACACTGAAAATCTCCGGGGATGAAATCTTTTCTGTATTATGTCCACAAAGGCACATTCCACTGAAAACGTGTTTAATAGCGTGTGGGAGATGGAAACACTCTTTGTGACTGCATGAATGTGTGTGTGTGTGTGTGTGTGTGTGAGTGTGTATGTGTGTGTGTGTGTGTGTGTGCCAGCTGCTTCCCCAGCAGGGAAGAGATGCGTGTGACATCGCTGAAACCGTGCCTGTGTGAATTTTACGTCGCTCTGGGAGGGAGTTCTGATCCAGGCGGCAATGGCAAATTAACTGCCTCAATGGCTTGATGGATGTGTTTCTTGAAACTTAATTAGACTGAAGTTCGCTTGGGATAAGTGGGCGTTCAATAAATGTCTGCCGATTCAATGCGAATGACATATTCGAAAGCACTTCAAAATCACATTCAATTCGCAGGCAACTGTCAAAAAAAAAAAAAAGACTATGCCCCAGACGCATGTAGGTTGATCCACTGACAACAGGATGAGGAGGAAAAAGAAGGTTCTAAATCTAAAAACAATCCCATATGGATTCTCAATTTTCCGTCTGTCGTAGTTTCTCACACTTAGATTGATAACAAAGTGTCATAGAAAGACCTCATAGATTTGCCTGATTGAAACCCAAATGTTTAGGTTTTCTTTCCTGTATTAGTCTTCTGTTGTTAATAAGAATAGGTCGCAGCATGTCATCAGAACAGTCCTGCTTCTGGTTTGGCTAACGAGAGAATATGTTAATGTCCTATACTACTTCCTTGACCTTATATGAAATACAATTTCTATTAAAATGGTGCATAGGTACTCTTGTCAAATGCAAACGGAGGCCGCAAAGTGCCTTTGCAAGCCATTTAAAACAACCTTCACGCCAGTTTGCTATTGCTAGGATTAAGACAGCTTTAATGAAGTAAAACAAAGCAGCTGTATTCAAACCCAACAGACTGTGAAGCTTTTATTGAACAGAAAAAAGAAGAAAAGCCAAACAGGAGATCTAAGACAAATAAATATTAACTTGAGGAGGAATGGAGACAGAAAACAAACAATGAAGAGGGAGAATGGTGCTGGGGAGGGGGGTGTAATGGAGGGAAAAAAATAGAAAAGTGTTTGGTCAAAAATGGAACATTTAAAAAGTGCTGACAATCCAAAAGGAGGACAAATTTACATACGGCAAACTTCCATCTGGGGAGATGAGGGAAGAGAGAGGAAAAAGCCTCCACCACAGGATTCGTTTAATATTTAATAAATTAGAAACAGTAGTGGCCCACTAATTAGAATTTGCGCATTTACAAATCAGCCCTGATAGCAAAACAAATTATGAAATATAGGAGCTTTCCCCAGGCATACCAGGGGAAAATAAGATGACAGACAAAGCTAATGGAGTATCCCTAACAACGGCACTGTCAGAACACATCAGAGGACTAATCCAGTTAGGAGACGACGGCAATTGAAACCCTATTTAAAATATTGATATGCTGTTCGGTAAAAGCTTTTTTCCCCCCGCCATCCTAGTCTCTTGCTCTCACCCTCTCCTTCTCTCTTTCGTGCGGCTAGTACATTTACTTAAACAGTTGCTTATTGCACATGGGTCATTAGTCACACTGACGCTTTGGTGCTTGCCTTTGAAAGTGTTGGAGAAGAAATAGAGATTAAATGAATGGAAGTGTTTGCACTGTTATCGTTCCATCAGAGGGGATCGGGAGTGTCTACCATGCCGTTCTTTCCATTAGCCCGGGCTGAGAGGAAGGCGTGGAGAGCGCAAAAACTGGTGTGGCGTTCATTATTAAATTACTTCCCTGGGCCAGGCCTGGGTTCTGTGCTGGTGCAACACACACCCTCTGAGGACTAGTAGTGGGAAAATGGGGAAACAAGGCAAAGCGAACACAAGAGGCATTTTTTTAAGTTGACGAGAGTTCCAAGACTGCAAAGGCCGAAAGATTTTTTTTTTCATACTTTTTCTTTTGTTAAAACACCACAGCCTTGCAATAAGATACACTACAAAAAGAGCAGTCTTTGAAAGCTGACAGTGACAGGAACTGCCACTCTCTGGTTGTGTTGCAAGATCCGGTAATAGATCCTAAACGCAATTACAATACAAGGACAGATTCTACTTATGAAGACGAATGAAGGAATCATGATTTTAATGGAAAAAGCATGTGCAAAACACAGAACGCACAGAGTGAGAGAGAGAGAGAAAGAAAGAGAGAGAGAGAGGGAGAACATGCAGTATGCAATCAACCAAGGGAAAAGATGAGCAAATTGTAAATGGAGTACCCTCCAGCCTATCCCCTGTTCCTCTTTAGGCATAGCTGATGTGGTGGCACAGAACCATCCCCACAATGAGACCAACCCTCTTGCAACACCATGATCAAAAGAAGCCACTGATATCCTCCTGTGGTCTCAATGCCCACCACTGTCTCTTTACACTGAATCCACCACACATGAACGCACTGACATACAAGGAACTGGAGGAGACTTAAAAATATCTTTTTTTCCCCTTCCCCTCCTCTCCTCGTAAACATCCCGTCAGCGACCCTTGTTTGTGTTTCATCTTCCTTTTCATCTGCTTCGAACATCAAAGATGGAACCAACATGCTGATGGCCACCAGCATGACAGAATGTCAGCCTCTGAGCTTAATTTCGCCATCTCTGTCGACACGGTACCACATTGCTCTTTTCCACGGAGCCACATTGGGGAAGAAAACAGGACGTTTTGGGCGGCCGCCACTAAACGCTGTCCACAAGCTGCCACATCAACTGCACTCGGCGGGCACGCACGCACCCACACACACACACACATACACGCGCGCGCGCCTGCTCCGCGAATCTGCATGGTGTTTCAAAATGCAGTCGAAAGATTAAAGCAGACAATGCCACAACACATTTCCGTTCCAAAGGGCATCATTTGGCCCCCCGCTGTCACGGAGACCGCAAAGGTTGCACCAAATGACCCCTAATATAGAAGCAAAACTGTCCGTTGTACAGGAGCGCCGAGTGCCAGTAATACTTGTGATTATCACGTCGTTTGGGAAATGTGACAGGGGGCCCACTTTAAGCAGCAGGGCGCTGGGGAGGTGATGGGTGAAGCAGGGACACCGAGAGCTCTGTGCCTGGCTGGAGATGACAAAAGCTGGAATCCTCAACCCCACAGCGCATCAAAAAAAGTTTCTGTCTCCCTCTCCCTCCCTGAACCACAGGGAAGTCCTGTTCAGTTCATAAATAAAGTTGGAGTAGAGGAAGATAAAAGCGGAAACAAGAGCAAGAATAACAGCCTGTCTTTGGTCAGAGAATTTGTCACTTTTGCATTTTATTTGTCTCAATCTGTGTCAGGGAAATAATTTTGACAAATGGCAAGGAGGAGAGAATGGCACATGTTGTGCTCGAACTTGATCTTTTTTTCTGTACACAACCACAGATGGAAAGTGCCATTTAAAGAAAAAAATTCAGTGGCCAATTTCACCTCACTGATTCCACTACTCCGGAATTTAATTTTTTGGGCCAGTTTTGATCTTGATGTCTTGAAATATGTTGCTTTCATTACTCTCGTGCCACTTGTTTCTCATAGCTCTTCTCCATTACTGATGCATAAACCCTGAAGCTCAGTGACCTTCTGTGTGTTATTTCTTTCTTTCTTTTTTTTTTCATTCCATACTGGAGATAGGAAGGATCTTATTTCTTCATGTCTCCTGCCGTTATTCACCACCTTTGCCCACAGAGGAAGGTTACAGCTCTACGTGAGTCAGGCCTGTTTGACTTTACAGCATCCCTCTCTATTTTCTGACCATGGGCCTTTTCCGGCCCCCACTTTCAACCCCTCTCAAGATAACCTTGTCACACCTGCAAATAGGGAGAGCAAGAGAGAAAAGAGTGAGAGAGGGAGGATGAGTGGGGGTTTTTGCATCCATGGTCTCTCTCTCTTCTCTCTCTCTCTCTCTCTGTCTCTCTCCCTCCCTCAGCAGTCATTTGACTCCAAGAAAGAGGAAGTATATTTTCCTTGTGAGATCCAGTGTCCACCTGGGAGCATGGCAGCAGAGAGGAGGGAGGCGTGAGGTTCAGGAGTGCAGACAGAGAGAGTCAACACCATCAACACCATCAAAGGACTTTTATGGAGAGAGCACAGCAACAGAGAGGAGGGTGAAGAAAAGGTGGGCTGCTCACTGACACAAACTGTTCTAGCAGGTGGAGGGGTGAACATGAGAGAGCCTTAGTTGTATGACGGCAATAGAATTAAAAGATCTCTTATGACAAGAGTTATAAACAGCACTGGCCCTTTACAAGTTGGAATAAATTTGTATGAAAGCAATAGCAGTACGTGATTTAATATTAGATGAGTGCTACATAGCCAGCCATATGATATCATTGATTAAATAGAAAATAAAACTGTCAGAAAGCTATTTGCAGCCAAAAGGGCTAATTCAAGCATGATACTGCCCCATTTTGTTGGAAAATCACTGCAGACGAAGACAACCAGGCTGCAAAATAGGTATGATATTTTATGATTCACAGCAAACAGCAAAGCTGTGTAATCAAAACTTTGAGATGACTCACAAAAAACAACAAAATAAAAGCACAGGTATACATTCCTCAGAGAAGAATTATATTTGTCAAATAAAATAGATGCTTGTTGTACAGTACATTACAAAGCAACACATTGTCTTCAAGAACCAAGGATCCACCTTTCAGAATTTCAGATAACTTGCAAAGGTTTGCATTCAGCACAATGTCTTGATTGACCACACTGAAAACTGAGAACATTTTGTACAAACTCACAGCAAGAATAAAATGCTCAGAGGTAGATGGGGCCATAAGTAGATATCAAGTTAGCTGTTTTAAACACCAAAAAATACCCTAAAATAAACTCCTGATGCTACTGAACTAAATCTTCTCATGCTACAATGACCTGCTTTGCCCCCCAGTGACTTATTTAGCCTTAAACCAGAAGACAACAAAGCCACCTAGGATGATACCACCAACAAAGCAGGAAATGGCGATAGCACAGTCAGTGGTAGGTTTGGGAGACTGCGTTTCCACTCGGAACAAGGCAGCAATGCTACATATCTGTGAAATAGAAGCATGTAAAGATAAATGAGTATTTATGATTAATATTGGGTCTGTAGTAGCCGATAATGTAATAATGGCCAATAATGTAATAACTGCCAATAATTACAATAATTTCTGAACCAATAATGTAAAAAAAAAATTTAAATGTAATAATGTATAAGTTTTTGTTGAATAACTTCAGAAACGTAGTACCATCAGAATTTTAACAGTACATGGGTCTTGAGAAGCGGCATGCAACGAGCCCTCAGCCACCTGTGTGTGGTGAGAGATGAAACTCTAAATCCAACTCCTGTCCACCAACTCTCCTTCCTAGAGGCCCTGCGACTGACCCCTATTCACAATGGCACTTGTCATTTGAGAACCGCTGCTTTAGACAACCACATATGGCTTGACTACTATATAATGTTGTGGGACAATATTTTGGAACTATTATGATGCTTAGTCAAAACCATGGACAAATTGTAGTCTATCACTTAAGGTAACTACTGACTGTACTTTTCCTGCATGACCCCTGGCAGTTGGGTTGGCCCCTTGAGCCGTGGATCTGCCCAAGGGTTCTTCCTTGAATAACTACCACAAGGGAGTTTTCCTTGCCTCTGTTGCTGTAGTGACAGATCATGATCTTGAGAAATATCAAGGACTGAGTGAAGAGTTAGAGAGGATGTGGAAGTTGAAGTTATTACATTATTGGTTTAAATACATTAAATTACCTTATTAGCAGTTATTACGTTATTGGCCATTATTACGTCATCGGCTGCAACAGGGTCTGAAATCACTATGAGTGTAATTAAACAGAACAGCTTTACAGTTACACCAGTTAACATAGCATATCAGTCACACCGTCAGCTAATTTCCCTTAATAATGCATATAGTGTGGTAAGAACAAGGACTTATGTTTTAAAAAGGCTGCATAATGTATGGTATTTACCCATCCTCCCATCTTGAGAATCCAGCCTAGTAAGTTCTTCTTGAAGAAGCTGAGAGTCCAGGACAATATGTCTACCACTGCTCCAGGTATATCATTCACCTGTAAGTTCAATAAGAAAAAAAAAAACTTGGTTATAGTAATGTATGGCGTCCTTATTCCATAACTTGCAAAGTCAACCCTGACTTGCAACCACCTATAACTTCATAAACGGAAAGCAACTGCTGCATTTGCATGCATTGAAATGACAGTCCTAAGGGCTAAGGCACAATTATTTAGATCTGGTTGTGGTGATATAGACTACAACAATGTAGAGAGTAGCATTTGTGCCTATATACCAAGGCAACTGATCAGGTGAAAGAAAGTACACACAAAGGCTGTGGACAAATTGAGAATTAAGATGGTTGTGCACATGTGAAACTGAAGCTTTTTGTTTTTGCTCATGACCCCTTTAGGCCTGTGTAGAAGACAGACAGACTGTTTTAGTTAGCAAAGTTTACCTTCCCAGCTATCTTTGCTACTGTGTAGAAGAGCATAGCAATCCTTCCCCAGTTCACATCTCCATCAAACACCTTCTCAACCAGCTTCAGGAACATGTCTTTCTTTTTTGGGTTGTTAATGAACCCTTTTCGAAATCCATCTAATTTACTTAGGGATAGTAATAGTAATATGATTGAAACACATCTGCTCAAAACAACCTAGCAAATTGACTCCACAATTTAGCAATAAGTTATAGGGCCAACACTCACTCATTGAGATCCTTGTCATACTTCTTTACAAGTTCATCCCCCACAATTATCATCATGTCACCAATCTGGTTTGCCAGGATTTCATATTCTTTGGTATATAAATGCTCTGGCTCAGGTAGGGATGGGATTTCATCTTTAGGCAGTTCCTTCAGTTCATCCTGGACAACTCTGATGGAACAAGTGTGAGGAAAAACAGAATCATAGATTTCTCATTATAAGACATATCTCCATTATTACTTTTGCTGCAAGAGGTTCCATTCACTTTGAATGGGCCTTCCCAATGTTCGGAGGTCAATTATTATCAGTTATTGTATTGTAATGACCATTGTGAATGGCAACGTGTTTTTTTTTCTCCTTCAGATTCACATCTGGATATCATTCCATGAGAAGAGATCATTCACTTATCACAATGGAACTTGGAAGACTGAAAAGGAAAGGAGATCAGCTGCATTCTAAAGAATGTTTTAAGTTCAAGTTGCATTGCAACTGTTTCTTTATCGACAGTAACAAATGTAATTTAAAAGTCTTTTGTATGAAGTTTTCTGTCGTCATTTTGGCAAGTAGCCATATAATAAGCTGGATAAAGTATTGTCCATCAGTCATTATAGGAAAATATTTCCTGTTCGTTTTGTCAGGAAATATGTAAGGGATAATAAACGAAGCAGTGTGTGTATATCAAAGAATATTGCACATCCAAAGTGGCCCCGATGCAGAGAGGAGGGGCCTTTACACCTCGATATGTGCAATATTCACAGATATATGCACACCATGGAGGTCATTATACCACTTATACCTCTGTTGCCATGTTTGCACTATGTAGTCATGCTAACGTTACACATCTTAACACAGGCTTGTTTGCAGAACTGCTGTCTAAACAACATATCCACAAGGCACCCCAGACAGCTTTGAATGTTTAATGGTTTAAAGGAATGCTTAATAGCAGTAATGATACACATATATACATATGCATACATGTCTATGTCATAAAAAAATGGAACATTTCTAAACTGCTTCTAGCAGCTACACATTATAAACACAAGTTGTTAGATAACTTCTGGGGCAGTTTGAGAAATGGGTCTCAGCAAGCATACATCATTATACAGTGCATGTATTATTCTCACAGTACTACATCATTTCTGTTTGGTTTGAAAAGATCAGCTCAAGCTTAAGTAAACACAGTTAAATCAAACTATCAGATCAGGACAAAAATAATTCAAACTAAATAACATTTTTCTTCACCATAAAACTGAAATGAAAGTGCAACTAACCTTAACAATATGACCTGTGTCATCTGTTCATCTGTGACCAGGTAAAAGCAAGTAAATTCACACATTCACAAGCCATAACATTTACAAAATAATGTCAAGATGATGAAACAAAAATGACCTTACAAAAAAACCCCATAATTACCATTTATCTTTTCATCTGACATAGTAGTACTCTGCAGGATAACTTCCTTAGAAGCACTACTGGCCCCAAACAGAAATGTCAAAAATGTAAAAAAAAAAATTCAAAATTCAAAATTCTGAAATGTCAGAATATCTGATTATGCGTTGTATCAGAAAAATCACAGAACATATTATTTGGTTGTGAACTTCTAACTTCCAACTTTAGTCTCAACAAAGAGAGGTTAAAAATGACTTCCTGTTTTAGTTTACTGTAATTATGACATCATTTTAAAGCTACAGACTGTTCATTTTTACTGAGTAGTAAGGCTGTGGAATATGCATATGTCACATGTCAGGACATGTATGCTAATTGCAGTACAAATGCCACCAATGTTTGAATATTGTGTTAAGCCTTCCAATCGCATGAGAATTAATTTGATTGTGTATGGACATGTGCCAGAAGACATATCTGTCAGTGAACTGTTGATGCCTGACTCATCTCAGCCTGACATTTCGGAGAGGAAGTGACTTTGTTAGCCTACTTCATTAGCCTGTGCTCCGTGCCAAACTGCACTTTGGTTGTAGTATGAAGGTGTTTCACTAGACAGATGATCATATTGCACAAGTCTGTCCAAGGAATTGTAAAAGACAGACATATTATCCATTGTAGGATACTGTTATTTTGATGTCTTTGTTATGGAAGGTGTGAGCCGAAACTATAGGTGTGAACCAAAACTGAAAATTATCACAACAGATTAGGTGTGAAAGGTAGATAGCCTATTCTATGTGTTACAAAGCTGAGACATAATGACAGAAATCTACATATCAGATTGAAAATGTCTATAAAGATAATGAAAGACTAACTTATATTATTATGTTTTATAAATTCAGTGATGTGGAGAACATCCCACCTGCGAAGAGAGCACAGCCAGAGGCCAAACAGCATCCACTTGCATGGAAGTCAGAAAGTGATGCAGATATTACTCCACCACCATGGTCTGGATACCATGTGTACATGGACAATTTCTACACCAGCCCAAAGCTTTTCAAGGACTTGTATGCTGCCAAGTTTGGTGCATGTGGAACATACAGAGAATCCCGGAGGGACTGCCCACGCAGTAACCTCAATGCACTGACAAAGCGTTCACCCAGAGGAACAATCCGCTGGATAAGAGATGGACCTGTTGTCTATACAAAGTGGATGGATACACGAGAGGTGTCTGTCTGCTCCAACATCCATGCCGCCTACACTGGGGATGTGGTTCAGCGAAGAGTGAAAAGCAGACAGGGTGCCTGGTCAACACAGTCTGTTCCCTGCCCCAAACCTGTGCTGGAGTACAACAAGTTCATGGGTGGTGTGGATTTGTCTGACCAGTTAATCCAGTACTACACAACACAGCACAAAACTGCAAAGTGGTACAAGAAGCTCTTTCTGCACTTCCTGGACATTGCTGCAACAAATGCCTTCATCCTCCACAAAGAACTCATGCAAAACAAGCTGGAGGAAAGCATGAGCCACAAGCAGTTCGTGGAGCATCTCACTGCACAGCTGTGTGGTGGACCACTGACATCTCAGCCCCCAAAGGCACCTGTGCAGACAGCTGGAGAGACTCACAGGCCAGTTTGTGGGATTGCGCTCAGCGCAGATGGAAAGAGGGACGGTGATGGTCGCAGAGCCTGTGTGTTCTGCAAGTTGCAGGAAGGGAAAGCAAAAACTCTGTGGAAGTGTGATAAATGCAACGTCTACCTTTGCCTTCAGCAAGAAAGAAACTGTTTTATTGCTTGGCATCCTAGATGAGAAGCTCTTTTACAAAGCTCAATGTAACAGTTCCCTGGCAGAGCCATTGACAGCTGGACAATGACAGCAATTGACACACAGACACATGGACAATGACAGTGGGGAGGGGGCAGTTACAGGTGTGATACACCTATCTAATTAGTATTCATTTGAAACCACTAGTTTGTCTTAGTTTTTTACAATTTCTATTAAAAAACAGCACTTTTCTGATTGCTCTTCTGACTTTTATGTAGCCAACACTTATGTTTACAAGGTTCAACCTTCAAAAGTCTTGGCCAGATATATTTATAGTGTGCTTTTTTACAATGTTTGAAGACCTTTGAAAATAGGCTTTTGTGTAGTTGTATTTACAAAGAATTCTAATAAAAACTCTTTTCATTACATTCACATTACTCTTATATTATTATTCCAATGGTCTTGTAGAATATAACCATATGTGCAACTTTTCCATATGTGTTGTTAGTTAGATGAAAAACTTAAAAATGTCAAAGTGTAGCAGACTGCCTCTGAGTGTCTGAAAGGCCCCGGACCCCTAAGTGTTAAACCATGTCCCTACATTAAAATGACATTGTGACATTTGATGTCATTACTAGCACTTTCAGTGTATAATTGCATTAGGGCATTACTAAGAGTATAATACGAAGACCCCTCTTTGGTGATTTTTCAAGATAACTTCCTTCTACGTAATTAGCTTTTTAACATTGTCAGGAGTGGTTAAAGCCATTGAATAAGTCAACAACTACAGTATTCACTTTAGTCCCTTGCACATGACCCACTGTAGAGGGGATATTCGATGTGCCCTGTTTTTCAAGGTCAGGAATGCTGTCAAAAAGAACCAGAAAATTTGATACAACACAGACCAAATAGTGAACCAGCAGCTAATGTTAACTGAATGGGGCATAGGAAAATGAGACTGAAAGGAAGTTCCTGTGGCCCTTTCGGTAAGCGTTAGCTGGCGATTCACTGTTTGGTCTACACTGTAACAAATTTCCTTGTTCG
Organism: Tenualosa thibaudeaui; assembly: GCA_027481765.1. NCBI lineage: Eukaryota > Metazoa > Chordata > Actinopteri > Clupeiformes > Clupeidae > Tenualosa > Tenualosa thibaudeaui. The sequence continues at coordinate 1,303,572 of JAIFZK010000023.1, read as the reverse complement.
TTTTCCTACCAACAGCACTGTAACCTTGCACAACAGGGCTTTCAACAGGGGTTTCTCACAACAGGGATTCTTCAAAACAACCTTCCTTGCCAACAAGAACATGACATTTTAGTTTCAGTTTCAGTTTACTGGAATAATGACTTCATTTTAAAGTTAGAGAGGACTGTTAATTTTTACTGAGTAATAACGCTGTGAAACATGATATTTTAGCTTCAGTTTCACCAAAAGCACCAAAAGTTTGTCTTCAGGGATTTAAGATGGAAAAATGTAAAACTAAATCTTATACACTGGTGTGAAAAATTTATTTGTGATACAAAACAGATATGCAAATTCATTCAATGTTTTTTTTACTTTGAAAATCTAATTATTCAGTTTCTCTCTTAAATAAAGGCATTTACATAATCCACATTAAATCCATATAAGTCCTTCATTGTTGTCATAACAATAATTGGTTTGCAACTGGGAGGCACTGGGATTTTAATTCTACTTGTCAAAAATTAAAATATGCAACAATGTACCACTTTGGAAATCTAACTCTGCATATGTTTAAATATTGCACAGAAACAAATCAAAAAAGCCTATTCCTATTCCTCATTCTTTAAATACCCGTCATTGTTTATAATGTAAACGGTTAACAATTAAATATGCAGAGAAAGAGAAAGAAACATGACAATAAACAATAGTAAAACATTCTAGCCTGGGACAAGAGGTAGATTCCAAGTTACCTGATAAAAAACACTTGATGCTTTGCTCTTTATTGTCATATGGCACATAGGTGATCTGGACCCTTTAAAGGAAAGGGCTGGGGTAAATCAACCCATATCCCTGCTGTTCAAGGTCACCAAGTACTGTTAGTAGGAATAAGAAAGAAAATTTGGAACAACATAGACCAAAATAGCAAAACAGCATCAAGTGCTAACTGAATGGAGCAAGAGAAAATGAAACTTAAACTGACAGCACTCTAGGAACTAGAACACAATAGCTCTATGAACACAGTTCTTGAAATCACTGACTCGAGAGGCTGCCCTAAGGCAACCACATTGGGGGTGTATTTCAGTTCTGCATTTGCACTGCGGAATGCAGGAGGAACCATAGATTGCATAAGAATTGAGAAGTGACAAGTCAGTCATGGTTCCTAGTTATAGAAACTACAGTCACAGGAATTACAATGGGCCCAACTTCCATGTAATGCAAATGCACAAAAAAGGTTCTATGAGTTGCAAAGGTTCTATGAACAACAAAAACTACCACCTTCTGTGACCTTGAACAACATGGCAATGGGTTGATTGCTATTCTACCACACCATTAGCGTTCTAGGACTTGAAATTCCTCTCAAAAAGAGACTGATTTAGAAATTCTACAATTATTCGAAATATAGTTTTCTATGCTACATTTGTACTATTATACATCAGTATAAATGATATCATACTCTCCCTACTTGCAAAAATGCTTCAACAAATCTACATCTATTTTAGCCTCCTTAAAGCATCTCAACATACATTGTAGCCTCATCGTGTCATCCTCTCTTCCCTTTTGTCTTTTTCAGTGCTTTGATCTGCCTGTTAGCCAGAGCACGGCGCAGGCCCCCAAAATAATTCCACCGGCAAAACAGGCAATGCCAATAGCTGGTAAAGTGGTCTGCTCTGGCGGATACAGGTCGGGTACACTCTCGATCCGGAAGCATGCAATTGAGGCAATGCTGCATATCTGTGAAAGACAAAAGATTTTAGACGTAATTATATTATATGTCTATTATTAATGCATAATCATAATTAGCAAAGTTTGGTACAGATTTGTGTATTTATGCCTTGAAGGAGGCAACGCATATGTACATAAGGCAGAAATCTTTTTTTGACAGAGTTATTCATTATAAGCTTTTTAAGAAATTGAGGCAAAGGGGTGCCCCTAAGAGTATTGTAAGAATTCTGACCTATTGGTATGCCAAACAGAGAATGCAGGTTCAATGGGGTAACAGTGTCTCTACTTCCTTTGGTATAAGTAATGGTGTGTATCAAGGGGGGGTACTTTCACCAGCTCCGTTTAACTTCTACACTACAGCTAAAAGAATACAAATTACTTTGCAACTAAATGAATGCAAAACTAGTTGTATGATTGGTAACACTTTGGTAAGCCATCTTATGTAGGCTGATGTCTTGGCTATTCTCTCTCCTAGCAGTGCTGACTTTTAGCAGTTACTGAATACGTATATGTTCTAAGTACAGGATGAAATGTGTTGTGCAATATAATGCTAAAAAGAGTGTTGTTTTGATATGTAGAACTAAAGGTGACAGAGCTGTGTTTTCCAGATTTCTATCTGTCAGGACAAGTTTTGGGTGTCTGTAAGAAAACAAAATACCTGGGTCACTACATTACAGACCAGATATCTGATGATGATGATCTAAACAGGCAATGTCACACATTACGTGCCCAAGCTTTTTATAAGAATGTTTTTTGTTGTTGTTGTTGCTTGTTTGCTTGGTTTTGGCTTTGTTTGATTGTTTTTGTGCTGGGCATGTCATGTACAGACCCTGAGTCTAGCAAATAAAGAAGATGATGATAAAAACACATGGTGAAAGCAGTTAAATGTTTAGGTTAAGAACAGTTTATGATCACTTAAAAATTATGAGACGATAACATTCTCATATGGACCAATTTTGTCTTGGAAGTTAAATGGAAATCTAAACAGTTTTCAGCCATGGTAATGAGATATCTATCCTTAATCGGTGATTCATTTACAAATGAAACAACAATTAGTCACATCTTGGTCTTCCGAGTCATCAAAAATCCATCTTTGACAACTAAAGTTTTCCAGTGAAAATTACTATATGTGGGTAGAGTACTATTAAAGTAGAGATCCCAGTGAAGATCTAGGGGTTGAAACATTTCTTAAGCACAAGTAAAATATAAAAAAAACAATTAAAAGGGGAGAAAACTGAGTGTGCAGGCTATAAGTGAACATTGATCTCTTCCTTTTGACAACATAGTCTACTCACCCATCCTCCCATCATGAGGACCCAGCTTAGTAAGTACTGCTTGAAGTAATTAAGAGTCCAGGAGATCATCTCTGTGACTTGTCCAGGCAAGTTAGCCAACAACAACTATAGGACCACAAACGAACAAACAAACACACACACACACACACACACACACACACACACACACACACACACACACACACACTTTAAATGATGACCAGAACAAATACGCAATATTTTGTGGTTTTTCTGTTTACATTTACAACTTGCATCTACAGTAAGTAAGAAAATAAGGTCTCTCTCCCATTGACACATCTGACAAGCCCATCCCTATAACTCTACAGTGGAGAAGAAATACCAGTGAAAGATCATGGCAAGTCACAATTGTCATGGGGGTTTCATGTCAGTTATTGTTGTAATTTACTTACAATATACCAAGACCTTTTCTGGACTACTATTCATGAGTATGCCATAGAAGACACAATCCCAATAAGCGAACGCTAGATTGCCACAGCTAAGATTAGCCATTCTATGACTAATATACACTGCTCAAATGAAGTCATGAGCTCAAGGATGTACACTATCTATTATAACAAGAAGAAATATATACAACACTGTGTGACCACAGTTATTTCCCAAATGTAAGCTCTACCATTTATAAACCTCAGGTCAGTGTTTTATGCAAACTGCAAAAAAAAACAAAAAACCTGTGTATTTACAGCATCTGCAGTCGGATAGCCACAGTCAACTTAGTGAATCAAATCATGATTTCAATGAAGAAAAGAGATGCATTCCCATGTTCAGTCCTACCCCATGTACTGACCTCACAGATGAAGAAATTCAGAATTTATATATATGACCCTTGGTTAATAATCTGAATATTATGAATATTGTTATCATAATAATATGAATATTATGAATCAGAATATTATTTACCTTTCCAGACAGCTTTGCTATTGTGTAGAATAATACAACGATCCTTCCCCAGTTGATGTTTCCATCAGCAAAAACCTGCATCACCAGCTTCTGGTAGATATCTTTGTCTAGTGGGTTGCCAAAGATTTTTGCAGCAAATCCATCTATCGTGCTTTGGGATAAAGATGGCAAGGGGGTTAGGACACAGACAGAGTACACAACACAATTTCAGACTTCCAATATTAGATTGTCTGCATTTGTCCACTTTCAAAATTTGAGCTTAAAACTCACTCATTCAGTGTTTTATGCTTGACTAGATCATCCCCAATGATTTTGATGGTCTGAGCCAGTTGGGCTGTCAGCTGCGCATCTTTGGCAGGCAGAGGCTTTGGCTCAGGAAGTTGGGGCTGTACCTCTGGAGTCACTGCATCCAGCTCATCCCTCACCACCCTATGTGGAAGACAATGTGTGTAAGTGAGTGAGTGAGTGTGTGAGAGATAATGTGAGTGAGTGAGTGAGAGACAATGTGAGTGAGTGAGTGAGAGACAATGTGAGTGAGTGAGTGAGAGACAATGTGAGTGAGTAAGTGAGTGAGTGAGTGAGTGCGAGACAATGTGAGTGAGTGAGTGCGAGACAATGTGAGTGAGTGAGTGAGTGCGAGACAATGTGAGTGAGTGAGTGAGTGCGAGACAATGTGAGTGAGTGAGAGACAATGTGAGTGAGTGAGTGAGTGAGTGAGTGGCAATGTGAGTGAGTAAGTGACAATGTGAGTGAGTGAGTGAGAGTGACAATGTGAGTGAGTGAGTGAGGGAGTGAGTGAGTGACAATGTGAGTGAGTGAGAGTGACAATGTGAGTGAGTGAGTGAGAGTGGCAATGTGAGTGAGTGAGTGAGAGTGGCAATGTGAGTGAGTGAGTGAGAGTGGCAATGTGAGTGAGTGAGTGAGAGTGACAATGTGAGTGAGTGAGTGACAATGTGAGTGAGTGAGTGAGAGTGACAATGTGAGTGAGTGAGTGAGAGTGACAATGTGAGTGAGTGAGTGAGTGAGTGAGTGAGTGACAATGTGAGTGAGTGAGTGAGTGAGAGTGGCAATGTGAGTGAGTGAGAGAGAGTGACAATGTGAGTGAGTGAGTGAGAGTGACAATGTGAGTGAGTGAGTGAGAGTGACAATGTGAGTGAGTGAGTGAGTGAGTGAGTGACAATGTGAGTGAGTGAGTGAGAGTGACAATGTGAGTGAGTGAGTGACAATGTGAGTGAGTGAGTGAGTGAGTGAGTGAGTGAGTGAGTGAGAGTGACAATGTGAGTGAGTGAGTGAGTGAGTGAATGAGAGACAATGTGAGTGAGGGAGGTAGATAACACTTCACTTGAGAGGTGAGTGGATTACACATTGGTAAAACTGTACAAAAATAATATATTAAGGCAACATTCACATCATTCATATGTTACAAAATCAGAATAAAAAGCAGGGGCTCCTATTACAAACCTGTAAGTATCACTAAAAATATTGTAAGTGTTTTAAGATTTTAAAGTTATGTCAGAACTGAGTGTGATATTCGAGTGAGATGCGTTGAGTGAGATGTGCAAGTGAATTGTTGAATGAACCAGAGTTGTTAACTGGATACCTCACATGTTTTTGTCCAGTCAAACCTGGGACACTTCAATACGATCTTGCCTAGTCACAAGTTTCACAGCTACAGTTATACAGTATATGTGCCATGAAAGGTACTAGTTAGACAAAATATCTAGTTCACCAAAATGCTTTAATATACTCAAAACTTACTTCCTTACTTTCTGGCCAATTATAGACATTAAATCTCTTCTAGGTTTGTCACAATCATGTTTTTTCCTAGAGGTATAGAACCCATAGAATGAGCGTGCATTATGAATGCTTTCAGTTTCAGTTACTACAATAGTAAACAACTGAAAAATAATTTGTGCTCCAGGGCACAAGGCATGTTGAAGAAACACCACAGACATTACAGACACAGGAAGTTATGTCTTGAGCTATGTAGGGGCGGAGAGGCAGGCAGGCCCTGACGTCTCACTTAGGCTAGCATGTTCAGCTGTACTCATGAAACAAGTCACAGTAAACAGCAGCTGGACAAATGTCATGTCAAATAGACATTGTATTGTATTGTATGTCTTTAGAACCATTTTATATTGTTTTCGAGCTAGAACATCGTGAATCAAAAAAATCCATCAAACATGTTCAGTTCATCAGCACATAACAAAATGACTAGGTGCATATGTTACTAGGTGTGTGTAAAAATGGACAACATGAGTCAAGTGACCCCATTAAGCGTGAAACTGAAACTTGCCTCATCATGATGGCCTCTGTAATTTGCTCATCTGAAGGAAACAAAGTCACTATATTAATGCAAAGTCGCTGAAAATGTCATTTACAACTGCATGATCATTTACAGTTATGAGGATTTGTAACAACTGCACAAAACTAAGTAATAAAATGTACCATTAGCAGCTCCTTCACAGGCCATCTTACAAGAGTACTTCTTCCTAAAAGTTGAGAACAAACAGATGTTTCCTCAATGACACCACTGCTGCAACCAAAATATCTTGTCACTGTAAATATCCCAAGAATGTGTTGAACCCGAGATGACTAACACAGCACACCAGATGCTTTGCCCAGTTTACTTTCTTCCCAAGAAGTTGTTCTTCGTCTGAAGAGGGATAATGGAGACAGTTTTCAAATTCACTTCCTGTTTCCTTCATTTACCCTATGACCCATGACATCACCTTAAAGTCACAGATGAAATTTTCCCTTAGAACTGTTCAACATGGGAGATTATGAAACTGAATGAGAAATCTTGTGCATCTTTGTGCTTTCATGCTGAGGTGTGTTCAGATGTTTGTTCCCTGTACAATGAGTATGAATTTTTTCTCCCAGTGACAAAGAAACTGACGTTATGGTCACATGTGGGCATGTGGGCAGAGTGGACTGTTCTCAACAGTTTAGTGGTTCCCCTTTGTACCTCCTGTGCCTCCTGGTGTCTGAGGCCAGACAACTAGCCCAGTGAACTGTCCTGATCTGATAGGTTGGTAAAGGCATCTCTCCAAACTGAGATTAGCATATTGATGTCAAGTCACCACATTTGAAATAGCCTATATTGTAGAAGTAAACAGAACTCAACATAGCCTGAAAAGATTGATATGTAGGGGGAATCAGTTGGGAAAATATGTCTTATATTTTCTAGTAAAGCATAATAAGGACAAATAGAAAGAGTAAAAAAGGCATTTAAGGTATATTAGGTATTGATTTTCTAAAGGAAGGTAGATGTTGTCAGTAGCTGTATCTGTGATTATTTAGTCACGCTTGGGTTTTGTCTTACATTTCCTTGTAAGCATACAGTAGACTATTTTATTCTCATAGAGTGTGTATTTGTGGTGTGAAGGCTTCTAAAGAACAAGCCAAGGGGTCAAACTACAACTTTCTAGTTGTAGTCTCAGTCAGACTACATTTGCCTATGTTATTTCCTTGTTACATCCTGATGTTTCTTATAATCAGGGGTGTAGTGGGCATTGGACGCAGGAGTACGAATGAAAATCACTGCATTTCTCACTATGTTAATATGTGTTTTGGAGGTGCACGTGATATTTTTTGCTATCAGGCCTCCATCATTAAAATCACATACCCCAATTAGAAAAATCCCAACTAGACCTCTGCTATTGTTTGTAATACACACTTGAAAATATTATGTTCCTGTTCAGTCCATGTCTCATGGCCTTCATCAAAATCACAGGCATGTCAGCAAACATTCATCACGTTCAAAATGATGTTGTCCAAATGTTGGCAAATCATACTAAGAGAGCACTGAGGCGTTCACCAAACATGACCAAAATTGCCACAAAGCCTTTTAGGATTGCGGCACAGTGATAAGAGCGACACAGAGAAAACACTTTAGCACACTGGAAAGGGCCAAAAACAACAACAAGAGCAAGAGAGCGGCTTAAGACACACATTGCGAAGATGGCACTTTACAGACACTCAACATCTCTGAGCTCAAATGGATGTTTACCACTTCGCCCACTAAAGGGTTGGTGACTGACTGCCAAGCTCAAAAAACAGCAAGAGCCCCCTGCTGGATAAAATGAGTAATGATTCAACTCAGATGGCTTCACATAGCCCTGACTGCATCAATATCAGTGACCAAATATTATCAGCAGTGCTTACTGATTACATTCAGTCAGAGATATAATCTTTTGAAACCTCATTCTGTCAAAAGTAATGATTAGTGACCATAGAAATATTAACTTATCCCAAAGGGAGGAAAATAGCAATCTAGATTGTAAGGATCAGTATCCTTATCTGAAGTCACAGGCAGTACTTCGAAAGTGCTTGTAATTTATACAAATGTTTTGTACAAAACATTTCACCTTTAGTGAGACAATCTGTCGATAAACACTAGATTGCACTGACTTTTAAGGATATGATGACAGCATATGATCTGATCTGAGTAATTACAGCATCTTATAGCGTAATACTTTCTAATTGTTCCTTAAGGTCGTAAAGAGTTCAGTCGTAGCTCACAGTTAAAAGTAAATGGGCTTTGCAGATGAAAAGTAGGGCCACATTAAGTAAACTCAACCCTCCCCCAGGATCCCTCATCAAGATAGTATAGACTGATTGTTCCCCTTGATTGCTGGACTCCTCTATGGCGAGACATATAAAGCAGGGAAACAACCCCCCATCAATCATCATGCCAGTCTTGAGAGAAAAGAATGCATCCTCATGATATCTAATAATCCAATTCCAAACGAGAACAATTAATGGAAATGCTGCAACAGCTATCCACATTTATGAGCGCATTCATAATCACAAGTGCGATTAAATTCAAATTTGCTGTAATGACAATCATCACCAAGTCTTATTCATCCTCTGTCATAACTTGCAGTTAAGCACTCACACACAATAATGTGGATTGAGCTAAGCAGGCAAGGATTTGCCAGTCTTCAGACCCAGCCTATATTACTAGAGTGTACTTCCAGTTCTGATGAAACAGCTTCTAGAACAGCTATTGTGATTTGCCTTTATAGTTTTTGGGTATGACTGAAAAAAAACAGTCCTGTGTCCTCAAAGATCACACAAACATTTTTATAACTGCACACGTACACATGAGGTGTTATGTTTGATGACACTTCCCTTGTGCAGACATAGGAGGTAGTGGCCCTTATTGTCCTCCCAGTGATTGTAACAATTTTCCGGCAGTTTTGGGGGGGGGGGGGGGGCGGCTGGGCAGTTGTCGAGATGGAGAATGCTCGTGCTGTGGCCAATCAGCAGCATGTCCTGCTGCTCCAAATAACATACCCTGGCGCCTGGTTAAACAGCCAAGTTAACTTTTAGCCACAGACAAAAACTCATGCTGCTACCAGAAAAGAAAAGGAGAGAAGAAAGATGGAGTTATGAAAAATCTGAAGAAACACTGTTGCATCTAAAAAGTGTTAGACTTTGTCCAAAAGCAAAGAAAGGAAACTGGACTGAGGAAGATCTCTCTGAAGGACTACAGCAGGATTTAATTTATTCTATCCATCAACCTGTCATATTTTTACTAGCCAGCATAATGTCCAATCTCCAGCAGTATTTCAAGAGGCCGCGAGACCAAACTCCCACAGTCTCCCAACCCAAAGGCCTCTGGTAGTGCTCTTTTTCCTCCGTCCTCGTCGGTTTAGATGTGTATTGAGTGCACATCGATCGGCCTGTGAGGGCTGTGGCAAAAGAGACCCGCTAATTGGGGGAAAATGAAAACCGCCGTGACCAAGACAGTTGAGTCAATCTTTTCAGCGTGAAAGGTCACAAGAAGAAGCCCTGCTCTTGGCAGTAGCGCACCCACACACACACACGCACACACACACACACACACACACACACGTACATACACAAACACACACGCTCACACTGGGGCCTTTCTTAAGTGGCAGGGAGGAGGAGAAGTGAGGAAGCGAAAGGAGGAACGATTGAAGGTTTAAGGCTTGGGGAGCTAGAAGAAGAGGGTCGTTTTTGAGCAGGGCGGGGGTGGAGGCGGCAGCGGCTGCACTGACTTTGAAAGAATTCGAGCCACCACTTACCACAGAGCACTCAGATGCTAAACAAAAGGTAAAGGGACCCACCGGGGGGATGCCCCAGCTCTCAAACATCAAAACGGAACCCTGGTTTCAAGGGAAGAAAAATCACTGCCTGAAAACATTGCTGGGCTGCGTGGGCAACAGTATTTTTTTCCCGCAGGCCTCCGCAGACATTCAAACGCGCTCTTACCCAGACTGCATGCATTAGGAGCAGAAGCTGCGTGGTATTGAGACTCTTAGTTTTCACAGCAGTGACCTGCAACTTCATTCAAAAACACTTCCACAGTCTCCAGCAGAGAGGCACAGTGTTTAGCTAAGTTTTCTGTGGTTCTCTCCCCCCCCATCCACCCTAAACACACACACACACATACACACAGACACACACACACACACATAACCATCATCCTTTTGAAAGAGAAGGAAAGAGAGAAAAAGTCAATATGTAAAATCAGCTTAAAACCATCTAAACAGGGGGTGGGTGGCAAAGGGGAGTGGTGCTGTGTGTGTGTGTGTGTGTGTCTGTGTGTGTGTTTGGAGAGAGAGAGGGGGAGCATCATTAGAGCTGCACGTAGAGAAAAACACACTTAAGTTTTCTGCTGGTTCTGACCCCCTCTGAGCCCAAGCAGATCAGAGACCTTTCAGTCAAAATGCTTCAGTTCACATGCAGGAAGATTCTGGAAAGGAAAAAAAAACTTAAATTTATATATATATAAAAATCCCTTGAGTCTTCTGATGGCTTTTTTGATGTTGTGAAATTAAGAGTTTTTTTTTTAAATACCAAACGCAAATGAAAAAAAAAAAGATTGAAGATATGGAAGAGAGGGTAAAGAAGGAAGATGAAAATTTTCAGCAAACATCAAAAGTCCAGCGCTTTGGATGTTGAAGAGTTGCGGCGAGCTCTGTAAGAGACGTCACAATGTTTCTCTTTCAAAAAGCACAGGGGTGTGGTGGTAGTGGTGGTGGCTGTAGTGTGTGTGGGGTTTCTGTAAGTGTGTATGTGGGGAGGGTAGCGTGTGCTGTGAGTCCGGGGAGGGCATACTGAAATCACAGTCACCATCCACTTAAAAGGGGGCACATTTATTTGATTAGCAGCGGCGGCGCTAACTCCCAGAGAGGGCCGAGGCATTGCTGATCAAAAGGGCAGGACGTGGGGAAGGCTGGGGTTGTAATTACGACATGAAGGCCCCTTTCTCCACCCCTCTGACTGACCCCCAACCAACCTACACCACCCCCACATCCCCTCTCTCACAGGTGTCACAGGAGCCAAGGCAGGCCAGCGCAGCTAATTAAGTGCCGTGGCCAAAATGAGAAAACTGCCACTCGGCAGTCTGAAGGAATCCTAATTCCCTTTCTCTGCAGCATGGCTGCTTTCAGAAAGGTCAGGATTTGACTGGGAGATGCAAAAAGGCAACAGACTTACACTCTCTTTGTCTGTCTATCTGTCTTTCTCTCTGCCCCCCCAATACTATTTATCGTTCTCTCTCTCCATGTTTCATAATCTACATCATAGTCCCATCATGCATCTTGATGCATCCATGTAGAACACATCATACAAGAAAAACAAAAGTGGCAGAGAACGGGATCTGCCACATAAAGGAAAAGGAAGATGCCAAACCGTCCATCATCAGGTCAAGAAAAGTTCATGCGGTCAGTCCTTTTTCTGGCGAGCCTTAGGTCTACTCTCCAAGGCGAGACGAGATGACAGACATGTGTGCACGTGTTTGCTCGGGAGGTGTGGAGCAGGGCTTGCCAGGGCATCAGCTGGCATTTGACGCAAATTGCTCTGATTGAACGGGAGGGGCGTCGGAGCAGGCTGCAGTGCCACGGGACTGCTGCCCCCTGTTCCACTGAGGGGAAGAGCATTTTGTCCTTCATCTTCTACAGCAGTGTCTCCCCAACCCCTCAAAGACACAAACAAACACACACACACACACACACACAGTGTCTTTGTTCACACATCAGTCAGCTTGTAATTGCTGTCCTGACAGAAGGGCTGTGTGTGTGTGTGTGGTGGGGCTGGTCCACCAGAGCACCCCAAACCGCATTACCACACTTGTTATTACAACACCTAATTTGCTAATGAGTGTAGCTATTTTCTACAGGGCGGCAGGCAGGGAGAGGCAAAAACAGCGCCCAGCTATGCCGCTGCTACCACCAGTGCTAAACATGGAGCTCGTGGTGACAGCAGAGGACAGTAGGCCCTGACGGAGCAAGAGCACACAAGCCCCTGTGACTCTTGGCTCCACTCCAGCAAGGGAGCCCACCCCAATCTGTGGCCTGCTGGGATCATCACTTAACCAACCTCCCCCATCCATCCCCACTTTCAAAAAAGATCACTTTTATTTCCAAAGCTGTTGAGAATGTTTCCCTCATTCTTCTTTCTCTCTGGTTCGTCTCCATGTGATCTTTTAAACATTCCAGTTGAGCTATGCTTTTTGTTCAAAGGATGAAAGCACAAAGCCTTTTTCCTTGAAACGCATATTTCATAAAGCAGTGACATTTTGACATTAAAAGACTTGTCTTGTAAATCTAAGTCTTGTCACATAACAGCTAATTACGTGCTCGAACAGCTAAACACAAATGAAATATATTTATGGACTTGCGAAAGAGAAAGAGAGAGAGCGAGAAAGGGGGAGAGGGAGTGGGGCATCTGAAAGAGAGTAGGGACGAAGAGAAATGGGTGCTGTGTGCAATCCCACCAGCCTTTCCAATTGCACTCGGAGAAAGACAAACAACAAGAGTAACAACTCCAGCCATGACAGATAAACACACACAGACACACACATACACACACACCACAATGCACCACACCACACCAACACAAACAATCCTTAATGGAACAGATACAAGAGGCTTTTTAATTATCTAACTCAATCAGTGAAAGACCGGCAGATCAATGAATCCCCATTACCCTGTCAGGCCCCGTGCCGAGACGGCAGCCGTTTACATCAGCTCAGACGGTGGGGCCCGGTCGCCGCGGCCACGGCTAAGTGACAGATTACTGTTTGGGGGCCTAATCTAATGCAGCCGAAGGTGCAGGCGCTGGAGCTACATCTTTAATGGACGGTAACAGAGGCCGCTGCCCACCGCCACGCAAGTTCTTTGTGTGGCTGCATCAGTTGGCCAAAACCAGCATTTGGATACTTTGTGTGTGTGTGTGTGGGGGGGGGGTGTATGTGTGTCAGCTAAGGCGCTGTTCACCAAATGGTCTTCTTGGCTATAGCAACAGTGGCATCACACCAAGGGACAGATTTTAAAGGGTGAGCAAAAAGCGCTTTTTAAATCTCACTCTTTTTTCTGCTGGCTGCAAACTAATCAATATTCAAATGCAGTATGTGACGAGCATTGTCCAGTCAGGGCAGTTAGTCAGTTCTGCGAATGTAGGCCTAAATGATAGGCCTGCTGCACGAACAGTCATTTCATGCTTAACAGAGAGCAGAAGCAATTACTCCTACTATTGCGGGGAAGTGACAAACGGGGGTAAGAACGACTGTCACTACAAACTGGACTACAATATTGTACAGCATAAACAATAGCTGGAGAGCAGTGGTAACTGTGTGTACAGCTGAGGGAAGTAGCGGGTGAATGAGAGTGAGATCGATAAGAGCCAGACTCCGAACTGAATCATTGTAGCATCAATCATCGCTTCACCATGAGCTGATGAGCATTGATTGGACACTATTGAGTACATCCTGTCCTATGGAGACAAGGGAAAAAATGACCTTACACTTTTGGAGGCAAATCAAAGTGTAATCATCTTTGGAGAGCTTAAACACCTCTGCCACAACCATGACAACATGCATTAGGCAAACCATTTCCCTTCTACTTATGAGTGGAGGAGTGCAGCTAGACCTTAATACATTTTTTCCTTCCAAAATACATATATCATACAGAGGACCAGATACAGTGCAGCCTCTCCTCACCCCTCTCCCTCAGATGTAGTCTCTATCTTGTATTGCATTATTAAAACTCTATTAAGTTACTCATGATTCAATATGAGGTGCTAAGTATATATACTTTGAACAGCTATAATGTAGACTGTAACAGCATTTTGATGGTAATAATTGATTTCCATTGATTTTGGGCATTATTAAAGTTAAACTTAACCTCAGATTTGGCCAGCCCTACTTTCTCTACAAGGAAGAATTGATCCCACACAGGGCCACCATTTCTATGGGGAAGTGACATCATTGATTGGCCACTCTATCTGGTAACTACATATCCTTTGGGCTAATAAGTGCCACCTACATGTCCAGTGAGAACAGTATTGATGATATCCATGCCATAATATGAGAACAGGTAAGATACACATTTTGAGAACAAATAAAGTTACACAATACATTTAAATTATAAATTCTAATAAAAAGCACATAGCACAGCACACATCTTAAAATAAAATATGCATATAAAAAAGATAGAACAAGCATATAAAACAGATTTGTAGTGATGGCCTTCACTTTGAAACCTAACCATGACATCACATTTGAACCTATTGTTACCATTGTTCTAAAAGTGTGCATAAGTGTGCTGGTAAAACATTACAAAGAGGGACTTACAAAAAGGACCTTGAAAGCAGAGAAAGTCTCATCATTTCTAGCTTTAATTACACATTTTTCAAAACCAAACTTTTCGACATAAAGCAACCTAGAGAAACCTCAAACTTAAACCACCCATACACAGCAGTGAAGTATATGTTGACATTGATTTTGCAAATTAACCCTTATCCCCTAACAGTGTCCCCCCTTGCACATTGTTTTCTGTGGGGTTAAAAATATCACAAAAATAGGTCATTGTCAGTGTCCTCTTGCAATTAGCAAAAAAGGCGTGAAATTGAGAACAACAGCTGTGCCACAGCTTATGTGAGTGATGCGCCTGGCACAGGACTGGGGACACGGCAATAAATAACCTCATTTCACCAAGACCACATGACGTCTCCCACTGCTCTGCTCTCCTGGCTTCCTCCATACCCAAACCGGTAGTACTCTCTCTGTGCATTTCAGGCATGTGTTTGCGTGTGTGTGTGTGTGGGTGGGTGGGCGGGTTGCTGTTTTTGCTCCAAGAATGTGGTAACGGGTGTGATTCAGTCTCTAACACCACAGAGCTGGGTTTGAGGGTGCAATGTACAGACGTGCAGTTTCATTTACGTACATGTGGCCATATGACACAGAAAGGCCTCAGTCTGCTTCGTACATATGGGGGTTACCCCCGCGTGTGGATTTATAACCAATTGACACGTTACAGTACAGATGCCCGCTTATGTGTTTTATAGGGGCCATCTGGGACACAAACACACACACACACACACACACACACACACACCATATATATTATGTATATAATTTACATACCTGCAAATTCCCACTACAAATGTATTTAAGAGCACTAGGGGGTATTTTCCAGACTAATTGACCAAGAACCGCTCAGTCTGGTGACAGTGTGGAGCTGCTATTCACCAATTTATGCTGGCCCAAAATAATGCACATTTTAAAGAGGTGATTTTGGACAGGGTTCATGAAAAAGGCCTGTTAATGAGATGCATTTGGGCCACACTTTATTCAGTGGCTGCTGAAAGAGCCAGTGTGCATGCCTCACCGCGGCCATAGTAAGCCTGTTGTTTAATTGTTGGCACTTCAGCCTCTGGATCGTATTTTTCGACAGAGCGGGACTTGAGTTTCAGTATGTCGATCATGTTTGGAGATCATTGCTGCGACACGGGAGACCGGGAGTCCCAACATGTCGATCATGTTTGGAGTGTAAGCAATCTGATCGTTTTCGCCCCTGTGTGCTGTTGGCAGGATGTGTGTGGAACACAGAACGCCTTTGCTCTTCGGTTTTATTTTTACTTTTCTCATCATCAGGAGCATACGGCCTCTCCTCCTGGAAGTAAAGGGGCTTTCAGAGCTTCTCTCAGTGAGAGGGAAAGGAGGAAAATATGAATAATATGACAACACACAACCATCACAGAGTACTGGCACCTTTTGGCATGATCCCATTACACACACACACACACACACACACAGACACACAGACACACTGATTGAGAGGATTGCACAGCCTCTCAGAAGACCCATGAAAGGAGAAAAGTGCATGCCACAGACAAGCTCAAAATGAGAGATAAATTAAATTCAGATGGAAAGTGGTGTTGGGTTATTGTGATTATAGGGCCAAGACAGCATCTTATTTTCCACTCTGAAAACAACAGCAGGATACTCTCGTCAGACCGACGCTGTGGCCCAGGAGATGCCATTCTGTGTCGTCCGTCAGGCCTCCACATAATTATTTTTGGGCCTGCGTCGATTGAATATCTGATTCGGCTAATGAATTCAGGAGGATTAATTTCCCCGCAACAATGCATCAATTGTTTCCAGTAAAAGGCAATATGGTCGTGTCAGGGGTCTGTATGATGGTTTGTGTTTTTGCTGTTTGCTTTCCCTTCCCCCACTCACTCCCTTCCTTTCTGTCTAGTAAACTGATCATAGTCTTGTGTGTAGTAATGCCCGCGGTGGAAGGGATTCATTGATCCGACTGTCCATGCAGTCCCAGCGATACCTGAGACAGCCCTGACTGATATCAGCAGAGGGGCGGAGGCAGGTGGGTAGTGGTGTGTGTGTGTGTGTGTGTGGTGGAGATGGGGGGAGGTCGTCTTTCAGGGGAGCAATTTATTGTGGCTGGGTCAGAGGAACTCTCAATTTGCAAAGTGAGGTTTATCTGCCACCGCCTGACCGGACTAGACTGAGCTGCAGGCTAGGAGCCTGAAACCTCAGCGGTCGAGAGTGGTGTGGCCTGTGTCTGCCTCAATCTACCTCTGAATAGTGTGGCCTCATCGGCCGTGACAGGGGGTGAGGAGAGCGTACCCCTTGGTAATTAGAGGGTAAGAGGGTCAGCTGACTCCCTCGAAACACTATCATTCACTTGGCTCACCAAGCAAAATGAGGCAGGTTTTAAATAGAATCCAAAATGTACAATTAAATGATTATCTTTAGCTTTACATACATTAATAATTATATTTACATACAACAATAATAATTATTCATATTAGGTCTACACATGAAGCTTTATGAGCCTTCATTGGATGAAAGAAATACAATACACTCATGTAAGGGAAATCCATGCTAGTATGCCAGTTTTGAGTTTTCAATGAAAGATCTCTGGCATTTTCAAAGTACTATATACTTAGTAGTTTGTGTCCATTGTACAAACATAGGCTCTTCTATACTCTTGACACAACTATTTGTATTGCTTTTAATTGAAATATTTATTAATCTTGGCACAACTGCCTCAAGAGATTATTTCAGAACAAACAACAGAAAAAAAAAAAAAACTTCACAAACATTTTATGTCTTCACCAAAAAGTGTGACAATGTAGGAGTATGAGATGGGCAAGGATTTTTTTTTCTCTCTCTCTCTCTCTCTCTCTCTCTCTCCCTATTTTGCTGAACTAAAAGCTGTTGCCACTCAGTGATACCAGGCTCAGTGATACCAAGCTGAGTGTCTCTCCACCTATCCTCAAAATATACCCCCTCCACATATGGAATCGCGTGGGCCTCGCTTGTCTCATTGGGGAAGCACTGGTACCATTTAGAACTCTGGGTGTGAGGCCACACACAATCTAATAGAAACCAGAGGGTGACTGCCAGAGATGAGAGAGAAAGACAAGAATTCCTGTGGCCTTTGGCAGGCTGATTCCCATCTCATTTTTAATAGAAATTGAAGTAGGGGGGCGAAAGGAAAAAGGGAGAAGGAAAAAAGGGAAAATAAAAAATCCAGATCAGATCTTGCTTTTTGAATCTTCCTGAGAGATGAGCTCTGGGTATTGGGCAAGTGAAAAGAGAGAGCAAGTAAGTGCGAGAGAGAGAGAGAGAGAAACATCGGAAAGACCAGAGAAGTATTTGCAAGATTTCTGCAGCTCTAATTAAGGGACAGCAGCATTAATAAGGGGAAGCTGGGGAGCTCCAGGGGGAGGACACCCCTCCTCTGAGGAGGATCTGAGCATTGCCCGCTTGCCTCGCTGCCTCCAGCATTTAGGCCTCCTGCTATCACTGTCTCCTTTCTCAAAGACAAAAAGATCTCCAACAGCGAAAAATGTCAGAATCTAGCTAGATTGTTAGCTAACAAGTGACCTTCGTATTTGTTTGCAAGAGCATTTGTTTGCTTGGCTTCTGGTGTAAATGTACATCTTGGAAAAAAAAAGATGATTAATAGATTGGCTTTCTGGGGAAAAGAGAAACCACAGATAGCCTTAGCTTGGTAAGATGGAGAGGAGCGGTAGGGTGTTCTCACCAATGCTGTAATAATAACTACGCTGTCACTCTGACTTAGGAGAAGCACTGACCTTCAACGCTGATGGCTGTAAGGCGTCCAGAGGGCCTCTAATGGTCGAAGAATGTTTTAATGGCATGCCCAAACCTCCTGTTACCTCAGAGGGACGACACCAGGAGAGAGAGAGGGGAAAAAAAGCACAGGGCTGAGAATGGCACATGGTCAGAGGGTGATGAAGCCAGCTCTGGTGAAATGGCCAAGTGTGTGTGCGTGTGAGTGTGCGTGTGTGTGTGTGTGTGTGTGTGTGTGTATGTGTGTGTGATCAGTGTTACAGTAAGGAACTGCTCATACTAGTTACCTGCAATAAGAGAATTGAGGCACTCAGACAGAGCTGAGTCAACCATGGGTGAGAAGGAGAGGTGGGGAGGAGTGAGTGTGTGTGTGTGGAAGAGAGAGAGCGAAAGAAAGAGAGGGAGTTTTCAGAACAGATCATTAAGTTTAATGAGCGAGAGACCTTGCAGGGACGCATGCCACACCACAATGAAACCGTAATCCCTCATTGTGAAGAGAGGCCACAACGCCCCTGAAAACAACATGGCTGCCAGAAACTTCCAGTGCTGGTCATTTAGAATAAAAAAAAATCATACACTACCTATTTCTCAAAGCGTGCTCTCTCTCTCTATTTCTTTCTCTTTCTCTCTCACTCTCTATCTCCCAACTTCCCTGGCAATGTGGTATTTTTTCCTCTTTCATTTTATTCTCGTTTCCTCCCTATAGTCAAGTCACAAATTCCCGTCCTGCTTTCATTTATTTTCACTGCCTGATTTTCACATTGCGGAGTTCATAAAAGTCGTATGGGACTAGACAATGTTTTGGCTCCGAGCTCTTCCCTTTGGAAAGACACCACGTTCTCTACTCTCGGCCGGCCAACTCGCTGACAGCAAGGTGCCAGATTAGGTCCTTGAGCGGGAGGATTTGCTAGCGTCGGCTCATTAGCCCAATCCAAACACTCCGTACGCTGTGCCATCCTGTTCCACGCGCTTGCTCGCTCGCTGCTCTGTATGCATGATAGAACTCCAAAAGCCTGTCTGGGGCCCGCAGATTGAAAAATGAAGACCTTAATGATCAGGAACAAGGGGGTTCAAGGTAAGGATCCAGGCCAAAAATCACTCTCTCTGTCTCGCTCTCTCTTTCTTCCACACACACACACACACATAGAAGTTTTTTTTCCGTGGCCTTCTTAGCCCAGGAAAATGACAAGCAAAGGGGTTTTCATGACCAGGAGCAGAGTTTTTTTTATCCATCTCTCCAAGGTTTTTTTTTTTTTGTTGTTTTGAACACGTTGTTGTTCTGTTGATAGTCTGCGATGGTGCGTCAGCCGTTCGCGTTTGCGGGCATGGTGAACCCTACACCAAAACAAACAGCAGTCAGGTTACCGGACATCGATCTCCAGTCATTAGGCATGTAATGCGTGGCGCCACTGGATCAGAGACTGAGGGCTCAGGAGGGAAACCCAACCTGGCCCCAGTGAGACGCCGCCCCACCACTCCACTCCTCTCAAGCCCACTCTCCGCTCCACAGACAGATTGACTCTGGTCACAGCGGTGTTGTGTCACTACAATCATGGGAAATTGTAGCTGAGGCCCCTTCCAAAGAATATAATTCAGGGAAAATTTTTTTTTTTTTTTTTTTTTTTTTAAATCCAGAATCTCCAAAATGTTGATCTATGTGCATGACTTGATTAACAGTTTTGCTATTTTTAAGGTCTATGGGCAGACATTTCCAAAACACTCACAGTGATGACTTCGCTTATTATGTTTGCTGGGTCGATTCTTAAAATCTTCATGATTCATGTCTAACCCTAACCTAAGACCAAATCTTTCAAAACTCCTTCCTCATGCCTCTGTACAAATGCTTAGGCCTGTTCTTACAATTTATTACTAACCAATAACACCACATCTGTAATGCATCAATAACAATACAGAGGAAATAGTCAAATGCTCGCTCTGTCTGGGATACAAAGCAATATTCTGGTTGTGTCTTCCGGGAAGAGCTGCGATGGTCTCTCTCTATGACAGTTCACCAGCCTCTCCAAAAGGACAGGTGGAATCACGTCTGTCCAGTTGACTCTGAGAAATCACAAAGAGGGAGGGAGAAAAGCTCTCTCGTGCCATTAGAGTGCTGAATTTGATGTTTTTCATCTTTCTGCCACTCGGATTCTGTCTCTCTTTTGTACCACTCTCTCTCTCTCTCCTAAAAGAGAAGCACTGTTTGACCCTTGGGCTAATCATCACAGCTTTCATCTGTCGCATGGACAAGAAGCCTGGCCAAGAAAGAGTGGGAGAAAGACAGAAAAAAAACAGGTGAACGTGCTGTTCTGGCCATTGTCTACGCCTAAAACGCTGTAATGGTTTCTCATGTCATGTGTTTCTCACTCAACGCTTGACAGCAGTCTGGTTCACACACTTTTCTCTGTCTTTTTCATATCCATTAGAGGACAGGAAAGCTGAAGGCATGCAGGCAGGAGTCCACTCTCCAGTCATTTTGCTCACACTGAGAAAAAAAAACAAATCAGAAGAAATCATGTGACCATCTCAGTACTCTGTATTCTCCCATGGACCAGAGCATACTGAATGTCTGCTCATGCTAAATTCGTTACAATGATACATTCGTTGTTGTGCATTACAATTATGTGGTAGGGGAATGACAAAAATAAAATATTAATAAAATTTCAATTAAAAATGTTTCCATATTTACAGGCGTAAAAAGGTTCATTAATTACCTGTGGTTCCCTCATCTTCATGCAACCCACATTGTTACTTTACAAAATAGCACATACAGTTCACAGGTCACAAAAAGAAGCATGGTATATGCACATGTGGGACACTTTATGGATGTACTTCATAAATATCCACCCATTCTAATTTACCTTCGACCTTTTGCATGTCCATACTAAGAGATTCACTGCTCACAGTCAGTGCAACACCTGAAAACTTCATGCCTGGCGAGATATTTTTTTTTTAATGTAGTCAAAAATTCTGGAATTGTAACGTATTCTATAAATACAAGCTCTGCCTTGTCCTCCGCTTGCCTAATTTATTCCGCAGGCCTCCTCCCAGAGGAGACGAGGTGAGCAAGGGAGCCGAGCAAGGGAGTAAGGGGCTCGTGATCCGACTCCACATTAGCGAGGCCACTTCATCGACAGTGGCTAGCCGGAAAAAAAGGAGGCTAGAGAGCTCGCTGTGGGGCAGTTTGCCTCAGCACTAATAGATGGAGATGACTTCGAGGCAGTCCCTCTCTCTCTGTCTCTTTCTCTCTCTCTTTCTCTCTCTCTCGTTTCCTCTCTCAACAAACCCGACCTTACCACACACCAGCTTGGCCACAACTGGAATACTGATGATTAACTCCACTTCGGCCTGAGAGTAGATGAAGTAGTGTATGACTGCAAGGCGGAGAGAGAAGAGTACACTGTACAGTGTGTGTGTGTGTGTGTGTGTGTGTGTGTGCTGTCTGCATGCATATGTGGGTGTGTGTTGGGGACAGGGTTGGGAAAAGAGGGGGTATGGGCAAAGCAGGTAGCCTTGGAGAGGGGAGCCACAATGAGATAATGATGTACCTGTCCTCAGCAATAACACTAATCATGTCTCACCTCCAGGCCATGGCTTTATAGGGTCAGAACAAATCCCTCTGCCATACATTAAGTCCCGCTGCATTGTTTTAATGACTTTTCCCCCCCAAACACGCTGAGGGTGCACAAATAGTCCACTCTTTTTTTCCTAACCCCCCCATCTCTTGTTCGGACTCGCGTGTTGCTCTTCCTCTGTGTTGGCTCCTGGTTGTCCTGCTTCTCTGCTTCCAAAACCTATTCTGACCATCTGGTGAGAACAGCACACAATTTATTCTCTCCTTCTCTCTCTCTCTCAAACACCTCTGTTTCTCTCTTGCTGTTTCTCCAAAACATTCCTACCCATCTTGAGCTCCATCAGAAGGCTTTGTCAGACAGACAGGGGCAAACTGCTATGCTTTCGCTGTGAAATTTCAACCCCTGCCTCTCTGTATGTCTCTCTGTATGTCTCTCTGTATGTCTCTCCTCTGTATGCCTCTTTTTTCACCCAGGTCTGCAATTACAAACACAAACACACACACACACCCACAAACCTCTCCATCTACACTCTCTATGCGAGCGAGCTTGTCTGCAAATTAATGAAGCCGACTCCAGAGCCAGGCCAAATGTATGGGGGCACTCTTAACGAACATCTGCATCGGCGAGGGGTTGGAGTGGTGTTGGTCTCTAGTGGGAATTAGTCATAAAGCGGCCCATACAGTTATATTTATGTGTCTCCCTCCCATTAGTGCAGCTTTAAATAATAAAGTAAAATAAATAGCATCCATTAAACTGATCACATTGTGCTAACTCAAATTGTGTTGATTATGCTAATGGTACATGAAATTAAGAAAAAGACCTTGATGCCAGCGGATTTAATTAATGGGCTGGGGGATAGGAGAAGCAGTGAGACGTAATTCATTTCAGTGTGTGTGTGTGTGTGTTTGTGTGCATGTGTGTGTGTGTGTGTGTTTGTGTGCATGTGTGTGTGTGTGTTTGTGTGTGTGTGTCTTATTTGGTGTTCTGTGGGTCCGAGTGGTAAACTGATTGCATGAGTTATGCGCACAGATGTGTGGCGCACAGCATGTCCCTCCATTAGAAATGAACACCTCGTTATATAAACCAGCTAATTAAACATAATGCAGCTCCACAATGACTCATTAATGCGCCGCTCTCCTCTTGTTTCACCCTAACCTCCTTCTAGAAGAGACACAGAGACACTGTGTGTGAGTGTGCATGTGTCTGTGTGTGTGTGTGTGTGTGTGGGGGTGGGTGTTTGAGAGGTGATGAAGAGAGTGGGAGCACTGGACACACGACCCTCTTATAATTCCTAGGTCAAAGACATATCAGTCTCTGATTTTAAATGGGCCCGATCTTATCTATTGGGTTTTCTAACTTTCCTCTGTTATTGTCTGCTTTTTCACTCGAGTCACGTTGAACAATTTTTTTTTATGTTCTGATAAGATGATGCTTGCCAAAACTGGCCACCTGTCGTCAATAAGATTCCCTCTAGTGAAGTAAATCAGCCCAGCCAGTGTGGATGTGGGAGAACAAATACAGAAAACAGGGCAAACAGACAGAGGGACTGCAAGCTAATAAGATGGAAAGAGGAGCAACAACAAATTTAGGCCACCCCTTTGAGGTACAATCGCCCACCAACCCCAATACAAACACACACACACACATAAACGCAGACACACACACACACATACACTCCCCCTTCATGAGTAAGCCTCAATAATTCAGTGCTAATTAAAAAGACTCCCTTATACACAAGTGCTTTGAGAGAGAAGGACCCATCAATCCCAGCAGCAGCATGGACCCAGGCACTTGGCACAGCAGCTGTGGTGTGTGTGTGTGTGTGTCTGTGTGTGTGGGAGGGGGTTGTAGGCAAGGAGAAAGGGCAGAGGAGGGAGTGATATCCAGTCCCTCTGCTCCTAGAAAAAAAAAACACTCACCCTTTGGGGTGAGCCTCCTGGCACACACTACTTACCTCGCCTCACCAACCAGACCACCATCTTTCCCCCCTGATTGGATGGGATGCACCCCCTCATCAACACATAGACACACACACACACAAATGCACACAGCAACACCATCTGACTTTGCCAAGTCTAAGCTTGTCACTTTTTCATCTCTTTTTTTCTCCTCCAACCCCCCTCCTCCTTCTCTTTCTTCTCGTCTTCCACAGATCCCCCCCTTCTCCGGGCACGGGGGTCCAACACACTGAGGTCCCCTCAGGAATAACACCGAACCCCAGCTCTATGTTTATGCTGTGTCTATTTCACATACACATGTATGTTTAACCTATGATTCATGAGCTTCATTACTGTCCAACACCCAGGCCTAATACAAATAGAGCCGCCCCACCTCGCTAGATCCACTACACATGTCACTGTAATTACGGCCGCATGATACGCCATGTTCAAATAAATAATCACTTCCCCCGGCTTCCATTTCATGGGAAAATATTCCTCCGACCGACTGATTCGTTCCTCTTTTTTTCTTTCTTTTTTTTCTTGCTTCAGTCCCTTACTTTCCCGGCTTCTTGTGCGAATGAAGTCAGACAGTGGTAGGGGGAATGTGTTGCAGAGGGTGTGCTCATTTGTGGCATATTCACAGACTCCAAGAGGCAAACCAAGGCAGGCAGACTGGGAGAAAGAAGAAAGGTAGAAAAAGAAGGATAGTGTGAGAGAGATGAAAGAGAGTGGAGTGGAGATGGACTGTGAAAGAGAGAAAGGGGCAGAGAGACAGATAAGAGAAAGTGCTTGTTTGTTTTTTTTTTGCAGCATTGCTGAGTCTCGAAAGCTCTGACAGTGCTCTGACATGTGCAGCGTTAATTACTGTAATGGCGGTGCATCCTCATTAAGTCAGTGTTTAGGTGGCCCGCGGCCTGTCGCAACCCAGCCCACTCGCCAGACCGGCCGCCACTGCCTTTCGTCTCCCTCTCTCTCCTTCAGTCTCTCCCACTCTCTCGCTCTCTTTAGCAACAGCCTCGTTAGTGCAGACAGCTGTTCCTCCAAGCCAGGCGGGCCATCATACACATTCACAAACACATACACACACACACACACACACACACACGTACACGTACAAAGACACACAATCATAAACACACACACTGCAATGAGTAGGAGCCCTAACAGGGCACCAGGGGGAAGGGAGGAAGGTAAGGGGGCAGAGAAGGGCCATGCCAGTGCATGGCTCCACCTCAGGAACTTGGCTTTTGTCATCAGAAATAGAAGTGGGCCACAAGGCAGGGGAATGTCAATGAGTAATCAGCAAGGGAGGAGGAGGAGGGAGAGAGGGGTATCCCCAGGACACAAGGATCTGAAGCATCCACCATACACCCCCCTCACACCCTTACACACACACACACGCACATGCACACACACATACACACACACACACGCACACACACACACACCATGTCTTGCTGTCCCTGGGCCAGACCTGTCCCAGTGCTGGCTTCATCATTGTTATGACAGCTAGTCCAGTGCACTGGGAAGGCACCCAAAAGAACCTTTCAGCGTCCACAGTACACACACGCATGCATGTGCACACGCACACACACACACACACACACACACACACACAAACACAGACACACACTCAAACCTATAGTCCTTTGGGAGACACTTATTGCACAATCTGCGATACATGAGTCTATATCTCCCTTTGACTTTTTTTCTGTACTCACACCTATGTGCTGATACTCGTCACCTTTCATTCTACCACCACAAAATCAGTTAGGTGCTCTTTCTTCAGTCAGAAAAGATGAGATATGAGAAGGATTCAAGACTGAAGAATAGCTCTCTAAGCAGGGTGGTCTGGCACAACTAGGTACATTGCCCATGCCATAGACCAGACAGATGGCCAGATGCCCATCAGGACCCAGGTTTGAATCTGACCTAAGGTCCTACCCCTTCTCTCTCTCTCCCTCCCCCCAAAAAAGGCAAAACACATTTTTTTCAAAACAATAACTCTCAAACTCAACTCCAGAATCGCAAACGTGTGATTACTGGAAATGGAGCCTCAGAAACTGTGAAATTTCATCTATGGCTCATTTGTTCTCTGAGAGGATCCACACACAGAAGCCTCAGAGCCACAGTGGATCAGGCACAGGGACTGTTGGGCCACTAAAAGAACAGCTCCAAAGCTCTGTAAACAAAAAAACGGCACTGGCAGTGTAGGCATGTGTGTGTGTATGTGTGTGTGTGTGTCAGAAAGAGAGAGTGGGAGGGACGAAAAACCTCCCCCATCTCTAGTTTCTTCAAAAGAACCCACGGGCATCAGGACTCTCAGAGTGTGCCCGCTTATACCCCCCACGGAGCACAGAAAGGCCATGGCTGGCAAGGGAATGACAGGACACACACACAAACACACATGCATGTATGCATACAGAGAGAAAGAGAGAGAAAGAGAGGGAGGGAGACCAAGGGAGAGAAAGAGAGAGAGAGATCTCCCCTTCCAAATGCCACCATGCAGCACTCCATATTAATTCAATTCAATTCATACCCCCACGGTACATGCATGTGCCAGTTTGAGAAGTAAAACACTCTCCATGTTCAGATTCTGATACAACAGTCAATACAGTCACATCCAGCTATGGACTCTCACACTGGCACATGGTTTTCAAATTATTAGGAAGCAAAATTCCTGGTCCTTCTCTGATGCCCGCCCCCATAGATTTCACACACTTTTACAGGCTTAAGTATATGTTAAATTAGGAGTTCGTTAAAAGGGATTAACACTATCTCCAGCGCCTGACAATATTTAAATTGCCAGTTTATCCGTGTCAAAAGAGAAAAAAAAATTGAATGGCAGCGGTTACAATAAATGGAAATTAGAATGTCTACTTAGGATACGTCCTATTTCGTCTGAATGTGTTAACTATAAAAGCTTTCATTTCACTATCATCCAGTGGATCTAGCTCCAATTGGTATGCTTTATTGGCTCCCTCTAGCTTGCTGCCAAAGAAATCCTTTGAAAAACAAATTCCTGGGAATAAAAGGGTAAAGAAAAAGAAGATTAATTTATCATTAAGGCACTCCCTAATTGAAGTCAATTCTGAGCAAACTTGAATTCAATTTCATCTCATTAAATTGAATGTGCCTCAGCCTTTTCTCTCGCTTTCTTGCTTTGAGCCTGTGGAAGAGAACAAGGGACTAACTTCAAAATTATTAAATCGAGGGGAGTTTATTTGGCCTTAACACACCAGAGCCGCTTTGATTTTGGCACGGAGCGAGAGAGGAGCAGCTGGGGGACATCAAATTGAAACCAAGCCCGAGAAACAAAGTACACTGAAGGAAACATGAGCTTAATAAAAATCTATTAATGAAATTTTTGCAAACAATGGCGGCGTCGAAGTAATCTACAAACGCACTGCAACTTCGTTTGCATAATTGACAACGCACACACAGTGCCCACTCCGTATCAGCAAGGCCCTCTGGTCTCCAGCAACGCTCCCCTTTTCCTCTCCCTCTCGGCATTCTCCGGTAAAATGAATAATGAAGATAATAAAAGATGTTGCTAAAATTGGGCACAATAACAGCAAAAATTTCATCAAGGCCCGCGCGTTCTGATTAATCTGCTCTTGCAAATCAGTGTGGGGAGGGGGAGAGGGAGAAAGGAGGAGGGGGAGAGAGAGAAGGAGAGAGGGAAGGCGCGGAGTGCAGGGGGTTGGGTGAGCGTGATTAACAATGCCGGAGACTGCTGTTGCACCGGGCAACCTGCCCCGCTCAGTGTTGGAGGCTTGGGGGGTCTTCGCGAGCGCTTGCACCCCTCTGGCGCAGCTGCTGCTGCTAGCCGACGTTGTCTGGCGGAATTGCCGCCTGAAGCAGCGCGGGCAACTTCTTCTCTTTTTTTTTTAACTTCTCTTCCCTAATTTGTATTGTCATTAACCCCTCATGCTCCGGCCTATGGCTTAAAGCCTCATTAGCTGAATGCATTAATTATTCCGACCCTCTTCTCCTTTCCCTACTTCCAACCCCACTGAATGTGGAACTCATCCTGCTTGCAAAGTAACTACAAAAGTTTGAAAGGAATATTTTGACTACTGAAGAGTTTTCTTTTCTTTGATAGTCAACAAAATAGGGTCTGGTTCCACATAACACTTTTTTGTATTTGACTTATTTGACAATTGGTGTCAGTGAAAAACTGTGAAATAGACATGCAATATATAATAAAATGAAGCATATCCACAATGTTTTCTTCCTCTGCATTTTATAGGATGTTTGACTCTATCGGTACAGTCATGTATAACATTAAGTCATGTTGCTTATTTGTAACCTTCACTGCCAGAACATGCTGTTGCTTCATTTTAACTAGGACAATGACAAGTCTTGTCCTAAAAAACTGCATGAGAGGGACAGATTCTGTTATGCTTCTGATAAACAAAAGGAGGATGAGAGATAGTGCCAGTGACGAAGAGAAACAGACAAAGCCGTGTCAGATGATCTGCATGAGCCAGAGTGCGTGTGGGGGTGGTGGTGATGATGGTGAAATGACTCTCATTATAACAGGTGCCTTTGGGGCATCTTATGAGAGAGTCTACAGTCCCAAACCCTCTGTTCCTCTCTCTTTCTCTCTCTCTTCTTTTTTCTCTATTCATATAAAAAAAAATCTAAATGTGCATAATGTTACCATATCAGAAGGCTTGTGCAAATGGGCACATTCCTGACATTTCATTCGATGAACAAACACAGTGTTGTAGCAGTAGAGGCCATAGGCTACACCCAGTACGAGCGTATTAAAGTGGCAGCATGCATGTGTGTGTGTGTGTGTGTGTGTGTGTGTGTGTGTGTCAGCTCTCCATTTTCCCTGGGAGAGATTTCTCATTAACGAGCCCACTCTCAATCAACATCCGCCATCTCTGTGATCATTTGGATAATAGCGGCCTTCATCTTTTAATGTTTACCCTGCTCTGAAAAGCAGGCATCGTCGAGATTTATACTCTGGCTGTTATCCCCCCTAATTGCGTTTGTATTTAATAGTCAATTAACTTGATTAAATTCATATTCAGAAAAAAGATGAGGAGGAAGAGGAAGAGAGGAAAAAAAATTGAGATTCAACTTTGGTGACTGGAGAGACAAATGGGTGACACTTGCTGCATAGTATTCCCCAAAACCAATGAGAGAGCTTGGATGACTTAACAGTGAAACAGTGCACATCAGTCTCATCTGTACAAGTCTTGAACTTTGGATCTATTAGTCAGTAAAATAACAATTATTCAGTAGGCCTACAAGAATGCAGTAAAGGCTTGTGTCAGTCTGTTTTACTAACCTGACTACATGAGGACTCATACTACATCATGGCTTGTCTTTGGTTATTGTACCGTTAGTTGTCTGTAATGTGCGCAAAATAGGCTGTGGACTGTATATTTCGAACTGCATTATTAACTGAGTCTATTTTTACAGATAATGATTCAAGTAGAGGTTTTTATGTGGATCTATTTTGGCCCAAGTGCCCTCAGGGGGAAAAAAGAAGAAAATTCAGTATAAAAGATGAAATGGACATGGTTAAATACAAAAGTAACTACTTTCATTTATGTCATGTTTTTGTAGTGATTTATCAGTCATTATTAGCTCTAAACAGTGGGGACAGTAGGATGTACCCACCCCATCCACAAGACAGAAAAAGACAACAAATGAGAAAAAAACAACAGATGGGCCATGAGAGAACTCTGTATGTGAGAGTTCTCAGTTGCCATTCGCCCAAGCTGGGTATCCACATGTACTGTGGAAAAGGGCAAGTCACTCTTTCTTTCTCTCACTCTCTCTCTCTCTCTCTCTCACCTCCCCCCCTTTCTCTCCCTCACACTTTCTCTTTCTCATTCTGCCCACTGATGGCAGCCTGCAGTTTGTCGAGACAAACTGGATGATCGTATCATCGCTGTGGATCCTCTACATCACTTACATGGGAGATATTAATAAAGATACGACAATGACAATTACACTCTCCTATATCAAATTAAAGATGAAACAAATAGGTTCAGGGGGAGGAAAATGAACCTTCAGCCACATGAAACATATTCATAACGATAAGAGCCATGTCATGCTTATCACATCAAAGATAAAGGCCTGTGCTGGAATGTGTTCCGATAACAGAACAGAGGGATTGTGTTAAGCAGTTAAGTGAGGCAGGTAAAGTTTGAGGAACACCTAACTGTGAGAGCATAGCAACACAAAGACAAAATGGTGTCTTATACGGAGCCGAGGAAATGAAATTCTCCAAGGAGCAAACACAGAATGTTTTTTTTTTTTGTTAATAGTTAATGGACAACTTCTTTATGGCCTTTGTTGTCCTGAGATTGCTTAAACGTATCTTAAAATAAACACCTTCAAAAATCTGTCATGTGACTGCTTTCTGAAATCATTTAAGCTAATTCATTAAATGTGTTGTGTTGTTGAGGATGTTCAGAAAAAAACCCAAGACAGAGTTGACCTCACTCACTCTGCTCACTTTCTCACACAGGCATTCACACTTTAGGCCTATTTTCTCCCCATCATTTAAATATTAGCACCCCCACTCAACAGCTGTGAAGGCAGCCACTCTCTCTCTCACAGTGTAAGCCCCCCCAAACCCCGCACCCCTCCCACCTCCACCCCTCGTGCATGAATGACACGTCCTGTTATTTAACCAAGATATTCTTCCCTCCCAACCACCCCCGGAAGCACCCTCGAAATATCACCCGGGACTTAATATTCCCGCGAGCAACTAACACTGATGCCTTACCCTCCCTCCCCGACCCCCTTCTTGCAAAAGTCCACACAATTAGTGGCCTGTGCATACCCAGAGCCATTAATTTGATTTTAACCTCCTCCGTCCAATTAGCAAAATGTAGGTTGGAGAATAAATGGCAGATGCCTAGGCAAATTAATTATGTGTCCACCAAGCTGTTTGCCAGTGCGCACACAGAGTAGGGCTGCCATTGGAGGGCACGTTGTGTGCACCATATGGCTTGTGTGAGAGGAGGACATCATGTGGGTGGTGTGTGTGTTTGTATGTGTGTTTGGGGGACTGTCAGGGGTGCACAGGGTAAATACACACACATACACACACACACACACACACACACACACATGCACAGTCTATACATTCTCAAGCACATACCCTTTCTCTGTGCCTTGTGTTGGAGTCAAATCCTCAAATGGATTTTTAAAGAGGTGTACAACAACTCTACACATATAGTGGGATTACAGGTTTCTCTGTCTCTGAAAAAAAAAATATTACCAAAGTTTCTTGTTTTGGTGTTTGAAGAAATCTGTTTAAAATATGTGTTTTCATTAATTTTGCAATACTAGATTTCAATAACACTTTTTACGGAGGAAATGTTACTGTTGATATTCTTTCCATACCTTTTTTCTGATGGTTTTGAAATTCTCAGTTTCAGTTCTTAGGATCTTCACAACATGGATAATTAGCTTTGAGGAACTGCAATAAAGTGGACAAAGCAAGCGGCTTCTGGGTCATGTCTTTCAATGGACTTTCTGATAAAGTGATTTCACTTCAGTGATACACATCTGCTTTATAATATCTCCCTCTAGAGGTCAGGATGAATAACTGTTTCCCCTCCAAAGGAGCACACTGCTGTCTCATATTCTTTTTGTCCTAGTGTGTAACTGTGTGAATATTAATCAGAATTCATCAAAGGCTTGATGATATAGCTTTAATCATATATCCACTTTTGACAACAAACATGTCGTGCTTCCAGCATCACCTTGATAGTAACTGTTACTTTCTTCCCCCAGTGAACAGCAGTGACTTTGTTTCATATGCAAGTGGTCTTTTGCAGACCTCTGCGGCACCCATAAATAAACATGAGTCGTGTCTATTGTCCCAAAGCCACACGTTCCCTCCCGACCTTGAGGTTAAGTCATGTCCTGTCCTCGCTGGTCCAAAGCCGGTCACACATGCCATTGCTTCATGCATAAGGGGATGAGGTAGGATGGAGCAGATGCAGTCAGAGTGCAGTGTGTGGCAGCAGATAGAGATGGTGGCTGTGTCACAGGTAGTTTACGGCTTGTCTTAGGCCTCGGCATAAGCACCCCATCTCTAAACACACGTTTGAGAAAGTCAGGCCATCTGCAAATCTGCACACTGAAGTCAGACAGAGAGAGTGAGAGAGGGAGGGAGGGAGGGAGAGAAAGAGATTTAATACCTGTTACCTGAAACATGGAAAGTAGGACTAATGAACGTGTCACACAAAGTGTAGGGTAGCACTTAACTAATAAGGCTGCATCTTCTATTATTGTTTACAAACACAGGGGAGATTAAATTTCATAACATACCAAATTCCACTAACTATGACATATTTATTCCTCTGTTGGCTATAATTAATTTGAGACACATTTACTGGTTCAGTCATATAAACTAATTAAAGAATACAGTTGTTTTGGAACCTCGATTATTTCAAAAAGAGACACTGTGGCAAGAGAGACAGAGAAAGAGACATTCATTTTATAGAATTAATTAACAAAAAAATCTCAGTGGTAAAATACAGTGAAAAAAGATTTGTTACAAAATAAACAAATTGAAAATGAGATGAGTTATGCAATTACTCTTCTTGGAAAACAGTACAGTGTTGCTTCTGGTTGCGAGTTGACAGTTGAAAGACAAACAGAGAGACCCTACAAAAGTGACAGACTAAGTTAAAATCTGGACACTGATAAATCAATGCAACATTACTCTGCAGTTTGATAATGGAGTATTGACTTTTTATAAGTGTGGACAGAACCACTTAGTCAAAGACATTTCAGAAGCAATACGTCATCAGCTGTGCATCAACCTCTTTGATTCTCTATCAAAGACTAGATGATTTAGAGGTTGTTTCAGGGTAAGCAAAAAGATATTAACTTTTCATCTGTGCCCCTCTTGTTTATATTCACAAAGTACCTAGCACAGACTTAGTTGCTTGGTCTCAGCTGTCCCGTGACACTTGACTCTGGCCAAGACCTTATCAATACTCCATGACTCAAGACAGTCATTGCTGAATGGATATGGCCAGCTTTAATTGAAATGGAGACTGTGAAAACCGAGCAGGTGTTGACAGACACACCAAGCTTTAGCCGGGCCTTATATATGAATATTTCAGCTGAAAGCAGAGCTGTTTAGCCACACAAGTGTAATTGTTTTGCCTTCACTTTTAGTTATTCATTTTTTTTCACAGACAGGAATATGACAATGAATGAACAGGCTGATTGGAAAAGGCACCAACGTTGTCTGCATACGCGTTTAACCAACTGTTTGCATATTTGTTGGTGGGGAGAGATTAAGAGCTGTCACATGTAGCTAAGCGTGAATGTGAAGCAGAGAACACAACACCTTCGGGACGAGTTCAGGTTCATGTGAAATGAATAAGAATTTGGAATGACGAAGTCACCATTTTCAGAGGGCCTTTTAAGACAGTGTTTAGCGCTGTCTGGGACTGTGTTTGTGCGTAAGAGGGACTGGCAGAGCCGTGGCCTGGACAACACATGTGGAACTCTGTGAACCCTAAAGTATCCTTTCATTTAGAGTAATTTAGCTCTCCTGTGTGTAGTTGTGCAGAACTTGAATTGTGGTTCTGTATTAAATCAAAATAACTTTCAGCTAATTCTGTATGTGACAGCTCTATTTGTATTTTCTTATAAACAAATAAATAAGTAAAAATAATCTGTACTATTTTTAAAAAGAAAAACAACATCTCATAAAATATTATGTGTCATTGTAATATGACATGACGTGTTGTTACATAGGTTTTACTTAGCAACATACTGTATTATAATGTCTTTGAAGACAAGGCCATTGACAGCAGTAAGCTGATTAAAAGAAAGCAATATGTCAGCCATTTGCATCTGATTACTTATGGCCGTGTTTTGGCCTAAATGTCCTCTGTCTGCTATATTAAGCTTGAGGACAGACGCTTCCCAAAGAGAGGCTCAGCTGAAATGTCAGAAAGACATCTGTTTTGGATATTCCCATACAGACATTAATTTTGGTCTGCCACTATATTAAAGCCTCAGGTGAAGGCATATAGTTTAAAATCACTCTTGACTCCTTGCCCAATGAGGCACTGTGCAGAACAAGAACTAAGACCACTAAGAATACAATAGACTGAGATACAAGATGTGTCTAAATGTGTTATTTTTGTATTATTTTTGCTACTGTCAGTACAGGACTCATTCAACAACCATTATTACAAATAAATTTGTTAAACCCCATTTATACAGTTTTTAAGATTTTGCCTTCACCTGTATTTTCTTGTGATTATAGGTAAAAAAATGTATGTGCACACGCGAGCACTGCAACCTTTAAGCAGACACTTGTTTGTGAAAAATAATGGTTAATTGTTGCATTTTCATTGCAGTTGTAAAATATGAAAGGATTTGTTAAAGAGACCTTAAAAATAAATTTGAGAAAATTCTAAAGAAGAGATTGGTGAATCAGGACCCTTGTTATGCCAACTAATATTCACTCTATAAAACTGAGCCAAATATTTATTTATTATTTATTAACATCATTTTCAATGCAATATGTACATTCCTTTGGATAAAAGTCTCAGTTAATACATATAGAACAGAAATGTGTTCATCTACCTCACACTGCTGATAACAAACACTTGAGAATGTGAAACAGGAATGGTTTACTGTATGAGAAAAAAATACAGACCTCTGCTGGAAAAGGACGGGGAATCATTGGAGGGAATCTAAACAGAACTACTTACAGTCACGTCTTAGTTACCAACCAGAACTGTTTGTATCCTGTTGTATTTGCAAGAGAGAGCAGTGTAGCTTTTTGACCATAAAACTGTACTGATGTCTACTGTCTTTACCTAAGAAATCCAAAACAACCCCTTTTGTCTGTATTTCTGAATTTCTGAAAAAAAGAATGAATGTGTGCTGTTTAATTCTTAGTATAATACAAGACAAACTCTGTCTCCCTCTTCTGGTAGGGACCACTAACAGCACACCGGCGGATGCTATTTTAGACCACAGAACATCAACTGCAAATATTCTGCCCATGCACCGCAATAAAGTTGTTACATGTGGCTAACTGTAGAACAGAAGGACTAAAATTGTCTTCAGACAAAAGCAAAGCTTTTTGAATTTAGTAATTTTCTCTGTCTTTCTGCAGACAACTATGCATGTACTGCACCTGTTTAAGCACCTATTTAAGATGAGAAGTAGCCAATGATAGCATGATTGTATCTGTGAGGTGGTTTGTGATTCAGTGACATACAACGTCAAACTTCTCTTGGTGTTTATAATGTCACGCTGTTGTTATCTCAGAATGTTTTCATTTCTTATACAATCACCATCTTCAGTGCTCCTGACTTGGAAAAGACCAAAGAGAACAGACACTTCTAAAATGAAGCTAACATTCACCAATGTATTTTGAGCAATATAATTGTGCTATAAATGCTTTTTATAGTTTTCAAGCCTGACACAAGCTAGCAAGGGTGGCATTATTATTTAACATGAACATGCAAGTTCAATTAATGTTTTAGTTCTATGTGAATTCTAATTGGATATCATGAAGTTGATAGTTGTTTAAATTAGCTGTTTCTGATTATGTAGCGTGCCTTTGATTTCTGTATACCACTGCTGGTATATCCAATTCCTCAGTGCACACAAAAATGATATGACTCAAAAGTTCAAAAGGTCCAAAAGTATGTAATTTGTTTTTGTTTTGTTTTTGTTGGGCTATTTACATGCTGTAAGAAGCAATGCTTATAGACCCTTTTTCACAAAATAGTTATTGCAGTGTTATTAACTAAAAACAAGTCAGTGTACTTTAAGATAACTTTTTGTGAACACATCAGATACATTAAACAACAGTCTAGGACTGACATAGGTATACAAAGAAAATACACAAATACAATGCAAATATGCAGTTAAGTAGTTTATAGTCTATATTTACAATTAAAACACCAACACTGATATATATGGACAATTTGTACATATAGTTGCATCATAAAATGAAATGTAACTAGTTGTGTACTCAACATATACTCTCTCAGTTGCTCTCACTGCAGTACATATTTTTTAAACTAAACTACTATACTAACTTACAATATAAAACTATTAAACTGATTCACAATTAACATAATACAAGTTTATCTGTGGTACTCTT
The DNA here is from genome assembly GCA_027481765.1 of Tenualosa thibaudeaui. Classification (NCBI taxonomy): domain Eukaryota; kingdom Metazoa; phylum Chordata; class Actinopteri; order Clupeiformes; family Clupeidae; genus Tenualosa; species Tenualosa thibaudeaui. Next base: position 1,267,627 of record JAIFZK010000023.1, on the reverse strand, counting down.
CAAAGTATACTTTTGTGAATGAAAAACTGGGCCAGAAATACAGTGCATAACTAGAAAGTTCACTTATAGAAATTGTGTCGGATGTGTCTTTCTCTCAACATTGAAAAGATCAAGGAGCTGATAACAAACTTCAGGGAGAAAGGAGATCAATTGAACCCCATTGTCATCAATGGTTGTACAAAAATGGAAAGTGTGAACAATGATCCTAAAGGCCATTTATAGAGGCACCAAAGAGAGCATCCTGACCGGAAGCATCACTGCATGGTTTGGAAGTTGCTCTACTGCCAAACAAAAGGCACTGCAAAGAGTCGTGTGCACAGCACAAAGCATCTGTGGATGTTATCTGTCCTCCATCCAGGACATGTAGAAGAGTCGATGCATCAGGAAGGCAAAAAGAATCAGTAAACCAGCAATCCTAGTCATGGATTGTTTCAGCTGCTACCATCTAGCAAACAACATTGTAGTCTTAAGTCTCAGACCACCAGACTGCAGAACAGTTTTTTCTACCAAGTGACAAGGCTTCTGAACACTGGAACAATGACAGCCTAAGTCTGTGCCTGTCAGTCTTTTCGCTATAACACTTTCCATTTTTTTCCCTCTTACACACACACTCTGTGACCCAGATGCACCTCTTGCAAATTAGAATTTGAATGGCAGGTCCATTTGGCCATGAGTAATTGGAGCAAAACCCTGGAAAAATACTATAACTGCTTATCCTTGGACAGGCATAACATAATTCATAACCAGTGAAGGCATCTATATTACTGTCTATAGTTAAACTATGGACATTATTTTTTGTATTTTCCTTCAAATTCAGAAAACAACTATAATTATAACATTTTCATGAATGAAGTGCTTGCTGCATTTCAAGTCTCATGCTGGTAGGGTGGTCAGTCACTTATTGCCAGGTCCTACACCTTCATTGGTGTGGGTCTGGTTCCCAGGCTAGTTTCAGATAACTAATAGATAATGTGCAGTAGTCAGAAAAAGTTGTGGGTTTGACTCCAGGCTAACACCATGTGCCCTTGAGCAAAGCACCTAACCCTCAGATGCTCTGGGGAGACTGGCCCAGCAATAACTGAAATCTGTGGACTGCTTTGGATAAAACTATTATCCAAATGAATACTTAGAAATAATACCAGGAACCTACTGACCTAAGTTACTGGCCTAAGCCTACAAAATCTACTTTTATGTAAACTGATTGTGTACTGAAAGTTTACTTCTCTTACACTTAAAACATACTTATCAATTGTATATATCAATCAAATACCAATTATACTAAAAGCAGGACAATTTAGTCCCAGGAAATATTAAAATATTACCGTTACAATTACATTCCAAGGTCTTTAATATTAGCATACCTTCTCCATTAATAAAGTAAACTCAAATAACCAAATAATTTAAAATAAATCCACTTTCCACTCTCCTGTTTAACTTTTTCTTTTGCATATTATACCATAATCACATTATTGTGAAATGCATGACATTATTGTGAAATCATATTTTTTCTTTTTGTTTAGAATTTCTTTATTTCTTTTATTTACTTTTTCTTATACTGTTAAAGATCAACCATGCAGTTGTCGAATGATTGTATTTTACTCAAATTCACACTTAATTCACATGTGGATTATTAGAACAAGGTAACAAAATTCACACAAAGGTTAATGTATGACTTAGTGTTGGTGGCTCGCTGACAACAAAATTGCCAGGCTGCAAGACAGCTTAGTTACGGGTGCAAACTTGCAGTTTAGATTACTCTAGTAATCTAGTAATTATATGATAATTACTCTCATTATAATATCTTATGATCAAAATGACTCTTAAGATATTATAATGAGACTATAATGAAAATAACTTGCATAGGCGATCAAATAAGAACATTTGGCGAGAGGTTATTTATGTACTTTTGCTTTGCCACCAGCAGGTGGTGCCATCACACATTAAACTGTAGGAGTTTTTCTCCAACAGAAAAGTCCTTTGTTCTCCCTACTTCAAACAGGATGTCGATCCCACATGAAGGCCTACCTTTCTGAACTCTAAAAGCCAACATTGCAGCTTGGCTGCTGGTGAGAAACATCAATACCCCATCAATCACTGCCACTTCAAACCCATAAATGATGGCATAGGCCTCTAGACTCTATCTCATCACCCGGGGTCACTGCTGGGAAAAAATATATATACAGCTGGCTAATTATTAGTCTTCCAAAGATTGCCTTAAAGCTGTAGTTAGCCATTGGCTGGTGAGCAGGTGAGTGAATGGGCTATCTACAGGTGTGTGGAGTTGTGTGTGATAATCTCCCCTCAGGCAGACATTCTGAAGGGATGAATCAGACAGCCAGGCTTCCCCCCTGGGTCTCTGCGTCACTGCTGGCAAATGTGAATAAGAGAGGACAGTCTGCTGGCCACTAACACAAGCAGATTCTGTGGATTTGGAGTCAGTGTGGGTGACGATATTGCGCTCTGTCTCTCACTCTCTTTACGATTATGCATGGAATTGTTTACGCAGCGGGAAAATGTGACAGTATCTCAGCTGTAAATGTTTGGATGAAAAAACCTGTTGACTATGCAGTCATGACCTTGATACCTTGATCCTCAACCTTGATGCTACAACTTCAAAATAACAGTGATAGGCTTACGCTTGTGGGATTCTGGCTGGACTTGAAAAAAATTTCCCAGTTTTACTTTGTGAATGTTTCTTACACTCTGACCTTTCCTGAAGAATGCAGGAATATGGTCATATACCAAATATGGCAATGCAGTGCTTGTTTCAGGAAAGACACTGATGGCCTTTCAGACTGAACGTCAATATCATGCTATTTAGCAATTACGTTTGTGTAACCTACCAAACGAAAAAAGCCTTGAGAGATTATCACCTCTGATACAACAACATGCAGTCTGGCACAGGAAGGTTGATTGTTACCACAGGAAGTGTGTGACTGTGCCTGCTGAGTGCTGTGTGTTGTGGTAGAGAAAATCAACAATGGTGGTTACCGTGGTTTCACACAAAGAGGTTTTCAATGCCACGGGGCACACCAAAATCCCTCCCTCAACTGATCAGTTTTGGCGAACGCACACTCCTTGTTCAAATTCCAGCCGTTTGTAGGCCAAACACTGAGACAGTTCTCTCACTAGCAGTTAACCATTTTCACATCTCCGCAGTTCATCAATGACTGCGGCATTGTTTGAAGCTTAACCATACTGAAGTCTGTGTGAACATCAGACAGAAAAAGTAAACAGGAAAACATGGCTGTGGTAATGGTATGGCCTGCTGGAAAGAAGGACCTTCATGACAAGAGGGAACTGAGGGGAGCAACTGACCTGAAGTACACCGACCTTTGAGCAAAAGGCTTTGTTACAGAATGCAAACACAGGAGCACAAAGGCCACAGCAACATCCACTCAGATCCAAACAGCACACATTCACTACAGCTGTGGGCTAAGGCTATATATTTACTGTGTAATCAAAACACAACTAAACATACAAAGCTGTGCCCTGCTAAAGTAATATCCAACTATATGAAAAAAAAAAAAAACATAGCTGGATTGTATGCAGCAGGACAAAAAGCACATGTGACGTGATTTACCCTCAGCATATATTGTGACACATCTCATAAAGGACAGTGCAAAAATTATATTGTCATGACCACCTTTCCCTTAAAGTGTGTGTCAAACTAAAAAGAGAAATGATATCTTAACATCTCTGGTCCAGGACATCACATTTGCCCTAAGGCTTTTGGGACAATGTTGAGTCTCTGCCTTGTCCTTAATCTGCACCAGCAGAACTGAGCCTTATCAACGTCTGACTCACATTTCCAGCAGCGACCAGCCGGCCTGCTTAGGCCTCCAAAAATAAACACCCTCGGGAGTGGACAGAGAGCCACCATTTACTGATAGCTCATTAAGAGAGGGGCCCTGTCCGCTTTGAGTCACTAGATGATTTCCTCATACTCCGCCACAGGGAAGATCATGCAAACTAGTCAGAGCACAGAGCCAGCTTCGATATGGCTAAAATTATTCTGATCGGAAGGCATTTTTATCTTTCTGTTGGGTAATACTCCCAGTGTTATGTATTAACAGCTGAGAGCTTGAGTTTTACTAAATATCTGGGAGTAGAAACATTATATGCATGAAATTTTGTATATCAACTGTTAAGATGAATAGGTTCCATTGTGCCTGTGGGAAGGAAAACAAATGCCTATTCAAATGAATTACAGTGTCAAATAGGTCAACAGTGTCTCTAAATCATTCATTAGCCTTTAGAAATGGTTAAAAGCAGGGTTTGATTTACACAAAGTATCAAATTTCCCTTAGCAATTCATGAGTGGGGTCAAGGCCCCCCGCCCCCTTGGTGGTCCAGGACTGCTTTACTACAACTCAGATGTATACAAAAATCTCACAGCAATAGAGTTCCTATAGACATGAATTCCCACTATGTTACCACAATTATCAGGCATTGTACAGAATGTCTGTTGCTGATAGAAAAGACAAAAAATAGTGCAAAAAAAAGTGCAAAGTGTTTTCTGCTGGCATTGCCATTCAGTGAGACGCACAGTGATCTTTGGTGTTAAAATGAGCAAAGATGTGAAGATGAGTAAATACTCTATTCGAAATAGTTTGTGTATTTATTTATTATGCGCACCTCTTTCATGTTTCCATTTTTTGTTACCACGCGATATGAACAGAATAAACAACACACATGAGCACTATATTTGGCACGGTACGCGAACCGCTCCTCCTGGGAAAGTGTCTGCCGCATGCTTGCATAGGGTTTATGATCACATGACTGAAAGTGGATGAATTGACTCTAGCTGAGAGAAAGAGCTTTCCAGAGCTGGGCGCTGCGTGTCTCGGGTGGAGTTCCCCGCGAAGACATTTATATCACCAGCATTCCTTCCCAAAGCCTTACTTGTGGACTGTTTGGAAAATTACATTTTTTACCTTAACGAGCGTTCATTCTTTATTGTTTTATGTGTTTACATTACTTTTATTAAAAGGAATTACTGTGTAAGCATTGACATGGAAAATCTCAGGATTCTCAGCTGAGCCATGGACACGTCGCGGGAAAGCTAGATGGTCCCGTTTTTATTTCTAAAAGAGGAGCCGAAAGGACAAGTTGGAGAGAAGTTGCAAAGCTGCTGCTTTCCTTTGTGACTCACCTCCCATCCACTCTCCCGAGTTTGATTCAAAGTTAGAAGGCAAGATGGCGGCCGATTCCGTGCAGGTAAGAAAACAAATTTCTCTCCATAAACAGCTTTTTACAGTTTTTACCACAAAGATTTGTACACCCGAGAATCATATGGACCGAAACTGACGGTCGCGTGAAAGGTTTTGTAGATATTTGTGCGCTATTTTAGAGAAGGGATAACTGATAGTTTCAGCGCGCAGTTGTGAAGGGTTAACTGGGACGGGGGGATATCTAACGTTAAGTTACTTGGGCCTAGGAAATAACCAAACAGCGAACAACTGTTGCTTCACCGAGTTCACTCGAACAGGCGGAAGAATATAAGGCCTATAGGCTACATTTGTATAGATAAAGCAACATTTTATGAATCTGCCCTTGAAGAGATTATGTTTTATTTAAAGTAACTCGACATAAATAACTGGATTTGTCTTCCCGACGTGAAAAACACGATATATGTCAAAGATAGCCTACATGTTTATTGAAGGTTAACTTAAGTTCTGGTGAAGCTTTTGTTAGTTGTTTTATTGCAGAAAAAATGTTTTCTTGGATGTTGGTTTAAAAATAAGACCGTTCGGGTTTCTTCTTGGATTGTTTTTGACAGGGCTGTCATGGCACCACGTTTCATGAAAGAGGCGAAACTTTGTTTCTAGCTGAGATTGTTTGCCCGTCTTACTCATGCAGATGAAAAGTATCGAGTGGCGTAACATTTCAAACAATATTGATTGTGTTCGTAGGTAACTTCGCCGAAACATTGTTCAAATGCAAATGCTTGAAATACTTCTCTGTTGTAACGTTAGATCAACTGGGCGTTGGTATTTTGGCCCCTCTGTCATACTAATGTGCATTTGTTTGCACTGCAACATGCGTTTGAAATAGCCATGACTTTACTTATGGAAATTCAGGGCGTAGATGTGTTCAGTCACGCTGTAGTTGTGTATGAATACTTCGACCTTGGCGAGAGGAAATCGATGGTCAAGTGGCGTTTCCCTTCCCTTGCGAGGGTAAACCCCAGCTGTAGCTGGCTAGAAGTCTACCCCAGCATTTACACAGTAGGCGTATTCCTCGAGAATCACTTTAGTGCTATAGTGTTCACTGAAATTATTGAAGCAAGTTTCTTATTTCTTTTTAATACATGCATTGGCCCAGGGGATTGATAAAACCATGTTGTGTACATTAAACAGACTCGGGTCTGGCGAAATGAGGTCTCCTGTGCAAGGGGCGCTATACTGATTCAGATAAAGTCCACCCGTTATCCACACACCAGAATATCAGACAGAGAAGCAAGCGTTTAACGGCACTTGCACAGAGCTGGGATCACCTTGTGAGGTTTTAATGGTAGGCCCTATTGCTATTATGTATTACTCACTTAGTATTTACATCTTGTATGGTGCTCCAGACCTGACTCATCGTTTTTTAGTATCAGTCAACTTTTTATTGTCCTCTAGTTATTATGGGTTGACGTGATTTCTGCGCGGCAAATCGCAGTGCAGCACAGCCTAACGTTTTCATTGTCGGCTTCCCTCTCTTCCTTTTCACAACTCCTTTCTGGTATTTTGTGTTTGGTTTATGGTGTAGATCAAACAGTTGGTGCAGGGGAGCACTTTTTGAGGCACAAAAAGGCTTCCCCTCCTTTTAGCAACTGGTTAACTCCATCCAAAATAGCAGCAGAACCGGTCATTAGCAAAGTACATGAAATGGCTCTGTACAGCAATGAATTTAAAAGCTTGTGTCATCTCATTGACCAGTGGGCAGTAATTGCCGTGTAGGAGTGCCTTACCACACCTCCCCACCCCCATCTCTCTAATTGCATTGCCATGTTGGGTATATTCCAGAGCCCAGCAGCTGATACTCTGAACAGAGGTATTCACACAGTGAAGGTATGCTTTCTGACCTCTGATGCTCTGCTCTATTGTGGTCCTTTATCTGTGGCAGGAGTCACCTGGGTTACCTAAAGAGCACGGTTCATTGACTTAAGATGGCCAGGCCCCCAGGGTGGGAAGCAGGCGGGTGTAGAATGATTTGGGCTGGGAAGTTGGAAGTTTAAGGACAAGGAAATGGCTTGTTACCCTGGCCAGTTGCTGACGTGGGAACTGAGAAGGTGTATGTCTGCAGTCTGGCTGTTTTTGCTGAATGTTGTGGAGTTTCACGAAGCGGCTGAATGTGTAATGCACATTAGCTAAAAGAACTTTGAAAACATGAATGCAATTCACCATGTATGATTTCCACTAGAGGAGTCTTGCTTCTGCCTGACACTTCCTTTTGTGGTGATTCTTATCTGCATTCCCCTATAATCCCATAGAGAAAAAAACAAATCTCTTTTCCAGACAGCTGGAGAGAACCCCCAGCTGGTCATGTGGCAGTGGAAGCTGGTCAACAGGTCACTCCCTTAATGTGACCCTATTTTTGAGAACTAGGAGACGGTATCTTTTTATGGACTACTATGGTTCAATGACGTAGTGATCCCAACAGGGAGATGATTGTCCCCAGATGCCTGATGTAACCCTTTTAATCCCATGCTAGTGAAACACATCCATAAGGATATCACTGCGTGTGCGCGCACACACACACACACACACACGTTCTACTTGGGGCAGGAGGGGCCTACTTTGTTTATACTGCATGCAATGCAAATCAGGGCAATACTTCTATCTGTATGTTGGAAAAGCTTTCTTTTTTTGCAGGGAGGAGTGCCAGAAATGTGTTGGCCTTTTTGATTGGATGAACCTTTAAGTCGTAAAGAGTGTGTAGAGCTTAAACCTCTTGAGTTCATTCATGCTGTGCTCTTTGCTGTAATTAGCTCATGTGTACTGTGTTTCAGTTCACTAAGTGTTCAGGGTCGTCACGAAACAGAAACAGCTGCCTAAAGCAGCAGCGAGGTTTGTGTCTAAAAAACAACTGACTTTGCCAAGCAGCAACAGCAACAACACAGTTGGCATTGATAGAAAGCTGATGGTTTTTTGGTAATAGATTTTGTGACACTGCTGGAAGAGGCTGTCTTAGTCAGAACACAAAACAATACGGTAAATAGCCAAGGTGGCTAGGGATAACAACAGGTGCCTTTATCTGACGTTTATTATACCATCAGAGGTGCCAAAATCAGTTCAGAGTAATAAACACCAGCACAATTTCCCCAAATACACATGCAAACTACATGGCATTTACTGTGTAGGATTATCCTACAATGCAATGTCTTCTGCACCAGCCATGTGACTGATTGTCCATCGCCACAGGTATCTGTCACCGTGTCACATTGACTTTGCCACTGGAGCTCTATAGACCAAGGTGAACGTCCACTTTTGAACATGGCCATGCTCTGGCAGCCCGTGGGCTTTATAGTCTGAGGACGTGGCCACCTGTTATCCCTTGTGTGGGAATTAGCTGGTTATGCAATCTCTGCTCTGTCCGCTCCACTCGGCTCCTGGATCTGCGCACTGGCCAGGCTGCGGCTCTGGGTGGAGTCGACAGGACTTTTGGGGTTTTTGGATTGGGAGGGAAGCCCTGGCTAACAACACCAAGTCCCCTACCCCCCTCCACGCACGCACGCCGCGCGCACACACACACACACACACACACACACACACACACACAGCTGAGCTCAGCTCGCCTCTCTACAGTGTGAGTCATGGTTGTCTCAGTGTTGCTGAGAGCCCCAGCTAACTGCTGCTCTGCTGCAGTTTATTTAAGTTTGTCTGTTGTAGGTTGTGTTTGTTGCCATTGTGGTTTTTTTTTTCTTCTTCTTTTCTGTCAGGAACTGTGGACACAAAAGTACCTTAGCGCAAGTGTGACGTTGTGGAAGAAGGAAGTAAAATGCTAATTATTTTTAGTTGGGTTGAAGGTGATAAAAGTTACATTCAACTTCCAGGCAAACTTCCGCAGGACTGCAAGTCTATGTTTTGTGTCTGTATAATTGGCTGTACAATTAATGTTTCCCACTTGCCAAAATAAACTAATCTGTGTGGAAAATTTGGAATAGGCCATACAAATGCATATGCATACATCTATAGAACATATAGAGAGATATTCTCCAAGCAATGGCTATCGATTTGTGCCAATGGCAAAGTAGCAATGGCTATCGATTTGTGCCTTCAAACTGTGTGAGGTGTTCCATGCGTCTTCCCTCCTCCCCTGTGTGTTTATGTTCACAATATAGTACACTGTCTCTTCCTGACACAAGAAAGGCATGAGACTGAAGAGAGCTTAAGACACCCTGGAGAGCATGACGTGTACACACACACACACACATATACAGGCTCACCCAGTATGTGCATGAGAAGCTCACAAATGTGCACCGTTTCTTTAATGCAGCTGTTATGACTGTAATAGCACGGCAACTGCAGGGCAAAGGATTGCTAAGAGGGTCGTAGGTATTTTTTACCAAGAGGGATAGCAGCATGTGTGGGGGAAACATTCCATATATTCAAATTTGGTCAAGGTTTCAGAAACTCCCAAAAGATATATACTTTTATACATTTCAGAAAATTCCCTGCACTTATGGATTCTAGTCTGAAATCTTCTCCACCGCACTCAGTTGCCAGAACCCTCGCTGAACAGGAGAGTCACTTATCAGGTGGGGTTTTCTGCCAAAAGACACATTTGTTTACGTCAAGTGAGGAGATAGAAGCCAGGCACTGCCACACGTCGGAGTTGTATGGCTGGTTTTATTTTAAGAGTAGCATTAACCTGCCAGTTTCTCTCATCACTGATGTCCTTAACCAGGCCATGGGCCAGAACAGAGGCTTAGGAGGATTTGTGCTCTCTAAACTGTTATGTGGTTCTTCTGGTGTCCAAGGAACAGCCAGTTAGGAAAGCCAAGCGCGACCGATTCACAAGTCTTCCCTCTTGATCTGGGATTCACTGATCTGTGACTCACTGTCAATTCATTTTTTTTATTACGGAAGCCAAGGAGACGGTTGACGGTTTCAAGGAAGGTCTGGATAAAAAAACGAACGAAAAATGCGTGACACTGTTTGTGCAGCTGAGATGGTGGATGTGTTGGTAAGCAATCTGACGTATACGCCTTTGTGTACATGCTCTGCTGAGCTGCCTTGGGTCCATTGTTTATGTTTTAAAATAGTTTGATCTTGGAAGTGGAAGTCCACTATTGTATGCTATTGTATGTTCCAGGACTCCGGCCACATTTGGAACGCGTATAGAATCTTTATGGAACGGTTTCCAACTTTGTACCCCCCTGTCCCTCTATCTTATGCATAATTGCAACATTCAGAACGTCTGAAATGCTACTCTTGGCATGCCTGTCTTGAACATCTATTATTTTTGAACACATAGCAAATTTGCCAGTTATTTTGAGTGTGCTAGTGGTCGTGGTCGGGGTTGAGTTTTCTAGTTAGTGTTTTACGCCTGTAGTCAGAAGCCTGTCTGTGCCCCACCCTATTGATAGCAGAGGCGGTGGATGCCAAGTGGAGTGTTTGCTGTCTGCTTGTAAATCAAGCACAGAGTTGGCTGTTTAAAGGGTGCTCTCTGTGTGTTGGTGGAGGTGGGCCGTCTACTCTCAGTTCAAGGAAACTGCATGTTTGTGCGAACTCTACAGTGGCAAGAGCTGAAGAGGAGAGAGGTTACAGACCGGCGAATGAACCGACACAAACTCCTAGATTTTAGATCGGATGCACTTTATCAACTCTCCTGAACGTTAAAATGTTTCATACAAATCTTCAAATAAAAGAACTTAAAATGTGTTTGTGGGACTGAGCTGGTTGCCCCTCAGGTCCTCGGATGTCACTGGGTGGGTATCGCCAAACAAAACTGTCTGTGTGTATGGGGATGCACACCTTACTGTGTGTGTGTGTGTGTGTGCGTGTGTGTGTGTGTGTGTGTGTGTGTGTGTGTGTGTGTGTGTGTGTGTGTGCGTGTGCGTGTGCGTGTGTGTGCGCGTTCACTTTTTGACCGTGACGTGTGGAAGGGGGCAGCATTCCTTGGCATTGTCTGGTCACTGCTGGCTTTTGTTAAGGTCTGTCGGTGTGTTTGTGCGCTTGGCCTGGAGCTGACTGTCGCACTGACAGAGGCCCCCCTGTGCCTTGTGCCTTCCCAGCACACAGATTAGCTGGCCAGCTTTATGCCATTACATAATGGCTCCACTGCTCCAGACGCACGCAAGGCTGCCGTGTCAAGGGCAGAGCCGTCAAGAACGTCTAAAAGGGGTCCAAAGACCTGCAGGAACTGGCAGCCATGTTACCAGCTCATGAGAACTTACAGAACTACTGTTGGAAGGGGAATTTGTTGTTTCGCTATGGCCGCAAAACATTTGTGACTGATTTTAGTATTTAGTGATTGACGTTTTCCTTTGAACAAAACTTGAGCTGCCACTTTTTTCCTTTTTCCCTTACATCAAAAGCACAATCGAAATGAACCCCGCCAAGGATCTGTTAGCACAAGGTTAATTTTCAGGTCCACTTATAGACTAGTTGTTTTGTTCATCATTTGGCTCTGTTGACAGTGTAATGCGATTTTAATGTGATTGCATGTGGAAAAAAAATCTCAAATATAACCTTTCGTTTCACATATGAAAACACATTACCTCATTCACAGCTCTGACTGAATACTCAGGTTTGGAGATTTGGAGCCATATACATTTTTCTGGATCATTGCACAATATCCATGACGACACATTTGATCGCGCCACAGTTGCTAATTTTTTTTTTTTTTGACCGTTCACAGACCTCTTTGTGAAAATTAGGCACGTAATGTAGACTTCACTAATAAATCACTTAGTTTCTTGTTTTTGGATTGTAGCTCTTCAATTTACGTACCTGTGCTATTGTATTTTAACATCTGCAGGGGGACACGTTGGGTCACCAAGTGTCCGAGCGCCTCGGCCTGGGCCACAATCTGGACCTGTCTGACACCATGGTGCAGCAGAAGCTGGATGAGATCAAGGACCAGATCAAGCGCGAGATTCGCAAGGAGCTGAAGATCAAGGAGGGTGCCGAGAACCTGCGCAAGGTGACCACTGACAAGAAGAGCTTGGCCTATGTGGACAACATGCTGAAGAAGTCCAGCAAGAAGGTGGAGGAGCTCCACCAAGAGCTGCAGGAGCTCAATGCCCACATTGTGGTGAAGGACCCCGAGGAACTTCTAGGTAAGCCCTGGGGCTGTCACCGCTAATGGTTCGGTCTGTTATAGCGTTCAGATTGCAGGTTCTAATCACAACTAAAACTGTTCTGCTGTGGTTCTGCACAAACTGCCCACAAATCTCTGTCATATACATATCTTGTTATATATGGTAAGGTATGAAATCTGAAATATCTCACTTAGTAGAAATTTGTCTTAAGCTTGGTTTGAATGGACAAGGGAAAAGATGAATGAACACAGGGGTTGAACATAAAGTTGCTTCATCACCTCTTTCTTTGCGTGATATTGAGCGGTAGTGCCAGGTGTACAGAAACATGGGTCTGGTTGACTCATTTGTTTGAAAAGATTTTACACGGGCCAGAAGGAGTTTTAAAGGCACCATAACCGGACAGTTCTTTTCCACTTGGATCATGTTATGCTTATGTCACTAACCATGTAAATTGCACTGCGATTGCAATCACCTTCCAGTTGTTGTGATGAATGGCTATGGCATAGCTCCTGACCCTGAGTATAACTACTATAAACTGGTTGGAGGAGAGGAGAGACTGATGTCATTAGGCCAATGGCCAGGAAGCCACTGAATGAGTCTCGACAGGGAAAGGGCTGGAGCTGTTGTTGAACAACTGTGAGAGAGAAAGAGAAAGAGCATAAGAGAGACAGAGCATAAGAGCGAGTGAGCGAGCAAGAGAGAGAGACAGAGAGAAATGGACAGACAGACACAGACAGAGAGAGAGAAGGAGCAAAAGAAAAAGAGAGAGGGAGAGGCAGGCTCCCTGAGTGTGCTTGGGAGCCATTAAGGGAGAGCTGACTATGGGTGGGGGAGAATGCTGTGTCTGCTAGACGTAATGAGGGCGTGAATGAGGAGGATCCCTCTGGGAGTTGCAATCAGTGCCAGAGTGTTATTATCCACCCCTATGTGTGTGTTTCTGTGCTTGCTTTGGACACCCTCTGTAAATCTTTACAAATTGATTTATCTGTTGAATTGGTGTAAATGGCTGTAAATGGTGGTGGCTGTTGAAGTGTGAACTTGCACAGGTGGTGTGAGGGGTCAAGTTCATGTGTTGAACTGTGTGTGTGTGTGTGTGTGTGTGTGTGATTATACGCACATATGTCTGGGTTTCCCAGCAATGGTTGCAGTCATAGTGCTCTGTAATTGGCTGCACAAAAGCAGGAGCGTACCACTCCTCTCTCCAACAGGCTGTTTACCAAGAGGAGAGGAGGGGGAGGGTCACGCCAAGAGGAAGAGAAGAGAGGTGAGAGTTTGAGTTAGAACTTGGCAAGAGGAAAAAAAAAACTAGAGAGCCAGAGAAAGAGGGAGAGAGGGAGATGGAGATGGATAGAGAGTGAGGGCCAGAGAAAGGAGGGGGGAGAGAGAGACAGGGCGGAGTTGGGGGACAAGAAGAATTGAGGTTGTTGGCTCGCTAAGGAGATGTCTCGCAGTCACAAGGCCTGGCTGGCACCGAGGATAAATGCTGCCTTTGGACGTCAGCTGTGTGTGTCAGGCCAACACGGCTGGAGTGCTGATGAGGAAGCGATAGCACTAATGTGAACATAGCCGCCCCTCCCTCCTATACTGCCCCTCGTGTGTGTGTGTGACCTGTCATGAAAACCTGTTTGCACCTGACTCACTTCACTGGCCTCTGTGACACCATTTCGCAGTTTCTCCTTTTAGTTTCTCTTCTGAAAAAATGCTCAATTCTGTTTTCTCAAAACGTAAATGCTTTAAATTAATGAGAAACGTGAAATCTGTTTGGTTGGTTAAGGCTTTTGGCTTAACTTGAGGCTTGCAGCCAAAAGAACACACACACACACACTTGCACTCGCATGTGCACACTTACTCTCAAAGGTAGTAGCCTGACAGGCTGCCTTTCCATGGGTGTAGTCTGCATGTACTTAATCTCTCTTGCCACCACAGGCTACTTATTAGGGACACTTTGACACACCTGCCCTTTGAACAGCACACGCTTAATTGGGAACTTGTAGCACTTAGTTCTTCCAACAAGCCGGCAGATATAAAACCAAACAAAGCCTACTCATCAGGCTGAGTTCTTCCCAAGCGCATACCCCAAGGGGAAGTGTGTAGTGGCAAAGCCTCAGAGTCGATTGCCCAAATTGAAGTTTTCATGAGTTTTTTTGAAGTTTTTTAATGAATACTGTCCTTGTGAATGATGGCACAGACTTAATGTTCTACAAACAGTACAAACAAAACTGTGAAAACGACTGGTACAAAGTTTGCATACTTCAGTGTTCAAACTCTGTTTTCTATTTTTACCTCTCTGACCCTGACATGCTACACATTCTAGGCTCCGTTGTTTGCCGTTTTTGTCCACCGACTGCCTTTCATTTTACAACCTCCAGCTAAATCACAAGCTGTCAGTTCCCTCTTCCTGAAAACAGATTATTAACGGGTGTAATGATGGCTTGGCCCGGTGCTCCCATCTTCACGTAAGAAAACAGCCAGGGCGAACTGTATATAACCTTCCCCTGTGCCATAAACTGTAGGCTCCATCTTCTTTGCCCTGCATTTATGTTTATGTTTTCATTTTTTTTTTTTAATCTTCGCCCAAGATTACAGGATGAAGGTCTGAAGTGTTTAGATTTTCAGGGAGGTCCTACGGAGATAACGAAGATGGGTCCCGCTCCATTTATAGTTCACTAAATCGGAGTCCGATCTCCCAATGGTGATTGCGGCTAAGTGTGTGAAAGGAAGAAAGGAAGGGGTCCAAACATGGGCACTGGTGACGGTAGTCAAGGTGCCAGAACAGATGCTGAAACTGCTGTGTGTGTGTTCCTTTTTTGTTGTTGTGCTTTTATGCGATTGTTATGGTGTCTTGGTCATTAATTCCATTGCATCGCTCCATGGTCTTGAGGGTTTGCTATGTGGGAGTTACCGAAAAAGGAAAGAATGGAGACTCCCATTTTCCTGTCAAAATGAAACTGCGCAGTAGGACACTGACGTGTTTAAGTTTAACTGGGGTACCTAATTGAGGTCTGGTCCCTCTTTTGTGTGTGTCTATGTGTGTGTCTGTGTGTGTGTGTGTTTCTTTGTGGTCATGGGTAATGAATGATTCATTGCCCGTGTGACATGGTGTGTAAATGTGTCTGTAGATCTGTCTGTGTTAGTGTGTGTGTGTGTGTGTGTGTGTGTTTGGTGGTGCTGGTGTTCCTGTCCTGACACGAGGAGATGATCTCATGCCTCAGTACTGCAGCCCCTGCAGAACAGGCTGCTGACTGAAGGTGCGCTGGAAGCCCCGCGAGGGTCGAGAGGGAGAGCACCTACATGAACTCCCTCTCCTCTCCTCTCCTTCTCCCAGAAGACACTCTGTCTCTCGCATGTCTCCGCACTCTCTCACTGATTTATGACTTCAATACTTTCGGTCCATCTGCGTTCACTGCAGCACACCACAGCGAGTTAATGGACTCTTTCTCTCTCATTGACTTCATAGAGCAATTATCAGTGCATTGTCAGAATTCAGCTTTGCTGCTCTGCTGTTAATAAAAACCAGTTACTGTGATTATGCTGCAGGCATTGTTGCGAATTATATCAGGGCTTGTTTTTATAGTATGCCATAACTATGTGGGCGTGGTCTGTATTTTCACCCATTGCATCATCACTGCGCTACCCCAGAAGGCAGACATATTAGCTGTTGCTACTACTACTAGTATGTAGTTGTTGTTGTTGTTGTTGTTTTAAGCCTCCTGTGCCATGAGTCCTGCTGCAAGGTGATGCATTTTGGCTCAGTGGTCATGTACCCTCATGTCATGTCATGTACCTGATCCTCCCCCCTGTCTGGGGCACCAAATGGTTCCCATGGCCCATGGCTCCTCCTGCCTGCTCTCCTGTACTGTGCTGTGCGCTGTGCTGGTTTGCATGTGTATTCTTGTGTTGTTGTTGTTGTTATTGTCGTTGTGCGTATGTGTGTCGAGCTAAGGCACAGCACTGTTTGTTTGGCGTGAGGTTGTCGCTGTTTACCCAGCCCTTGCACGTCTCTTTCCACCCTGGCCGGGTTCTCGGTTCACAGAGAGGGCCTTTCACAAACCAGCCTCAGCTGTCGCCCGAAAGCTGCACGCGCAAGTCCTGTCTGCACACGTTCACCCCAACCCCCCCCCGACATCCCCCCCCCCCACACACACACACACACACACACACCCCACACACACTGCTGTTGAACACCACCTTATTAAAGCTGTCACGTATTGTGTTTTTGTTGCGCAATCTCTTTTTCTTCCTCAAACAACAATGGAGGTGTCGCCCTGAGGAAAGTCCTCTCCTATCTGCAGAGGCCCAGGAGGTATTCATTGGAAGTGGAGTGCTGTACAGAGAATCCTTGGGTTTAACCGTTTAATGGCCCTGTGGTTTGATGGTGTTTTCACAGATTAACTGTGAAATGCTTTTGGCCTTTTTTATTGGTGAAGAGCAGCAACTATTCTCCTCTGTCTCTCTCTCTCTCTCATACTTGTGAGCGCGCGCACACACACACACACACACACACACACACACACACACACTGTTTGGTGTTAGTAAGAAGACAGCTCATCTCATAATGCCTAGGGTTTTCTTCATCACTGTTGATGGTTATAATGTGTGTCCCCATCTCTCGTTTACATATTTCTGTCTGTATTGGTTTCTTGCATTTGCTGTCTCTGGTTTTGATTAGGCCTCTGTATAATGACCTTGTCACTGCCTGTAAACATTTAGCGTCAAACAAAGCCTGACTTGATAAAGTAAGTCAAGTAAACAATCTGTGAATCACTGCATTTGTGGCAGTTTTGGTTTTATTTTCTTTACACAACTGAAGAGTCTTCATTCCTTTTGCCATCACCATTCCAATTTGACATACATCTTTATTAGCTATTTTTGTGTGATTAGCAAGGTAGCAAGGGCTGTATAAATGACAGCACTGTAACTGCTTCTAATATTGAAAGTTGTGTGTGTGTGTGTTTTTTTTTTTCTGACACCTGATCGAGCTCTTGTGTTTTTCCTTGTAGTATCCGAATGCCCTATGACTCCTGACACCCCGAGCAGTGAGGCCCGGACCTGCACCAACAGTAGCCGCCTGGCTGCCCTTAAGAGGCAGAATGACATTGAGCTCAAAGTCAAACAGGGGGCTGAGAATATGATCCAGATGTATTCCAACGGCTCCTCAAAGGTAGACCGCCTGTGTGTGTGTGTGTGTGTGCGCTTTACTTATATATGTGTGTGTTAACTTTGTATGCCTGTGTGAGGGTGTATGAGTGTGTGTTAACTTGTTTATCTGTGTGTGAGTCAGCCTGTGGATTTGAGCCATATATTGCGTGTATGTGTGTTTGCACATGTTTGGGTCTGTATTTATGTCTGTTAGAGTGGTAAAGGGCCATGATGGTCCGCAGAGACAGTGTGATTTACATGGAGCAAAATGCCGTTACAGGGGAAAAAAAGAATAGCAGCGCTTGAAAACCGTTCTGAGTGCCGAATTGTAAACACACAAGGCAGACACTAGAAGAGACTCCTATCTAAAATAGCAACATTAAATGTGAAGAATTCGGTCCAACTCAGGAGCTGTCTGTGGGAAGATGAGCCCTTTGAAGTGAAAAGGGAGATTGTTTAAGGTCCATCCCAAAGAAATGGAAACAGATGGTTGAGAAAATATCCAATAAACTTTGGGAAGGCGGTGGAGGGAACCTGGATATTTTGAGAATACAGTAAGTCATCGGCGTGAGCCAGGAAGACTGCGCTGAAACTGTCTCCTGGGATTCTGAAGCTCATTTAGCCTGTTGTGCTCAAAGGTGTCTGCAAATGCAATTGGAGATGAGTTAACAACAGCCAGTGTGTCCTCCTCACGTTTACCTTTGTCAGCAGCAAGAGGATCGTGAGTCGCTCATGTCCTCCCCATTCGTATCTTCAGTGGGCAAGGGTTGTTGTTTTTCTTGTTGTTGTTGTTGTTGTTCTACATGTTGTTTACTAAACGTGGTTGACTTGCTTTAGTCATGTAAAAGGAGGCTACTATGAGACAAGGAAAATAAAACGTGAAGAATTCTCCCAGAGTAAAACACAGCCTTGACCCTGTTGCTTCCTGTAATGGCGACAGCAGCCCCCACCCCCTCCGACTGCAACAAACCTCAGAGAGAGAGAGAGAGAGATGGAGAAAAGGCAACAAGAGTAAGCCTACAGGCCCAGACAGTGGTCTAAAATTAGCCTCTCAGCTTGAACTCAGGACGGAGGACAGGACGAGTGGAAGAGGACAGGTGATCAGTTAAATCTGTTTACACTCGTCTTTCCCTCCGACTTCTCTCTTTTCGCCTCTCTCTTTCTCTGTCTGTCTCTCTCCCTTTCCCCCTCTCCATCTGAGTTGCTATCAAGGCATGACCAGGGATTAGAGGAGATGCCACTGTCCCCTGAACCAAGCAGTGATCAGACTCAGGCTCGGATATTGGACCAGATCAGTCAGAGGATCCTTTATGAAGGATTAGGATTGGGGATCAGGGTTAGAGAAGCCAGATTAGCTGCCTATGACATGAGGAAATGTCGGTCAGTAGGCTGCCAAGCGGGCCCATCACGCTATTTTGTTTTGTCGTCTCACATCATCTTTAACTGAGCTCACTTTTGTTTTTCTGCTCTCGGTATGCAGGGGGCTTTTTCCTCTACGTCTTACCCCGCTATCAACAGAACGTCATTTTTTTGAGGAAGTGATATAAGTCAGGAATGTCTGTCATGCGAGGCTTTCCAGCTCCAGGAAGAGGGCTGAGGCAAAAGGAAGCCCTCTCCTACCTGACTCCGACAGGAGCTAAGTGACCCGTGGCCATTTTCAGTCACAGTTGCGCTCCGGCGCTGTTGACAACACATCTTTCACTCATCAAAAGTATCTCTCCTTCATGGCTTCCCGTCATTATAGCCCTGCGGTTTAGGGTTTCTGAATGGAGGCTGCGGGTATGAGTGCATGGGGGCTGTTTCTCTGTCTCTCACACTCTCTTTCATTCTCTCTCTCTCTCTCTCTCTCTCTCTCTCTCTCTCTCTCACACACACACTCATACACTCACATACACTCTCTCTCTCGCACACACACACGCACAGCTTTGCTGCCTGGGCTATTCTAGGTTAGGCCAGTCACATGCTCAGAGAGTTCCTGCAGGAAGTGCCTCCCAGCTGGCGTCAGCAGACGAAAGCGCAGGGCTCAGGAAAAGGACCCATTTGCTTGTCCACCCTCAAAAAAGAAAAATAAATAAAAATAACACTCCGCACCGGTCTGTGTGACCAATCCCCTGAGCTTCCAGTCAAAACAGAGATTGGAGGATTGGGCCGGACATAAAATCGGGCACTATTGGCACTAAATTCCATAAGTGCTCAATGGCATTGTTCGCCAATGCTGTGCCCAGCTTGGAATGTTGACCTTAGTCATGGGTTGGTTCCCAGAAATGGGTATTTCAGTATACTTGTGAATAGGAGACAAATGACTAATTTTCAGTGTCTTTCCCATCCCTGGACCGTGGGACAACATTGAAATGCTTTGCCAGCCTAAATGCATTGCCATTGTTTTGTCACAACTACCTCTAAAAGCTGTTTTGTTGGGGTTAATGTATTAGGCATTATGGGCATGAACAGCAGTCATCTCTATCCCTGCAGTTAATAGACAGTGGTGTTTTAAGTATAAAATTTAACCCCTTGATTATTTCTTAGTTTGCCATTTTAGTTGCATTTTTGGCTTTTCAATATGTACACAGTGTGTAACAAGTTGAATTTGAATCCTGTTTGAAATCAACAGTAGTTCATGGACATGGACACAGACCATTATTAATTGTGGCATAATTGGCTCAATGAAAGTGTGTGTTAAATTGTGAGTGTGTGTGGGAGGGAAGTGCTGATAAATTGTTTCATTTTTATTTTTAGGATCGCAAACTCTTAGCTGCAGCCCAGCAGATGCTCCAAGACAGCAAGACGAAGATGGAGTTCATTCGGATGCAGATCCTCAAAGCCACCCAGGCCAGTGAAATGGGCTTTGAGAATAATGATGGTATGTATCAGCCCTCTTACCTCATTTGGGATATTCCTGTTCTAACATTGTTAGAGATGTAGAGCGTTGTTGAATTATGTAAAATAACTACACTCTGAGGCTTTACTCTGAATCACTGATCATCATGCCAATGTTGGGACTGTCAGAATGATTTGTTTTTCATAATTGTCACACAATAAATAGTCCAATGTTTGTTTGTTTGTTTGTTTGTTTGTTTTGTTTTGTTTTTTTTTTCCTGGAAATTTGTGTGTTCTTGAAACAGGGACATAAAACATTTCACAATAATAAGCCAGTGATTTAATTACAACAAAACCAATGTCTCATCACCATATTGACAATATTTAATCATATATGACACGACAGAAAACAATGCTTGATGCAGCCAAACATTTCTTTTGGCAGTAACAGTTAAGGAATAGACCCTGCATCTGTAAGATTCGAGTGCAGCACTCATGACAGTGACTGGTATGCTTACATTGGGTTGTTACAGCTCAAGGTTACAGTCACTGCAGGTCCAGTTTGTCTTCCAGCTGAATAGAATGTATAATGATATATGTAACGCTTCACACAGTAAACTATGAACTGTGGCTTCTTTGGGGTAATTGCTTAATATACACATTTATTCAACTGCTATCTTAATTGCAGTGGTTTCTTAAAACCTATACTTGAAGCAGATAATGCAGTAAATGTAGCATTACAAGCATAGTTTACTCATACTTTGGTTGCAGCTTGGTTGAGCCTTTCTGCTGGACTATTGGCCTTGTCTAAACACACATGAACAGAAGTGAAATCAGTTTACTGACCTGAAGGGATAATTGGAATAAAGCAACTCGTAGCCCTGTTGTTCAAGGTCACCAAGTGCTGTCGGTAGGATGAACAAGGAAATTTGAACAAGGAAATGGCAGCTAACACTAAGTGAACGGGGCAAGGGGCAAAATGAACTGTAACCTTGGCGTCTTATCAGTTAGCATTAGCTTGTTTGATACAACAGGAGTGTTTACAAAAAGTGAATCAAATGAAAATAAAAGCTGTTAAAAATATTTACATGTCTCCAATGTTATCGTTGTCTCTTTTTACAGTAAACAAAGAAATGAAGAGTGATCTGTTAAAAATAGCAAACTCTTCAAAGTCTATATTTGCTGTATAAACTGAAGGACATGTCCAAGATATAAGTCACTTTTGATTATTGTGCACCTGCTTTGCGTTAGGTCAACTCAAACTTCTCACTTATAAACAGGTATTTCAAACTAGAATGAGCAATCTGCATTCCACAGTTCCTTTGAATATTTTTGCATTTTGCCTTCAAAACAGCATTGGTAATGAAGTAGAGGTCAGGGGTTTAAACTGCTTCTCCATTATCTCAATGCTTTTGCATGTTGTGAGAAGTGAGAGAAAATTCAGGTCTAGTGGTTGTCAGCAATGCATCAGATAACTCCATGGTACTTCATGAAAGCCTTAGTATAATTTTAGGACAAGGACGCATAGTGGCCCTGTTATCATAGCGTGAGGATGTCTTTCATTCCTACCATTGTCCTTTTAACCTGCATTTTGTCTGTGGCACATGACACCATAAGAGTCTCTCAAAGTATTTCCATGCACTGTACTCTTAACTGATCCTTGATCCCTGCTCTATGATCACTAGACCAAACACAGCATCCCCATGTCATGACTTTTGTGTCACCATACTCCTCTAACCTCAAAAGTTAGTTGTGGCTTGAATTTACTAACAAGGCATCATTCTAAATCCTGTCATCTTTTAGTGTATCTTACTATTTAAATCACCTTTTTAATACACAGCTATTTCTTCTATTCATTTTCATGCACACATGCACACTATATGCTTTCCCATGAGCACTGACCGCACACGAAACTGACACATCTCACAAACCATTACACACACACACCATGGCCAGCTTGATTTTATATTTCATGTTGGATATTTGACACGCCTTGTCAGCCAGTAGTTACGTCCTCCGATGTAACATTTTAATTAATGATTGAAGCGACAGAGGAATCCATACATTTTAATACATGCTCTCGGGATGAACATGCTCTTAAGCAAGTGCAAACATACTTTTAACATGCCCTTTTTTCTGTATGTGTAGTTTTTTTTTCTGTATGTGTATGTGAGTTTTCCCACTGAGCATATAAACATAATGGTGTGAGTATTTGTGTGTTGATGTGAGTTTGTAACATGTGGCACGTGACCTTTGTGCAGTGCCTGGCACCAAGCCCATCATCAGTCCCCTGGACCTGCGGCTGGAGGAGTTGCGTCATCACTTTCGAATAGAGTCGGCATTGGCCGAGGGTGCCCGCAATGTCATGAAGCTGTTGGATAAGGTGGCAGAGAAGAAGGGACACTCTGAGGTGAGAGAGAGGTCACATAGATACATACAGCATTCATGCATGTGGCAACTACAAGCACATAAGCAATGAGCAACCATGTAATGTCAGTGTTTTTGGGGTGATTTGAGGCCACTGTTTCGAAATACTCACGGGTGACGCAAAATGGCGTGTGACAAATGTTGAAAGAATTGAACCTCCTCAGGCAGCAAGAGGTAAGGTAATAAGGAAATTGCTGAATATGGGAAGAAAGCTTTAAAGGCGGCCTCAGTTCTCCGTGTTCAGAAAAGGGCAAAATCCCAGAGAGGAGGCAAAATACTCAAGGAACAGTGAGGAATCGATATCCATTAAAGCGCCAACTTGACAGACACGGTTGTGTTTCTTTTGCTCAGGTGTGTAATGAGAGGGATCTGTGATGCAATTACAGCAGTCAGACTGATAAAAATGAGCTGAGTCATGTTTACTGCAGGCTTTATATGCAGTTAGTTCACACGCTGTGAAACTCAGATCTGCTTCCAAAAATAAACGCACCCTACAGTGTCCAGATGATGTCCAGCTTTGTGTTTGCAGACACTACATTAAACCCAGTGACCATCCCAGGGTTTTATTTTTGTTTTATGACCTTACCGTTGCTCGGTCTTCCTTTGACCCGTAGAATAATGAAGATGAATATCACACGTGTGTGTGTCACAAAACCGGTTCCCGGCCATAGCCCGCTGTGCTGTAAAGCCACAAGCAGACTTTAGTTGCAACGCCGTGTGAAATGTTACAGTGAGGCTCATGTTGGTCGGTGTCGACGTCGCACGCCTACACGGAATGTTCTAGAGGGAGTGCAGCATACTGCAGCCCTGTGTCCCATAGGTCCACCGCAGTCTGCCAGCTCTTTCTTTTGAGCAGGGCTGCACAGTGCAAATGACTTGGGAACTTCAAATGGCTGTGTCTTGTGTGTTTGTGTGTCTGTGTGTGGGTGCATGTGTATGCTTGCATTTGCACATGGTATCTTGCAGAGGATGCCTGCAGAGCAATCCCAACAGTAAGACGAGGCTTTTTTTGTCCGTGTGCATGCCCGTGTGCGTGGCCTCTGCTGCTAAGGCTATCAGTAAATCTAGGTGTGACCTGCCAGAGTAGAGTGCTACTGCGGCTGCGGTTTTAGACCTTTGACCGTCGCTCCATGCACACCAATACACAAAGAGATAAAAACATTTGTCAGACACCTGACACCTGAAAGTCTATTTGTCTGTCATGCAGGCCTCTGAAACGGTCTGCCTTTAGATGCAGCTTAGACTGCACAATCTCCCATTACTTTGACTTCCCATAAGAAGCCAATATGAAGTGATTGCATTGGCCGCTTGCCCGCTTGCACATGGCAGGTGTAATAGCATTAGCAAATGGATTTGTGTTTGGTATTAGAAGTCTGTTAAATCTCTTCATTTCTATTAACTCTTTTTGTTGTTTTGTTTTCCTTACATTGTCTCTATGTCCAGGCCCAGGCGGTGCTGAATGACTCCAGTCAGAAGCTGGACCTGCTGAAGTATTCTCTGGAGCAGCGGCTGAGCGAGCTGCCCAAGAACCACCCCAAGATTAGCGAGGTCAAGGAGGAGCTGGCCATGGCCGTGTCGCCGCCGCTGAGCCCGCGCCAGAGCATCATCTCCACACACACCCAGTACAGCACGGTCGCCAAGCCGGCCGCGCTCACTGGTACGCCATCGTCAATCCTGGATTGACAGTGGGCATGCACACACATGCATACGCTGTCACTCATCCAAAACTAGTTTCTTTCACCTGTGTACACCAGTACTATGAAACACACATACATCTGTCACACAACAAAAACTAGCTTCTCTCACCTATGTACACACACACATACACTTTTGAATAGCCATATTAGTGTAAGCATAGCTATTTTATATACACCTTTTGAATTGCAGGGAGTGGGGACTTGATCCCATGATCCAGTGTTTATCGTGTCGTTTATGTGCAGTATCTGCATGACTAAGGCAGCACAATAAATCAGAATCAATTAATTTAGTATTTGGATTGTGTGTGGGCGTGCATGACAGGTACTTTGGACGTGAGGCTTATGGGCTGCCAAGACCTGCTAGACACTGTCCCGGGCCGTGCCAAGGGGGGCACTATGACGTTACCCGGCTGGAGCCCCAGCGACGCCCGCTCCTCCTTCATGAGCCGGAGCAACAAGAACCGCGGCAGCAGCAGTCGCAACCTCTCCAAGTCGGACGAGCTGAGCAGTTGAGTGACCACCCCGTATTTTCTCCCTCTTTCCTCTTTCAGTAATTCACATCCGTGGTGCCTGTGACATCATGGAATGGTATTAATCACACGTTGTGAATGTGTTTTACATAGATTGAAATTTGTGAAATGACTTGTCTTCTGAGTATGTCGTGAGAGGGGTTTTGTGGTTGGGGGAAAATGGTGACGACAGTAAGGCTTGAGTTGCACCTAGCTGAATGGGGCTTTAGCATCCTCTCAGCGTGTGTCCAAGCTTTTCTTAGAGACTGATCCTACCCATTGCCTAGAGCAGAATTGATGTGGGGGAAGCTGAACTGAAGTCTCTCTCTCTCCCCCTCTCCCTTTTTCCCTCTCTCAGATGAGATCAGTGCTGTGCTTAAGTTGGATAACACAGTGGTGGGCCAGACCGGCTGGAAGCCCGTGAGTAACCAGGCCTGGGACCAAAAGTTCACCCTCGACCTGGACAGGGTATGTGCGCACACACACACACACACACACAGTGAGGATGTTTACTACACTACACACACTTACTCTGACGCTACTCTTTACCTTATGTTCCTTTGCCCCATGAAAAGCTCATACCACGCACATCACCACACACATTCAATGGAGCAACCTCAAGCCCTTCTCCCCAATTAACTTTGGCAGTGTTAATCCAGGCTTTGGCTGGCCCCTCTCACTTCCCCCCACTTCTAAAGGCAACCTAAAAAGAAAGGCCGCCGCCATTGCTCCTAATCTGTTTGTTCTCCCAAACCCCACAGCTCCCCCCACCACTCCACTCACAGTCCGTTTTAAATCCTCAGGGTTGGGACAGGCTGCTTTAGTTACCTGAGCGCAGGACAGGAGTGTAAAAGGAAACTCTGTGGACCTGAGGCGAAGCTGGCCGAGCGTCAGAAAAATAGCTGCTGTCCTCCACCTCCCACCAGTACCTCTGCTTTGATGATGTGGAGTAGGAGGAGGCAGTCAGGAGTGAGGGGTTTAAAGCATGGGAGGTCGGGGGGAGGGATCTGCACAGTAATTTTCTATTAAGGTGTCCGCTTCTGGAGAGGTGGGGGGACGGAGATCAGATGAAGTCTTGGCTTTTGGACAAGAGAAAAGACGTGAAGGATGAGTTCAGTAATTTTGCCTTGAAGTCGTTTCAACAGAATGAGCTCATCACACCAGTGTGTGTGTGCATGTGTTTATCTCAGAATGTGTGTCCAGATCGTCTTCCAGCGTGTGTGTGTGTGTGTGAGAGAGAGAGAGAGAGAGAGCTCTTACACATTTATTTACCCTGATTAGCTCTTATCATTGGCTAGGCTGTGTTTGCGTTAGCACTTAAGCTAAGTGAGGTTGTGTAACGAGGAGAGACTAGTGTCTGGGACAGCTGTCTCTGGGTCCTCTCCCAGGCTGTCATGTGTTCAGTGCCAAAGGTGTAGCACCATGGCTTACTTCATTTAAGAGATCCAGTTATTTTGGTACCAAAGGCCACACCTCTGCTAACCTGTTACTTGACTACTAGTTTTGTCTGCTGGCATTGTGACAAGAGCAGGGACACTTTAGGTACGTGTGGTGTTTTGCATACTGTTAGCATTGCATTGACATTTATTTTGCTATTGTTTGGCAAGGATCATCACAAGTGACTCCCAGTCTCAGCTAAACCAGACAGCCAGTCTGAGCCAACCATAGTTTCACTTTATCAGTTAATGAGAGTTCTCCAAACTGTCTTATCCCTTATGTCCAAATACAAGGGTTTTGGGCCAGTGAGCAGTTTTAATGTAACCTGAGCTGCGACTTAGCATATTGCTATGCAGGCACAGGGGTGCTCAAAAACACTTGACCAAGAAGAATGCCAGGAGGTGGCATAGGAGGCAGAACAAACATATAGTTAAGGGAGGTTCAAATGAAAGTTGAGAGGTGGCGCTAGAGTGTCGATTAACTAACTAACGATTAACTAACCGAGTTTGTAAAATGGGCATTTCAAATCACATCATTCAGAAGTCAAGGAGGTTGGTTGATTGGTTTAACTTGTAAGCATGATGCACAGGACTTGCCCAGTTTTCTTGAAACTCTGTGAAAAGGTGTTGCATAGGCCAAGGAAATCCCTGTCAAATTTTGCAGTGGCTCCACAAATTGAATTTAGTTTTTGCTAAGTTTGTAACATACATAGCATTAAAGGGGAGTATTGGGTCTTGGCATAGGTAAGACCTTAACTTGGTGCTTTTCTAGTTAAGGTTTTGGTTATGCTCTCTGTACTTACTGTCAGATGTGATAACATGAGAGGGAATAGTAATTTGATTTCATTAAGAGGTCATGTGAAATGTATGCTACGAGATTCTTCAGCAGCATTCCATAAACTTGCAAATGAAACCATGTTTTTTTTTTGTCTGAAAGTCGATAGCATGCTACACAAATGGGTTATTGAAAACTATTCTCTGGTTGGTCACACCAGTAAACATTTCCTCTTCAATTTTAAATTAATTCTGAATAGAGGCGTCGTTGCATGCCCTGTCACTGATGCTGGTTGTCTAACTGTGTGTGTGTTTATGTTTTTGTGTGTGTGTTTGTGTATTTGTGTTTGTGCCCGCAGTCGCGTGAGCTAGAGATTGCAGTGTACTGGCGCGACTGGCGCTCCCTTTGTGCCGTCAAGTTCTTGCGGCTTGAGGACTTCCTGGACAACGAGCGCCATGGCATGTGCCTGTACTTGGAGCCACAGGGTACCCTGTTTGCCGAGGTGAGTAATCCATTCTAGGCTGACCCTAGATCAGAACACAGGGTGGCTGTAATTTTCATCCTCTAATTATCATCATTTTCAGCTTCAAGCATGAGGTGGCACTATATATGATAACATGGAAAGTTCTCATGCACTGTGTTTTTTTTTGCCAGTGGTACAAATTTAAGTCATAATTTTGCACTTTTTCATTCCTGACAAACTTTCCTTTTTTAGGACAAAGTGTAAGTTATTTCAGAAGTGCATCTAAGCATGAGAAGACCAGTGTTTGAGTTGTGTGAGGTCTTATAATGCTTCCTCCATTTTGTCTTGGTTGCCAGGTTACCTTTTTCAACCCAGTTATTGAGAGAAGACCTAAGCTACAAAGACAAAAGAAAATCTTCTCCAAGCAGCAGGGTGAGCCATGTCGTCTCCTTTGTGGTATTCTACAAATGTAACATTCCTGCCTGGAATTTTCCAAAGATTTTCTAAACACTCACCAATGAAGCCATCACTGTTCTCCTCTTCCTCCTTCCACTGTGTAGGAAAGACGTTCCTGCGCGCCCCACAGATGAATATCAATATCGCCACATGGGGTCGGTTGGTGAGGAGGGCCATCCCCTCAGTGAACAACTCTTACAGCCCCCAGGTGCCAGAGCTGTCAGAGCTGGGGCCTGAGAGCACCCCATCTGGCCCCACAGACTCCCCCACCCTCAGCAGGCACTCACATGGGCCCACACCTCACAGGTACTAGTACATACATGCATACATATATATATATGCATACAGTCATGCATACATGCACTACTGCTCAAAAGTTTGGGATCACTTGGATATTTCCTTGTTTTCCAAGGTTGCATCTAGTAGTGTGAAAATGTTGCAAGACGTGAACACAACACATGAATGTGTTCTTCAGACTTTGCTTCCATTTAAAAAGGCACCTTTTGCAGGAATTAGATACAGACAGGCAGATAACAGAACGAATGAAAAGATGCAAGAACTGTTCTTAATGTCATCAATCAAGCAAGGGTTTACAAACTCGGGATGTTTTGGGGGTTTTATTTGAAGTTATTTCTATATAATGACTGCTATGAAAGTAAAATGACCGCTGTCAACATGGCAATAGGTTTTTTTTCTTCAGATTTAGATCTTCATTTAATTTTGTGAGTAGAGATTATTTACTTCATAAACACAATGGAACTTTTTTCAAAGCTAAACTGGAAATGCGAGATCAGACTATATTTCAAACTATTTGTTTATCAGCAGAAACGTGAACAAATTCAATTTAAAAGACTATTATAAAGTTTTTGTCATTGTTTTGCCAGGTAGCCATATAAAAAGTAGGATAATGTATTGTTTGCCGATCATTGTAAGAAAATAAGTCCTGCGGACAATACATTATCTCTTAAATACTGTGTTTACATACATGTCTACATGCATATGCATATGTCTATAGTACATGCATTACACATAGGAATAGCACAACTGTCTGGATTTACACTCGGCTCAAATTCTGTCAGACGTTCTATTTGCAAGAAAATAAAGGCGCTTGCATGGATTTGCATGGATTCATTTCTGATGCTGGCGTTCAGTAGCACAGAAGTAACTATCTCCCTTATTGATCTCCAGCAACACTACAGTGACCAAACTTGACTTTGACAAAGAGGACACCCCTCTACACAAGCGTCACTCTATCGCTGTGGACATGCCTGAGGAACTGACCGAGAGCAAGCTTAAGGATGGAAAAGCAGTGCAGGTACTTGGACATTTTTCTCATAGCTCAAGTTAACATCTGTGTTTAGCCTTGCATGGCTAATTTAGTCGTTTTGAAAACTTCACCGTCAAAGGAGATTTCTTCAACTCATTGAAATAAAGCAGTGGGATGGTGGAGTAACCAAATATACTGAACTGTATCTAATTAACTATTTTATTGTATTTTATTACTTTGTGTGCGTTGTTTTGTTTGTGCTTTTTTTTAATCTGACAAGTGAATAAGTCAGCTTCCCTCACAGTGAAATGTAATGAAGAAGGCCATGTGGCCATTTAAGTTCAGTGTCATTCCGCTTCTCCCCGATCACCCTAACGGAGTCATGCCATCCCCCTCCCACAGGATGCACTGGCGACCTTTGACTTCTTAAACGACCGTCGCAGCAGCATGGTGGTGGGGCCCCCAGGCCACGACAGTCTAGTGGAGAACCAGACCCCACAGCCTGAGCTAGAGCTCATCGCCGTCCAGCCCAAAGCAGAGATCAAGTACGTAGACACGCTACTCAAAAGAAGCTATTTAGTAGCTGACAGCACAGAGCAGCACAAAGTAGTTCATAGCAACACATAATGTGCAGTGATGTTTAAAGAATCACTTGACAGAACAAATTGAATGTAGTTTATCTGGTTATATATAGAATTATGGTATAAAGCAGGGTTATGGCAAAAGGCTATTTCTAAGTTCAAATGTATAGCAAAGTATTAAGGTTCTCATTGTGGAGTGTAGGTCCCTTTCTGCCTGTCTTTGAAATCTGATCTCTCTTCTGAGCATGGAAATATGGAGAGATATTCATGCTCTTATGTTGTGCATTCTCTGCTGTCTCTAGGGAGGAAGAGGAATTCCAGTTCAGCCTCAATGACTTCAAATGTGTGGCAGTCCTTGGCCGTGGACACTTTGGGAAGGTAACAGCCCATCAGCTGTGAACCACATTTGTGATGCCTGCTTTATTTTGAACCTGTTGCTTAGAGCTTACTGTATCTTCTCGCACTCGCCCAGGTCTTACTGGCAGAATACAAGAGCACTGGAGAAATGTTTGCCATCAAAGCTCTGAAGAAAGGCGACATTGTGGCTCGTGATGAGGTTGACAGGTAGGCGGAGCAGAGAGGAAAAGCGCTGTATCAGATTTAAAATCTGCCCTGTAGTCTGCATCCTTGTACGCATCCTTTCCCTGCACCCAGGGAAAGAAACGTGATCAAAGGAAAGCAAATACCTTTTTATGTCACTTAACTCAACATCAAGCACTAGTGAGCACAGTACGACAAATACTGGTGGATACACTTATGCTTCAGTGCATTTTGTAAATGTTTTAGTAATGTATCCTAAAATTGATGGGATTGAATAGCATTGGATTTTGCTCTTCTTAACCTCTGCTGTAAGTCTGATGGCTGTATTTCCTTCCTCTCCTGCCCTCACCCATGCCGTGTTTAGTCTTATGTGCGAGAAGCGCATCTTTGAGACGGTGAACAGTGTGCGGCACCCGTTCCTGGTCAACTTGTTCGCCTGCTTCCAGACCCGTGAGCATGTGTGCTTTGTCATGGAGTACGCTGCTGGAGGCGACCTTATGATGCACATCCACGCCGATGTCTTCTCTGAGCCCCGCGCTGTGTAAGTCCCACCTAACTCCATGCTAACAAAGCTCCCTCCCACTTTTTTTTTTCCTCTTTCACTCTTCACTCATCCGTCTGGACACACAAGTTTATTCTTTTGTTCATGGTAAAGGTTACTTCTTAAGCTCCTCAAGTGGATCTCGGGGATATCTAAGGGATCCGGCAGCTAATGTCCTTTGGATTTTTTGAAAGATCTTGCCCTTGCATCACATTGAATTTTAAAAATGTAGCAGTACAATTATATGCCTTTTTCTTCCCCTTCAGTTTCTATGCTGCTTGTGTGGTCCTGGGGTTGCAGTTCCTTCATGATCATAAGATCGTCTACAGGTAAGATGAACCCCCTGTGGACGTAACGGGCAGTGGTAGCCTAGTGGTTAAGGAACCTGGCTAGCGTGTAAGTAGCCTGAAAAGTTGTGGGCTCAAATCCCAGCTGCCACCGTTGTGCCCTTGAGCAAGGCACTTAACCCTAAGTTGCTCTAGGGGAGGCTGGCCCTGAACAATTGATAGTGGAAAAAATGTAAGTCGCTTTGGATAAGCGTGGTCACTTAGAGCTTCATCATCGCTTTCATATAAATAATGAACAGACAGTAACACTGCTTGTGTGTGTCCTTCTGTAGAGATCTAAAGTTGGATAACCTCTTGCTGGATACTGAAGGCTATGTGAAGATTGCTGACTTTGGCTTGTGCAAGGAAGGTGAGGGGGCAAAATGTTGTAAAATAAAACAGAACTTTTTTTTAACCTTGATGCAGTTTGTAATGCATTGTGTTTTGTGACCCAAAAAACTATGATGAGCTTAATCGAGCTGCAAGCCATTGTTTCCAAATAAATCTCAATATTTGTACTGTACCAGAATAAATAATGGGTTCTAGAGAACAACACTTGTCTCTGTAGGCTACAGGTCATTTGAGATTTCCCACATATGCCATACATGTAAGACTGAGCAAACATGGATGACTCCTGAACAGACACCTGATTCCTCTGAGAGAGGCTCTCCCCACGTCTGTTAGTTATTGGTGTGGCTTTTGAGGGCTGACTGTTTCACTCAGCCGTTTTTTTCACAGGCATGGGCTTCCGTGACCGTACCAGCACGTTCTGCGGCACACCTGAGTTCCTGGCTCCGGAAGTGCTGACAGAGACGTCGTACACAAGGGCAGTGGACTGGTGGGGCCTGGGCGTGCTCATCTTTGAGATGCTGGTCGGAGAGGTGAGGTGCCAATGTTGCCATTTACAAAGCACTAGTAGAGAACGTAGCAGCTTTTTAAGCAGTGCTGATAGGCCACCGGATGGCTGTTTGGACCATTCACAAAACAAATCCTGTACCAGAGTTAGCTATACATCTGATTTGCATCTGTGGTCCCTGGGCAGGAGGATAAAAACAAACAATAACACAATATGGAAAATTCATACACTACTATTGCCACTACAACAGATACACAGTAAAAAGAAGCAACATCATACTAAGATCACATCGTACTAAGACAACACAACTGCACAATTAGGGCAAGTACTTCTGTTGACTCATCTGTTGTGTGTGTGTGTTGGCTCGCTCAGTCACCATTCCCTGGTGATGATGAAGAGGAGGTGTTTGACAGCATTGTCAACGATGAAGTTCGCTACCCGCGGTTCCTCTCCACAGAAGCCATCTCCATCATGAGAAGGGTATGCAAGCCTGTGTTCTCAGACTTAAACGTCATTGACTAAATCTAACTAAAATTCATCAATAGATCTAGACTAAAATTCATTACACTCGCAGTGTCTTGATTTGGGTAATCTTTCTGCCCACAGCTGTTGCGGCGGAACCCAGAGAGGCGTCTGGGAGCGGGTGAGAGAGATGCAGAGGAAGTGAAGAAGCATCCCTTCTTTAGAGTATGTGATTCCATATCCCACACAGCTTTCCCATTCTGCCTTTTAACCTGTGCCTGTGGATTTGAGCTGTTTTACTCATTGGAGTTAAAGTAGAACACTGTTGTTGTAGCTTGTATTTTATTTTTGTCTCTGCTGTGTCTGCAATAGAGCATCGACTGGAACGCTCTCCTGGCCAAGAAGGTCCGGCCACCATTCGTCCCTACCATCAAGGGCCGTGAAGATGTCAGCAATTTCGACGACGAGTTCACCTCTGAGGCACCCATCTTGACGCCTCCCCGCGAACCCAGGATCCTCACCTCCAACGAGCAGGAGATGTTTGGCGACTTCGACTACATCGCTGACTGGTGTTAGCGGCACCCTTTCCTTCACCCCTCTTTGATTACAAAACGAAAACAAAACTAAACAAACAAAAAAACATTCATTCCACACCAAATGCTAACTCTGGCCCTGTCTTCTGTCGTCATGTTCAATACTGTGAACCCCCCCGACTCACTGAACAAGCAAGACTCGCTCGACACAACAAGTGATTATAGTCGTCCACCCAGCACCATCCCACATTTGTATGGATTTGCTCATTTTCTTCTCCCCCTCATCTTGTCTCTGTGCCATTGAAGGGACAGTTGTTTTTTTTTAAAAGGAAGGAAGCTTTTAAACAAAATAAATCGACCGAAAAATCTGTACCCACAAAATATGAGTATATGTATAGGTATATGCCCTATATAGTATCCATTTTGTCTTGTCAGAGCACTGGGATTGTTTTAAAATGGACTCCTTTTGTATAAGATCTCAACTGGATGATTCATGCTTTTTGTGTCATTTCCCTCCCCTTACTCCTGTTGGTATGCTGAGCTGTGTCAAAGTAATACTGTTTATTTTCTTTGTCACTTCAAGTAGAAAAAAATCCACCTTTTTGTTCATGTTAAGGAAAAAAAACACTATGTTGATGACTTCATCAGCCTCAACGTCAGAGAAACGTGCCTGTTAATGGAAGAGTTTGAGTGTATCTGAACGGTTATTGGACTGTAGTCTAGCCTGGCAGAAGAGCCGTTTGAGGGCTTCCTCATTCTACGTATGGACTGAAAAAAGTGACCTGCACATCTAGGACAATCATTGGCCGGCTGTCCCAATTCGCAACACTACAACCTTTATTTTCTGTATTTATATCACTCATTTTTTTATTCTTTCATTTCTCATAACCCTGCATCCCATAATGCCTTAAATTCTCTCATGGATGAAGGGCTTATAAGAACACTAATAGTCAGGTACTAAGAAAAAAAACCTACCAAAGCTAGCTGCCAAATACACCTCCCACTCAAGGTCTTTAGATGATCAACAAGACATTGGCCAAGATGGTGAAGTCTATGGATGAGTGCATTTGAAACTTCAAGAAGTTGTTTCATAATGGTTGAGAAAGGAAAGAAATAACTACATTGAGTCATCAACTATTTGATGACTTTTTTTCTCAGACTCTTCCAGATCCCTGTTAACAACCATGTACTCTTTAAAAAATGACAAAACAAAAAAAAATAAGTTATAGTTTTATACTGTATTTTTAGAGTAATAGCATTTTGAATCTGCTGTATGGTATGACATGTTTTTGTTTAATATATGGATGTATGGACATCAAAAAAGGAGAGGGCAGCTCGAACTTGAGAGCGATTCTGAACTTCTCAAAATGGAATGTAAAAATGTATATTCATCAGAATGAAAACAAAGTGTATATTTTTTTCTTTTGTTTGGCATGCATGTAATGCCAAAGCAGGCTGTATTTTAAATGGTGTTTTTGTTTTTTTTTTTAAAAAGGACATTTGTAGTCTGGCTCTTTAAATATCGCCCGAGCTCTGTCCGTTTTGTGATGTGCCATGTGAAGATAAGAGGGACTGGCCTTGGCCACTGTTTTGTAGACTTGAATGTTCACCTCAAGTTATCCCCCCCAGTCTTGTGACATGTAGCACTTGGGCATTGAAGTATGGAGGCTTGGGATGCAGACTGTAGTGATGCTGGCTGGTTGCCCCTCCTGGACTTGGGGCACGTGGACTCGTGGCACAGTGCAGTGGGTTGACCTGGACCTTGCAAAGTAGTCCCCAGGGACGTTCAAGGTGGAGCCCTACCACCAAGGGAAACCATGCCGGTCGTTTCCACCCAGTGGATCACCAGAACAATAAACATTCTAAACACACCTTGATAGAAACTTCAGCTTGATCCTGGTTGTCTTATCTACCCATCCAAACCCCCCATCCCCTCCTTTTCCTCTACCCCACCTTTCCAAAGGAGCTTCTGTGAGGAATGTATGCGCTGAATAAACAGATGGAGATCCAGTGTTTTAGAGCCAGTCTTCATTGGGCTTATTCTTTATACGAGTGTGCCGCAATGGGAAAGTCTGAACTGAGAGATGGGATCAGGGAGATGTTAGAAGGGCAGGATTTAGAAGTAAAGGGCCTGAGATTTGAGGACAGCTGAGGGAGAGTGTATAGTGTATTGGAGGGGTGCTTGCCTCGCCTTGGTAATGAATGGCTTTAACACACACACACAGACAGTTGAGTCGAAGTACAACGAGCCAAACTTGAAAAACCAGATGGTAACTTGCAATGCAAATGAGTCAGTTTCTCTTTCTCCCACGCTTCTGATGTACTGTTTGAGAAAGATAGAGTAACATGAATGCACATGTAATCACACACACCCTTATACACAGACGCACCGTCCCCCAAACTGCAAGCCAATTCGTGCTGTCTACACTTGTCAAAGAGGTTCGGTTACATGCAAACCACCCTTGAGCAGAGGACAACTTCCTCAATAAAACGACAAAAGCTTGCTGAACTGGTCTTGTAGTGCGGGTGAGTAGATATGGCTTTAAATGTGACGCATGGTTAAGGCCAGACTGCAGTGCTGGAGAGGTTAGGTATGGACCGCTGAACACCAGATACAGGATTAATTGTAGAAACACTGAACTATCCTTAGACCAGTTGGATGGCCTCCTGGAAAAAGTGCCATCTTACATTCTCCTACTGTTAATAGTATAAATTAGGTCACTGTACACACCAGGCAATGTAGCTTCTGCTGAAACCTCAAGCACACAAATTTGGTTGGGACTTAAATATTTGTCTATTCGTTGATTTACTCCAAACTCAAACAGTGTGCTGCACTACCACCTCTGAATGGCCTGTCTGCCTTTTAGGTGTTTATTCCAACCATACCTCACCTCACAGTTCCAGTCAGCCACATGTTCAGCCAACTAGGAGACACACCAAACTGAACCAGGTGTTTGTAATGCCTTGGCAGTGACTACTCAAGTCAAATAGCCCTCATATGTGAGCTGTACCTAGGGGGCCAGCAATGGTCAGCCAACCAAGCCCGATTAAGGAAGGAGTGTTTTGGGGGGGGGGTAGTGGTGGCAGTAGGTCTCCAAGGGAGTCTCCTTGGAAACACTGGCGGACTGGCCCTCCAGGGGAAACTGGGGACGCGGGACACATTTCCCACACAGGAAGAGGAAAGGGAAACTGGGATGGAGGCCTGTGAGGAGTAAACTCTACGCTAATGTGCCCAACCTTCTGGGAGCACCGGCAACTCCCTCTATCCGGCAGCAGGAAGAGGAAGAGAGAGAGACAGAGAGAGAGAGAGAGAGAAAGAAGGCCTTAGGGTCCAAATAGTGGGCACTGAAGAGATACAGAGCAGAGGAACGAAGAGGGCATCTGAAAGTAGCCTAACTCAAAGCTGATAATAGACCTCTTCTCTTCCCAAGGCACTCGCTGTTCCCAGTTTTCTCTGTTTAAAAGCTGAAGTGTCCCTGGCAATGTAGGCCATAGCAAGTGTTTGTGCAAACTCAGTTGAACTAGTGCAACTCTGAGGAGAGGCCTGCAGCGAGGGGAATGCAGACTGTGAACTCTGAGTGATGCCCCAGAGCCAAGTCAACCTTGTTTTCCATTATCTCTCCCCATTCCTCACATTTCAACACACACTGTTGAAGATAATGGGTCGTATTAGAAATTATTTAGAAAATGGCTGCAATTTTCAAAAGATCAGAATGTTATTTTCCCATGGGAAACCCCGAAAGACTGTTCTGGAGATCAAACATAGACTGCTGGTTTGCAAACATACATGTCTATCTGTTTCAGAGTGACGAACAGCCCATTGAAGACCATTTAATTCAGTAGAGTATGTTGCCATCTAGTGGCACATTCTTGCATTTCAATTATTTCCAGTATGACAAAAACCAGTTTCACTGACAGTATAGACATCACTTGCCATTACCTAGAGTATATTTACAAATCGCTGATTTCTCACACACACACAGTAATTATGTTTAATAACAAAGGTACTGTAGTGTTATTGTGAGTCTAGTTTTTGCGTTAATGGTCAATCAACATTTGAGTTGCAGTCAAGCTATATGAGCACCAACCCAGAAACCATTAGACTGGGGTTCAGGTAAACCATCAGCCCACTTACTAGTCATTATACTATTGTGAAACTTGGTGCTTATTAGCCATACACAGCCAAAAGCCATAGCTTAACTCACTACAGAAAAAAGTGTTCAATGCTACTGTTATCACAGTGGTATAAAACTTGAACTTAAGCAAGCATAAACACAAACACAACACAGGCATTTAGGTAAAATTACAACTTGTGTATTTAATGATGTTCCATGTGCATTCAAGATTTCAGGGTTTCTCTGATAAAAACAAGAAGCAGTAATAATTTTTAAAAAGTATTAACCAAAGCCTGATCCAAGTTTGCCTGATAAATACCAAGAGTATTGTAATGTGCTCAGGGCCAGGTTTCACTACAGCATTGTGCACCCAAGTAGTACATATAGTTCCTCTTACTAACATCCTATAGTTTTCGGACCATTTTCCTAAACCTCTGTAATAACTCTAGACCCAAGGTCTATTTTTAAATACAGACTAAGGCTTCAAAGACATATCAGGCCTTAATGCTCCATCTTATATTTAAAAGTCCCCTACATTTGGCCTAAAAACTATTTTAAAAGATTTAAAAGGTACTGTCTGCATTGCAAAGTAGGTCTGGGTCACTTTGAAAACCAAAATCTGTTCCAGGTCACTTCAGCACGTAGTGTGAACGTGATGTTCTGTCAGTTCTGGACTGTCAGTTCTAGACCTTCCCAACATCTATTTATTCCAGTTCCTAAGGATGTTCTCGGCTGCATCCAGTGTGCTGTCATTCTGCAACAACATTCAAAGTGTTAGAGGACAAATTTCAAAACGATGTTACAAATGTCGCATACAAATTATGTTTACATTTCTTTCTAACTTAAAGAATACTAAAAACTATGTTTCCCCACCTATTTCACCAGAGCAGTAAGAGATTCTCAGTTATCTAAAACAGACTACAGTCTTAGAGTGGATATAGTCATCTTTCTATCATAGACCATTCCACTAGTGGAGTTACAAGGACATTTGACATTCTGATTTGAGGATATCTGGTTCAGATCTTGTAACTTGATCATATCTGGTCTCTGGCCAGATCGGCTATGATTAAAATGCGGTCATATTTTTAAGCTATTTGATCTATGCCAGGAGATTTTCTGTCAGGAATCCTTTACCTTGATGAAGCACAAGCGTATGTATTTCTCAAACTGCTTCTTGGAGTCGTCACCACAGAAGGCAGTTACTGGTATGGCAGCCAGTTTCTGGATCAGGAGGGTGAGAGAGAGAGAGAGAGAGACCGACCAAACAGAAGACCAAAATAGTTACTCACTGACGTAGTCCTGGGGTGGCAGTCTGGTCTGGCCTGTGTCTCTGCTAAATGAGTTCTTCGGGATTACTTCACTGCTTACAGTAGCTGCTGATATGAGCATTAGGACTGATGACAATATGAGTGTTTGGGCTTGGGAGCTGAGACAGAGAGCAAAATGGCGGCTTTTCACTGCCTTCTCATCCTCACCTTCTCTTTGATCATCCACTTAATGAACTTGTAGTCGTACGCCTCGTCATCCCCCATGTGAGACAGGTCCTGATCTCAAGTTGACCAGAGAGAGAGGTGGTTACAGTCTTCATAGCTACATCGCTAATGTCAAAATCTGGCTTGTTGGATTGTGTTTGATTAATTTGGCTCTATATCTTCCCCTGCAAAATTCACAAACTACCAGGACTGTTACTGAAATAACATCCATCAAAATCACAACTTTCTTTTTTATTTGACATGAACGAGGCTTTGGCCCCATAACCATAAGGCCCAAATTGTCAGACTTAAAGGGATATTCCAGGGTATTAACCCTTATTAAGCCGTATTGTTTGAGATCAGAGTGTTGTCAGTAGGAAAAAATAAAATTTCTAAAACAAAAATTCTAGAGCGCTCCCATTCTGTTAGTAGAGGCTGCTGCTACTAGCTGTTGCTATTCAGTGTATGTCTTACCAGTTTGCATTGTTCTTTGTTATCACTCTGACAGCACTCTGATTAATGCCAGATTAGTCCTTGAAGGTTCAGGGCAGATATTCAACCATTTTACGTAAGCACAGCTAAAAACGAAAACCTTTCAAGATGCAAATTCAATTTCAAAATGAGGCACGAAAAGCAACTCACTGAGAGCCGCCACATCCACGACCATGAAGTAGCCCCCTTCCGGCACCACAGGCTCCATGCCAACGGAGTGCAGGATGTTAGCCAAGCGGTCCCTCTTCCCTTGCAGTTCCTCGGCCAGCGAGGAGAAGTAGCAGTCAGGCTGGCCCATGCGCTGGTAGTCTACCATCAAGCCCTGGGCGACTGCCTCCTATGCGAGCAAGGGAAGAGGCATTGGGGGGGCGGGGGGGGTTGGGGTCATCAGCAAGAGATTGAGGGGTGAGTAGAGCACTAAGAAAGTGCACTAAGCTGAGCTGTGCCATTTTCTTTCTTGTACGACTGGTATGACATGAAAATGTTTGTTGCTCATATGCTCACCATTGCTTTTCTCACACTGCACATTCAAACTAAAATCAGACCCAAACTCTACAGTTCTAATCTGGTTTAAATACAACACATGATGGCCATACTAACACATCACATGGCTTCTTTATCTGCACAATCGCCCCTTGAAAGGTTGTTTAGTTTGAGGAAATCATTTGGGCTACTTTGTGTTGTCATTGTGTTTCCTTCCTCCATAGATCAACACCAACAGGTGTTTTCTGTGCTGATTGTCATACTGACATCACCATAATTATTTATTCCTCCTAGAGGACAAATTGTCACACTACCAAAACCTTTACACAAGTGGCTGATCACTGGTGGAGAACTTCAAAATAGTAGAAAGATGTCACACACTCCATATATGGATATTAAGGATCAAGAACGATCATTAAGAGTGCTGCTAGGCCTATCAATGGATGTGTGTGGTTTTCTTTGACGTATTTGTGTTTAATGGAAGAAGCCTTGAGTTGAAAGAATAAACATCACTAAAATAATAAAACACAACAGAGCCTTCACAACAGAGTAGTAAATACAGAGAGGGTAGCCATAGGGTGGATCATCATGTACTTGCCTGCAGGGGAGTGGGACAAGTGTACAGGGTGTTCTGCATGACGGTCTGCAGGTGCTTGATGAGGTGTTCTGGGCCGATGGACCAGCCAAGCTGCAGGAGAACAAGAATACAAATAGCCTCCATTTCAACCCATGTGTCTGAAAGGGCTTTAAATATGTCAAATATCGCAAGGCTACCATGGTGCATGGTTTTGGTTTAAACTCCTTCATTCAAAAAACATAACATACAAAAATCAACTTGAGGCTAAATATGGAGAACAAGGAAACCAAGCTATTTCTGTCTACAGCACAGTACTCTTGGGAATCACAGGCATGTAGCAGCTGGCACACACCTTCCAGCCGGTCACACTGAAAGTTTTGCCTGCGCTGCTTATGGTCACCGTTCGGTCCCACATACCCGGCAGAGTGGCTGAAAAACCAAACCAAAGTAAGTACGACATTCAAAAGCAAACCATAGTAAGTATGCAACCATCCAAAGTACACCAAAGTAAGTATGCAACTTTCCAATCCCACCTCCTTGATTAAACACTTCTTGCACTTTAGGTGACTTATTGAGATTCATAATGGGTCTGTGCTCTACCGAACATTAATGGGATTAAAAAAACATTTAATACTTAGATACCTATAACACTGTGACACATTGGCAGAGATGCCTTTGACAACATTATTAGAATATCATAATATATGACAAGTGACACTGCATCTACATTAATAATAATAGCTGGGTTTCCATCCAAGTAGTTTATGCGCATTTAATTTATGTGAACAAGAAATCCTTGGCTGGGAACACCTGCATATTCGCATCAGTCCCCTAATGTGAATATAAATTTAATTCGCTTGAGGGTGGTGGAAAAACTCTTGATGCAAGCAAGACATAATGCAATTAAAGTTGACTGGAAAAAGGTGAATTTGCATATATTTGCATTTACTGTGTTTCTGTCCATAGACGCTGTCCTGGCAGTATTCTGTTTGATCCCACATCTGACTGGAGTACGTCACTTGATTAGCCTAATGTTCATTACACACTTGATGGAAATTGTTAATGCGAATACGACATGCAAATAAGTTGAATGCAAGCCCAGCAGTTAGCACGCTGTTACACATATTATGAAATATAAATGCCAAAACGAGGGCAACAGTTCAAGCGTACAGGAATTCCTTCCACGCTCCAGAGACAATCTAAATATGTCTCACACATACAATCAGATGAGCCAACACAGTACCTATTTTGATATGCTTGTGGCCTTTGTAGATGAGCCACTCGTACACCTCGTCGCTGAAGCACAGGGTGTCATGTTTGATGCAAAGGTCTGCAATGGCCTGGAGCTCATTTCGGGTGAAAATCTGCCAGGGAAGGTGGGGCATTGTCAGTCAAACATGTTTCAGGTCAGCTGAAAGTCAACAGAAAAACAGGAGGCTGTCTCAGGGCCCAGAGTAGAGCCAAAATGATGCTTGGAATTACAAAGTTGAGGCTCCTTTTCAAAAAGGTATAAATTAATAGAGGTTAAATTGAAATAAAACTGCAGTTTTATTTCTATTTATTTCATATGCAGAAAATGCTATATTTTACACATGAAAAGACTGCATACTCTCTAAATATAGCCCTACAGATATTCAATATTTTAGTCTTATGGAAAAGGCTTTCCAGAGAATGTAAAATTTAGTAACACGATACTGTCATGTATACTGCCAAGCCTTGATGTGACTTGCAGACTTATCCATTCACATCACAGTTGCCTCAGGTTCACCTTTCCAATTGGGTTGTTTGGTGTGTTGATGATGATAGCCTTTGTCTTTGAGTTGAATTTGCTTGCAAGTTCATCCTGATCAAGTATCCAGTCTGCGCTGGTGATGTTTGCTTTCTTACCCGGCTTCTGTGCATGGAAAGATCCAGGTCAGAGGTTGTCAATTCAGAGACTATTGCTAGCAGGTGAATCTGTGTGAAAAGGCTGTGGAGGTTCACTCAGGAGGGAAACTTACCAGTCTGAGGGGTATCAATACTGGCTTAGCTCCAGCCATTCGTACCATGGGCACATAGCAGTCAAAAAAAGGCTCAATGATGATAACCTGTAGTTTGAGATATACAAAGGATGTTTCTTAAAGGGAACATACAATAGATGAATGGAGCATTGTACCTTGTTCTCTAATGTTAAAATAAAATATATTCAACTTTAATTGCTCAACTGCAATTTTAAAAGCCCAATTACAACCTTATATTTAGACTGGGTATTAAAATGGTCAGTGTTGGCTAAATGGCGCCCTCTTAGGTAACCACAACTGAACTACATTTGAATGTGACGACACTACATGTAGGCTTTGCAGAGTTTCACACAGAATTTTCTAAAGCTATGGTTATGTTATTGGCTACTTCAACTATTTCATACTATTTCATAGAGGGGCTGATTCTTGATTAGGGAAGACCATCAAAACACCAGAAACCCCCATTTTCCCTGTATACCGCAAACGCACTATAATTTACACAGCCTAGAAATCTAGCAGTAGAAAATTGTTTTGCTCAGGTGGCTACCTCTCTACCTTTGTAGAGAGTCGTTGGGCGGGCTTAACACAAAAACTACTACGAAAACTACTACGATGGCTGAGATTGGTCATAGCGCTACCCTATTGCTTGCAGAGGCAGTTTGAAAAACGTGCTGATTTCGCCTCGAGGACTGAGCCTGGTCTATTGGTCATGGCCAGAATATACATTTTGATGTTATAGTCTGGTTTGTCATGTTTACCCATTATTCAAGTATGACTATGTCTAGATACAGAATCAACAAAACATACAAGCTACTACAACATAACAATAAACATAAACAAAAGCACCATAAAAACGTAAAACGTAACTGGTTTGTAACTGATTTTGGATAGTCTACTTTAGAGTTCTCAATGTTTTAAGGGTCAAGGATCCCTCAACATAGAGAAACACAGTGGGTCATGTCATGTCATGTCAAGTGGGATTTCAGCCGTATACAGTGTGACAAAACGTTTCACCATGGATTCAACTAGTGCTATATTTAAAGGTGTCCTGTCGTACATCTACATGGCATTTCAAATTGTTCTCTGAGGTCTCCAAAGATGGCATGTAACTTCAGTTGGGCTGAAAACTGTCTGCAACCTATTTAAAAGGCCCAGAGTAAAGCGCCTCGTTTTTACAACAAGGGACGAAGAACTAAAAGTGTTGGAATATTACATTTTACAGGAAATGAAGGAAACATAGCCTATAATAAACACATCCCCCATTTGCTTGGACACTGTAAACAGACACTTTGCAATGGTAAGCTTGTAATGTGTAGAGTTTCACAATAGCCAACATAACACATAACTGTTTCATTATCGCAAGGTTACTGTTACAACCACAGGTTAAACCTTACAATGCCTTTGTATTCACCAAAGTTGACAAGTCGAAATGTGTTGGCCACAGAAATAATAAGGGACTTCAACAAAGATGTACCGCAGCCGTTTGTCCCTAACATGCTAATATTTAGCATACAAAAAACAAGATGTTGCTGTTCTGGCTGTTATCTTTATTTCACGGATAGTCAGTGATCTTGCATAGTTAGGATTTTAAGGGGCGGGCACTAATCAAATACGGGAGAGCATGGATTGGGCGATAATGCAGTGCCATTTGCCAATGGCTCAAGCTTGGTCTACCTTGATCAACTTTTTGGAGTGGCCGGATTTCTCCTTTTATTTCTTTCCATTGGCTATTGCAGACTATTTCATTTTCACATGCACCATATAACTCAAACTTGTA
This sequence comes from Tenualosa thibaudeaui, assembly GCA_027481765.1. Lineage (NCBI taxonomy): Eukaryota > Metazoa > Chordata > Actinopteri > Clupeiformes > Clupeidae > Tenualosa > Tenualosa thibaudeaui. The sequence goes on along the minus strand of JAIFZK010000023.1, from coordinate 1,223,630 downwards.
TAGACCTATCATATTGGAAAAACAACAGATTAAAATGGTTTTGTGTGGCAGGGCGCCTTTAAAATGTATAAAAAGACATCAGAGACAGGCTACATTCAGCGCATACTTAGGCTACATTCAGTGCACACATATTATACTTATGCATAGTGTGCAGTTCCTAGTTACTACACAAGTACAGCATTTAAGACAGACAACAAAAGACAGGGCATAAGTAGACTTGTAACAGAGCACTGATAGTTAGAAATTATGTAACTTCACAGTGAGGTGGAGGTAGAATATATAGCATTTAGCAACATAGAAAAAGTGCAGGGGTGCATTTCAGTTCAGTGTGAATAAAACATGTCATGTGCTGTTCAACAATCTGACTGCTTTAGGGAAGAAGCTCTTTCCCATTTTGGAGGTGTGAGAAGTAATACTGCAGTAACTTCAACCTGATGACAGGAAGGAGAAGAGTGCATAGGAGGGGTGTGTTGTGTCCTTAACAATGCTTGTGGCTTTGTGCAGACAGTGGGTGCCAGATGTCGGAGAGGGAGGGAAGAGGGGTCCCAGTGATCTTTTCAGCTGTTCTCACAATCCGCTGCAGGGCCTTTTGTTCTGCAGCAGTGCAGTTTCTAAACCACACTGTGAGGGCAATGCTGATGCTCTTAATAGTCCCCCTGAAGAAGGTTATTAGGATGGGGGAGGGGAGGTGGGCCTTGCACAGAGAATAGAGGTGTTGCTGGGCTTTCTTTGTAATGCATGTGGTGTTCTTGGTCCATGTGAGGTCGTCTGTGATGTAGACACCCTTTGTGTCCTTAACAATCTCAACTGCAAGGTTGTTTATAGACAGTGAGGTGTGTCTGCCCAGAGGTCTTCTGAAATCATTGATTAGTTATTTCTATTTTGTCCACACTGAGGTCCAGGTTGTTGTGAGCGCACTAGTTGCTGAGTTGTGTCACCTCCTCTCTGTACAGGGCCTCATTGTCTCTGCTTATCAAACACACCACAGTTGTGTCATCAGTGAATTTAATGATGTGGTTTGTGTGGTGAGTGGACCCCATACTAGCTAGAGTTTAACATGGAAGGCCTTATAGCTTATCAAAGCTGGTCATTATTCATGGGTGGGCTCTAGGGTAAAGTTGAGTAATTAATATAAGAGTTGATGCATGTTTGCTAACTATACTCTTTTTAAAAAAAAGAAACAAATACAACTTGGCAAATGCATGTATCTGGCCTACAGCAAGTAACATTGACATTTTTGTTGCTGCCCCTTTAAATTTACACATATAGGCCAGGACTGATCTGAAAATCCAAATGCTAAATTGGGTTATGACATGTTGGTGTTTCATGAAACGTCAATATCAGCACTGCAGTCCATAGGTTACACAATAGGTTACATGGTGGGGAAATATCATTTTGAGTTATCTTTTGTGATGTGGGTTCAGGTGTAGTAATTTATCTACATCAATGATATTAGCATTTTGTCTATGCAAGCAAATAGTTTGATTAACATGCAGGTCTAATCTATTTTTACTTCCGTTAAGTTTGCGAGATATGTGTGGCAACCGCATGTGCTGAGTGTGCTCTTTCTGTGTTTACTATGCGTGGGTTAAAAAAAGGGCACTTTACGCAACACATGGACAACTTTGCAAACCTAAATGACACCGAGTGGTAAACAGGAGTTAGCTCGCAAACACATTGAAAGTTTAACATGTAGATACTATCATTATGACATAATTTAGTTTTTACACAAAAGGGGTTGTAAAGTTTGCACATACAAGGCATGTTCAACTGTAAACAAGACACACAGAATACAGGAAGTGCAATGTGACAATAGAAGCATCAGTAGTTATGTAGGAGAACAGAGCCATCAGTTTGTCCTACCTCATCCCCCTCTTCCACCAAAGCCTGCATGCAACTGAATAAGGATCCATAACCTCCAACTGTGACTAGGATATCTTTAAAGGGATCAATCTGGCGACCATAGACTTTCCCATATACTTGTGACAAGGCCTTGACCAAAGTTGGATGACCCTGTTTACACAAATAGAGGAGAACAGTATAATTAGCAAAATGAAATTCATTTATAACATTGTAATGACAAGAATACTGAGGACAGAAATGAACAAACCAACAGCTCAATCATTGGCAAATATATGTGGGCCATTCCTGCGCTATGGACGACATTTGCACTCTTATTGACAAACAAAATGCCACATAACTTTAGCAAGCCTAGTGGTATTTCAGAATTGTGTTTATTCTATTATGCAAACCACATAACTGAATACATGGAAGCTCACAAAATTTATAACATGATTTACATCATAAGAACGTGATCCTTAATTTGTGTTTTGGATGTGACATTGAATGGACATGGTTTTATGGGAGATTACAGTTTTCCTATAAAGTCTGTAAAGTTTACAGAGAAACGTCATTAGCTGTATACCGAGCAGGACACGTGAATGAACACAGAAAAAAAAACTTTATAAAATGTTGTTTTTGATTGGAGTTCTCAGGAAAACTGGCAATACGGATGTTACATCTTTGTGTAATGGATCGCTGATCAGGTAAACAAAAAAGTGGACTCACTGCTCATTATTATAAGAGACTTTAACAGAGCTAAAATGAACCACAAACTATCAAACAGCACATTAACTGTCCCACCAGAGGCAATAACACATTGGATCACTGCTACACAGTTCTTAAAGGGCCATTCCACTCTGTCCCTTGCACGGCCCTTGGTCGCTTTGACCAGTGCTTGTTTCATCTCATTCCCACTTCCAAGCAAAAATTTTAATCTGCAAAGTCAATCAGAACAGTGAAGAAGTGGACTAATGAGGCATAGGAAAAACTACTGTTTTGACTATACAGACTGGAGTATTTTTTGAAGATGCCACAGCTGACCTGGACAAATTTACTGACCCTGTGGCATCCTACATTAGTTTTTGTGTAGGAGTGTGCGTGCCAACAAAGACTTTCCGCATCTTCAAAAACCATAAACCATGGTTCACCGCAGAACTCAACCTGCTAGGCGAAGGAGGCCTACAGCAAGGGAGATAAGACTAAGATGCTATGAAAAGTTGAAAAACCGTCTCTCAGTTAATGACTCTATAACACTGTGGAGAGGCCTTTAAGACATCACCAACTACAAGAGACCACACTCCACTGCTGAGACTAACAATGGCCTTGTTGATGACCTGAATGACATTCACACCCCGCCCCCACCCCAACTGCATTCCTCACCACTCACCTGGCTACCCCTACCCCTCCTGACCCTCAGCATATGTGCATACGATATCTGTTCTGATTCACACTCTCGTCAACTACCAGATATATCCACTTCCTTTTGTTGTGGCCTAAACTTCTTCCAGCTTATCCATTTCTACCTTTTATCAATACCTTAGATCTTGAGAGAGCTGTGAGATAGTTATGTGATCTCTTTACCACAGGATGTGGATTTGTTTGGTCAAACCTACTATATAGAACAGCCGACACCAAAAACCTTGGCTCTACACCAGCTTTCTGATTAGGTTAACTCCCACTTGCAACTGCATCTAACTTCTTTAAGAGTTTTAAATCATGAATTATTGCCTTTCAGTATATACTGTAGATTTCCTTTAACTACTGCTTTACTACCATTTACATCTAGCGTTTCTTTTCTAGATTCAGGAAAAATGATGAACTGGACACAGCAGGGGCCAGCAAATTTACCAAAGGTGCATATTTGTACATTACAAAATAATGGCTACCACTTGCTTAATTTGGCATATTTTCCTTTTTTTAAAGGCAAACCAGGCAGCATTTTAGGTGAATTTACCAGCTTCGTAGTCACCTCGATGGTTAAATGGTCATTACAGGGTGAATGAAGGTTCTCTTGGCCGCCTCTACCTATATTTCGCAGTTACTACACTTGATCTGCTAAACGGCGAGCCATTGTCAAACAAAATTTAAATAAATAAAACTGAAATGGCATTTACCACCTAGTCTGACAACATGACTTTGAAAAGGATCGCTGGATCCTATTCTTTTGTCTGCAAACAAATCCACATGGATTGGTGAGAATGTGCAAAATTCTTGCTTTTTTTATCAGCGACTGTAGGAAAAGCTATGGAGTAAACAATTCCTGGCTTGTCTGGTATACCTATAAACTGAATGAAGTCACAGTCAAGTTTTCCATACCATGGAGGGCATACTAAGAACTTAAAAGCAGCTTCTTACAAAGCCTCTTGTGTACTGGTTCAGTCTGTCCACAGCTGCTGCCTGGGCAAGCCCATCTTTGACATACGAGGGAGGAGGAATATCAGGGTAGCCCTGTCCAAGGTTGACAATGGTTGGGTCTGCTGCCACAGATGTGAAGGCAACCCTTGGTAATACACAAGTCAAACATATTATGTCAAAGGTAAAGCTTTAAGGTAATGACCAAACAAAAACGCATGCTCGTGCTTGCTTACCAAACATTCTTATCCAGTCCTTCAATTCTCTTGGCGTTATTATGTCTGGAGGATGCCATGGTCATCTTGACCAAAAAACAAACAAACAAACCATTAACCAGTCACTCAACCATATGCATAAGCGTTTGACCAAAAAAAAAAAAACTGGGATACCTCTCAGTTTCATGTTTGTGATACAATACGTTTTCAAACGCACAATGGATAACAAGGATGCAAGTTTGACATAGCTTACTTGTGTTGAAGAAATTAGTCTGGCTGGGTTAACTCTGAACAGTGGGCGAGCAGAAAGGTAGCAACGAAGGGTGAGGTGTGCGATATTCATCTCTGTCAAACAAAACGTAGAAAACACGTTAAGGATTCATACGAAGCTCCTTAAGATGAAACTATTTAACTTACCATTTTACTGGATGCAAAAGATCATTGGCAAGACATTAATGTTGGAATGCATGGAGTGCAGACTGTCATTGCACTCATGCTAGCTTGTCCAAATTACTTCATTTAAAGTTACAAAAACGGTTACTGTAACTGTATTGATTTATGTAACTGTAATGTCAGACATAACAGAGGACAATTCATGTTTAATTTCCACTTAACTGTTTGCGTTCCCTGAAAACTGTCGAGCTGGGAGACCGGCACGTACGACAGGTTCTACACACTACACGTCCGCCCCTCCAAGTTAACCAATCGTGTTAAGCACGCAGGACTACATTGCTTGGGCACTTTTAACGGTCTCAAAAAAATGACGGTACTTTTATCTTTTCTTTCCAAAAGGGACTGCACTGTAAAAAAAGAAGCTGTAATTTGTTCCTCTCAGCTGGAAAATTTTGGCTCATTCAACCAATAGCATTGCTCCAAGAAAGTCTGTGAGGTTCCTGTTAGTGTTCACAACAAAATACACTAACTAGGCTACTTGATACTAGACATTATTTTGGTTTGAATTACTTACATTTCACAAAGTAATTGCTGAGTCATTTAATAAGTAATTTCAGCGTTAGCAAAGAGTACAGAGGGCTCTTTGGCGTTAGTAAATGTTAGGAACTGCAGACCACGCCATTCATATGTGCACAGATGCCCGGAAACAGTAACTGTGCGGCAGAGAAAACAAACCAACAAACAGAGCTGTTTCCGCAAACCGTAAAAACTGTACAAAACTAGCCTTTAGTGATCGGGATTATCCAAAATGCTATCGTTCCACGTGACGATTGAATTCAACCGCTTCAACCCTCTCTGATGCAACTCGTTTAATACAGTAATACATTACAGATGGACGTGTGTGATCTATCTCTACTTTCTCTTTATATCTTTGCAAGTAGCGTGTGCGCCCGTCTATTAGGAATACTTAGGTGTCCCTTGCTTCGAAACACTTGCCGTACATTACGGCAGATGGCGCCAAAAAAACTAAACTTTGTTAGGATGACAGCCTACTAGATGAGACCAACCATTGGAGTCAGAGAGGCTGTCTTACTGCAGAGTATTGTACTGTTAGGCTACTTCATTTTTAGAGCGGTAAAGATAAAATCCGAAGCGAATAATTTCGTCTCAGGTAATTTTAGGTAAAGTTTAATTCAAACCAGTTTACCTATCTAACTTGTGCCAAACCTTAAGTTGCACCACATTGTAATATTTTGGAAATAAATATGATTAATTCCTTGAAGTTTAAGCTAGGTTAGTTGTTTAATTATTCATGATGGCCCCAAGACCAAATAAACAATTTGTCAACATGAAATTGAATTGTAAACATGGGCCTTCGGATTTCCCTGAACATATTTTGTATTACACACCCTCACATGGAACAACTTGCATGATAGTTCTATCCAGATAGCTCGCTATTTGCTAACGCTAGCAATCAGGGATGGTGAACATGGGCCAAAGGCTAATGCCAGAAATAGATAATTAACAGATAATGTTGCAACATGTTGCCTCTCATCTTGTGTTGTGTTAATATTATCGTAAGCTGCCATAACTTTACCATCATATCATATGACAGTTCTCTACTGCTCTGTGGCAGTTATGTATTTTTGGATTTAAAAAAAATATTTTAGTTTTTGGAGTCGGACGTTTCTCCAAACTCCAAAAATAGGAGGTAGCCTAGTGGTTTTTGTAACACTGGACAAATAGCCTGCTTTGTTTGTATGAAATGTAAAACTCAATTATACAACTTTTTTTATCTAGCAAATTATATCATAGCAAATATCCCAAACACAAGCACTTTTGGCAGCCAGATCTGCAGAACTGAGAATGTGATTTCTCAGTGATTAAAATGTAGTGTAATTCCAAGAGGTTAAGTACACAGACTGTGCTATTACTCAGCTTTTCCTGGTTTAGTAACACTCCAAAAGCACAATAGTAAATGTCTTGTTTGTCTTGACAGTGAGACGCTGCAGTTGAGTTGAACAGAATTCTTCTTCTTTTTGCCTAAAACTGACGACACTGAAATTCAACTTACCATTAACATACAATTTAGCTGCATCATTTCACTCAATTTGGTATTGATTATCCATATATTTCCCCAGTTAAAAGTTATTACTAAGTTAAATGGCCAACTTTTAATTAATGGTGCTCATTTGCAGAGTTCCCAACGCTCATGATTTATTTATGGCCTTAGTAACGTATTAAATATGAATCCTGAAATATGAGTTTTCTTAGATTATCTCAGCAGTAAGTGCCTTTTGGGTCTAATTATCTAAATTAAAGTGAATTTATAATGCTTTATTTTTTCTAAGCTCTTTTTGCCACTCTCCCTGGGCTTGAAGTTGGGAGAGAAAAGAAATAATAAGGCCTAGGGCTTTTCTCTGTCTTGTTCTTGTCTTTGGTCTCAAGAAGATTACGTATTTTTCTGTCCCCTTTGGAAGGTTCTTTCTCATTAACATTTTATATTTTGATAAATATGAAACAATTATAGCTTAATAGAACTAGCGTATAAATATAAGGGCTTGTAGATGTGTTATTTACTTGTTATGATGAGGCCAGCGGGCCCCTTGGCCTCAATCTGCACTCATTCACAACTGATGCAATCCACTCAATGTAAAAAACTGTTATTTTAACAAATGACAATCAGCAAGTTGTAGATTGCAAAATGGATGCTTAACTTTCATTGATGTTATTGGTTAATAGATTAAGTGTGGTTTGATGCCTAAACAACACTTCATTTCCACTATATTATTCACTAATAGAGTGTTCTCTCAAATCAGCTCAGCAAAATTAAACCAAATGAAACTTTGATAAAAAGGCTGTGGTAGGAGCTGTGTATATTAAGATATTCAGCATCGTCTTATGCTATAATTTAATTCCATGAAACATTTAGTACCACATTACATTGTCAAATGATGTTCTACATTCTTGTCCACTTCAGTAATGTAAATTGAATTAATAAGTTTGCTTTAGCCCAGGCTAATCACTAAATCATATTAAATTGGAAAGATATGATGGGATCCTTTTTGTCGGGATATTTGCAGTCTCAGCCTCAATATAATTGTTTCCTGATTTATATCCTGTGCTATTTTTGCATTGCTCTTGGACACCAGTCCAAGGATTTAATTTGACATTTTTGTGATCTGACTATTGTGCACGGTCTAATTATTTATATTATGTAATACTTACAGAAATATTGCAGTTGAAAATGTAATAAAACTATGTACAGGCACATTTGCCTAAATGTTAAGTTAATTTTCAATGATTATCAAGGCTTTCTATTGAGGAAAAATTAACTCTGCACTCTCAGTATAGTGTAACACACACATCAACTTGTGAGTAAATAAGTCAATGTGTGTACATGTGTACATAGATGGTGTGTTTATGATGAACCTGAATATCTAACTGCTTACTTTATTTCCTTGTTTCTCCTCAGGTAGGTACGATGCTATCAGAGGGTGAACTGAAAAACTTAAAATTTGGCCAGTCCCTGTACCGTGTGCTGCAGCCTTGGTGGGATGTGTTCTGCCACTACCTCTCTATAATGATGTTCATGATAGCTACACTCGGATGTACTCTTCAGCTCACTCTTAGGAGATTCATATGTGTGGCCTGTCAGATAACCCAAGATGGCGTTTGTGATAATGCGTATACTCAGGCATTTGCGAATGCCAGCGTGCCTAAGTATTACATGCCCTCTTCCCCCTCTGGTGTCTACAGGCTCGATCTGCAGCAGTATTCCTACATAGACGCAGTATGTTATGAATACCAGCTGCACTGGTTTGCTAAGTTCTTCCCTTATGTGGTCATGCTCCAGACCCTGGTTCTAGTCATAATCAGCAACTTCTGGTTCCAGTACCCCAGCACCAGTGCTCGTCTCATGCACTTTGTCTCCATCCTCCACAAGTGTTGTGACTCCCCGTGGACCACTCGTGCCCTCTCTGAGACTGTGGTGGAGCAGGGTGGGGCAGCCCAGCCCTCGCCAAGCCTAATCAATCCAGTAGGCAAGCTGTCCACCACCAGTGACGACAAGAAGCCCATTGGCATGGAAACGATTGGCGTTCTAGACAAAAAAGAGGGAGAGCAGGCTAAAGCCATATTTGAGAAGGTCAAGAAGCTCAAGGTACATGTTGAGGACAAAGACATTATTTACCATCTGTACATGAAGCAGATTGTTTTGAAAATGTTAGTTTTATCAGTATCGCTAGTATACATTCCTCAAGCTGCCTTGCACATTACATTTGAAGTGGACTGCACAGTGGACCTGAGAGCACTCATGCCCTGTCAGTACTTCCGCTGTGTTCATGCACTAGCTACCATTTTCTGGCTACTTTCTCTAGTCTACACTGTTATGATCATTTTGTACAGCATGACTTGCCTGTACAGCTTTTGTTGGATGATCCGGAATTCACTGCGTCACTACTCATTCGATTTGGTGCGAGAAGACAGCATCTACAGTGATGTTCCAGACGTGAAGAATGACTTTGCATTCATTCTCCATCTGCTTGACCAGTACAATCCACTCTTCTCCAGAAGGTTTTCTGTCTTCCTGTCTGAAGTTAGCGAGAAAAAGTTGAGGCAGTTAAACCTGAACAACTTATGGCCCCGTGAGAAGCTGAGCCAGAAGGTGGTGAGGAACACGAAGGACCAGTTGGAGCTTCACCTTATGCTGCTCAGTGGAATTCCGGATGCTGTGTTTGAGCTCCAGGACTTGGAGGTGCTGAAGCTGCAACTGATCCTGGAGGCTCAATTCCCCCAGAAAGTCACCCAGCTTGCTTATCTTACAGAGCTCTGGCTAGACCATACCACAGCCACCATAGATCCTATGGCACTCTCCTTCTTCACACAGCACCTGAAGATCTTGAAACTAAAGTTTACTGAGGTTCAGAAAGCACCAATCTGGATCTTCGACTTGTTGAACTTGGCTGAACTCTATCTCTATGGGAATCTGCTTTCTGAGGAGAACTCGGCCTTTGTGAACAGCATACCCAAGCTAATGAACTTAAAGGTTCTCTTCCTGAAATGCAGTGTCTCAGTGATGCCCAAGGTGATCACAGGCTCCCTGGTCTCACTGCAAACACTGATAGTGGACAATGAGGGCACACAGATCTTGGCCCTTCAGAGTTTAAAAACAATGCAGAACCTAACCTGTCTGAAGCTCCTTCACTGTGACCTACAGCGGATTCCAAACTCCATTTTCAGCCTCACTAACCTTCAGGAGATAGATCTGGAGGGAAATGACCTCAAAACCGTAGAAGAGGTTCTGAGTTTTCAGCACCTCCCAAGGCTTATCACACTCAAGATGAAGCACAACAGCATCACTTACATTCCCGTGCACATTGGTGTTCTGGAATCGTTGGAGCAACTGCACCTCAGTTACAATCACATCACAGCTATTCCCTCCCAGCTGTTCTTTTGCACACGATTGTATTGCCTAGACGTAAGTCACAACTCCCTGACTGTCATTCCCTGTGAAATACAGAACTTGAAGAGACTGCAACATCTGAATGTCTCCAACAACAATGTAAGTACTCTATTCATTCCACGATTATTCGGACATTGTGAACACAGAATGTACAGTATAGAAAATGCATTGATGCAAACACAGCATTTTTCCCCTTGTTCATTCACATAGATTAATGCTCTTCCAGAAGAATTGTTCCACTGCAGAACACTTCAGTCTCTTTTGCTGAACCACAACAGTCTATCCATCATTCCATCGCAGGTGAGTGAACTCACCAATCTATGCCTGTTAGATCTACGTGAAAACCAGCTAGAGAGCCTTCCTCATGAACTGGGGGAGTGTCTTTGTCTCCGACCTGAGGGACTTCTGGTAGAGGAGTGCCTATTTAACTCCCTGCCTCCCAGCATCAAGGAGGGCTTCCAGCGGCCAGAAAGGGAGCACCCCCTCAAGCCGTCTGAGTCTGATGGTGTTGCCAACTCCACCAGCTGTAACCTGGTGATCTGTAACACAGGACATGGAGACAGTGGACTGACATACTCTGTCTAGTTGTTCTTAAGCAGATTGCAGATGGCCTCTGAGATTTGTTTTACTGTAGGTTTATGACTCTGTTATCACGCTATTGTACATGTTCAGTTCAAATGTCAAAAAATAGGATGAAGAGGAATGACTTTACATGAGTTAAACCTTTGAGTTTATGAGGTCAAAGTTGTTTACATTAGTTAAACATATGAGTTTATGTGGACAAAGTTGTGTCATTTTCCATGGTTTCAATAATTTTAACTGTTTCAATGAAACAGTTCATGTTCAATGAATGTGCAAAAGATGAATAATGCCCAGATAAGGGCATGTTTCCTCTATACAAAGAGGTCAGTTTTGATATTATAAAGAATAATAGTGGGTTGTTTTAATGTTGTGCCTTCAGATGGGCCTCTATGTAATTTTCTTTATTTACCTTAGCTGTTTTAACTAGTGCTGTTAATTGATTAAAAAATAATCTGATTAATCACATTAGAAAATTTAAGTTAATCACGATTAATCACAATTAATCACACAAACGTTTAAAGTTCCTGAATTCTCCTTTATTATTTTGTGAAGAAAGAATGTCACACGCCCCTGGTTAGAGCAGGCTTCAGTAATGTGGCGCTCCTCGGCTTCCTGCCCATCCAACGTGAAAGAGTGTCCACAGTTTCCACAGACCGATCCCATGGGGTGACCGATCCCATGATTTATTTTTACACATACACACATGCGCATCTCAGGCGCACAACTTCTGTGATGCCGTGTCTGTGTGGTATTGGAAAAATGAACATCAGTAGCGAATTCCTTCGTCATTATTTAATCTTTTAAACATTATTGTTAAAAGAGACACTATATTTCAACAGCCTCGTTGTTGTTCTAAAAATATCAGAACTATCTACAGGTTTCTGAGCAGTCAGTTTATGTTCTGATATCAAGCAAACTTCTCATGCTCAATCGCTGAATTTAGAAATCCAGCCACTGAATTCAAAAAGATGTCTTGAAGTTTACACAGTGGACTAGCATGTTGCTAAAACCACCTACAATGGGCTGTTGAAACACACCGGCAAATAAAACAAAGCGAGTGGACGAACTCGACCAATCACTGCCCTTGCGGTGTGTGTAAATGATGATGGCGCTGGCGGGCAGTGTGACGTATGCGTCTGCATGATTAATTTGCGTTTAAAAAAATAATTCGTTCAATTTTTTCATTAATCACATGCGTTAACGTTAACTTTGAGAGCATTTTAGCATTAAAATATAAAAAATTCTGTAGGTTGTGTTCAATGGGTAGGCTCTCTTAACAGCCTATGTTTACAGTCAGGATGTGGTGTCCCTAATTTTAGGATATATTGTTGCGAGAAGAGAATAGGTTACTCACCCATTATTTAGGGGAGTTGGTTTAGGACTTCCACAGAGAAGGACGCGCTGCCAGTCAGAGTTGATGTTTTAAAATAGAAAGGTTCAAGGTCAGGAAAAATGTCTCTTTCTCTCTCTCTATCTTTCTTACACACACACACACACACACACACACACACACACACATACACACACACACACACACACACACACACACACTGTTGGCTACTTCTGGATTTCTTGAGAGGAAAAAAATAAGCTACACAATGTATTCGTTGAGAGCACCCTAAACTTGTGGTCCCGCCCTTTTACCGTTCGTCAGTGCAGTCTTTGTGAATCAGAGACACATATAGCGGTACAGCAGTCGGACCATAGTCATCGCAGCTAGAAGGACATGCAGCTACCTCTGAGTGGGCATATGAGAGAATAAACTGCCTGGAAAAATATAGTGGGTAAGATAACTTTACTTACAATTATTTGGTCATTTTACTTAGTATTCTTACCGTGAAAGAAAAGGGCAGCTCAGTCAAGTCAAGCGTTTGGATGATATTGTAGCGTGGCATATCCATTGTGCGATTGTCGGGAAAGTTGAGAAGGGCAACATAGTTTCTTTTCGTCCTGGTGAGGTTATGTGATCACAATATGAAAACTAATTCAAGTCTAGCCTGTAGCTCACAACAATATCAGAATCACCCATTCTGCAATTCCGTGCAGAATCGTTACAGTGACTTATAGTAACCTAGGCCATCTGCTGGGAGAGCGTGGGTGAGACGTCCGCTGTAGGCAGTTCCTCCACATCGATTAAGTAGATGATTCCCAGCAGAGAGAGCCAAGCAAGTTCCATTAGATCCTGCTTTTAAAGAGTTGGCTTTTGTAATTTTCAAACGAATGGGTATTCTGTGGTCAGTGGGGGTGACGTGAAAAGTAACACAGAATTATACAGTCCACATGCCACTGAGGCTATTTGAGGCTTTGAGGTTTAGTTGGCATTTTTCAGTCAAAATCGTTAACATGTGTGTAGTGCCATTTTCAAGTTTTTCAGCATGTTTTCAGCATTATTCTTGCCTAAGGATGTGGTGATCTCTGAACTGGAATTGCCCTTCATTCCAAGAAATATATTAGTATTAGGTGAATAGAATTTAGCATTAAAACTATTAAATAGGTATATTTTATAGGTATTCACACACAATGTCACAATGGAACATCTGTCTTTACTTTTGGGAAATGGCTGGTATCTCTCCAAACAACACCTATTGTTTTAAAGGTCCCGTATTGGAAAGGAGTTTGTATCCTTGGGTCTGGAGGTGACTCAGGCATACATTGTCTCTGTCAGACTGTGTGACTGAGAGAGCAGGACCATTTCCTGCCAGGAAAGGCTCTGTCAGTGGGATAAGGCTGGTCTGGCTCAACAGTGTCTCAACAAAAATTAACGGCACAAGGACATGTCTCTTTCATCATATCTTTCAACGTGCTCAACGGAAGCATCGCTCAGTAAATTTCAGTCCATGTGGTGTTATTACTAAGGAAGACACGTCATGAAGGAGCTTGACTGTGTGGTCCAGCTTAGAATCTCAATGTGACAAAAGTCCTTGGGGACCTAATAGGCTTCTTGTGGTCTTTTGGATCATGTAAACATCCTTTTATCCTATCCTGGTTTGTCCTGCATCCTTCCTCATAAGTTACATAATATTTCCATCAAGCTTGCCAAGTTGGTGTGTTGGAGTTGGTGTGTTCAAATATTTTTAAAAACAGTCAGGAAGACAGTGCCCAAGTGAAGGTCACTGGAATGATAATATCACTTTGATTGAAAGAATTCTATCTACAGGTTTCTGAGCAGTCAGTTTATGTTCTGATATCAAGCAAACTTCTCATGCTCAATCGCTGAATTTAGAAATCCAGCCACTGAAATCAAAACGATGTTTTAAAGTTTTTACAAAGTTTACACAGTGGACTAGCATGTTGCTAAAACCACCTACAGTGGGCTGCTGAAACACACGGCAAACAAAACAAAGCGAGTGGACGAACTCGACCAATCACTGCCCTTGCGGTGTGTGTAAATGATGAGGGCGCTGGCGGGCAGTGTGACATATGTGTCTGTATGATTAATTTGCATTTTAAAAAATAATTTGTTCAATTTTTTTCATTAATCACATGTGTTAACGTTAACTTTGACAGCATTTTAGCATTAAAATGTAAAAAAATTCAGTAGGTTGTGTTCAATGGGTAGGCTCTCTTAACAGCCTATGTTTACAGTCAGAATGTGGTGTCCCTTATTGCCTCTGCACTTGGTTTGCTGGATGAAGACAGAGACATACGCAAAAACCTTAAATGCATGCAGCCTCTCCAGCTGATACACAGCATGTTATGACCATTACTCAGCACTGGATATACCAGACATTTGGACCTCTTGAACCAGTGCAGCTGGCCACAACAGATGCATAAACATTGTTTCAGGCACTTTAAAAAACTGTTTCTGTAAGCATTTGGGTTCAAGTTGCCAGGACAGAGCATGTGAGAGACAGAACTAGGCTGCTGGAGCCTGATAAAAGGAACAGTACAGTGCAGTGACGTCATATGTACAGAGTTTCCATTTCAGTGAGAGTGTAAGGACGAAGATGTGCTGACAGTATGATTATGGTTGAACAAACCCGAGACAGGAGTGTATAATGTTGAGGAGATTAGGTTATAGGTCAGACCATCAGGCCCTAAAGTCACAGCAGCACTAGAATGTTGGAGTAAACACTCACGACCCATTAGAGTCATTTTAGAGTCTTTAGAGTCATTAGAGTCATTTTAGCAAGATTTTGCAGGAAATAAAAAAGATCACATCCTTAAAGCATGTTTGTTTAGTTTGCTGTCTTTATGAAGTTAGAAATTAGGTCCACTTCCACTTTCAGTGCAAAGTTGTACACATCAGGTTCTCTTGTGAATAGCAAGGTCCATGTTTGGTGTCCCGCAGCATTTCAAGCATGAAAATCCAATTGAAGCTGAAAAGATTTTTCAGTTAGAATACAGTGGAATTCAGGCTTGGGTGGTGTGGGTGTAGAGTAATTGTCAGCAGGGAGTGGGAGTGTACTGGTATGTCCCCCTTCAGCAGACAGGTGGCAACAATGTCCACGACTCTCACCTTAATGCTCCTTAATAGTCCACAGATGTCAGGATGTTAGACAGAGCCATTGTGTTGACCATTGGACACTGTGTTGACCATAGACACTGATGAATTTCAAGTGTTTGTGTTTTTACCTTGTCAGGGTGAAAAGTTTGTCAAGATCAACTCACACAAGTGCAGCATATATCAACATTGCATACCTTACATAATTGTGCACAGAACAAGAGGTCAAATTAGCTATTGCCTGATGAGGTCATGGTTGGGGACTTGACATAGCAACCAGACTTGTCAGCATCACATGCAAGTAATCATACTGAAACAACACTACAGATCACTATAGGGGTGCAGGGACGGCGCTAGAAATTCTGGGCCTTATGACAGAAAATAATTTTGGTACCCCCAAACATTGTATGATTATAATATTACAATGTTCTTTTGGGCCCCCTGTCAGTGCCAGGCCCAGTCTAATTCCCCCACCCCTGTCAGGGTGCACTGCAAGTATTATACTGATGCCTAAGTGGTTAAGTGGGAAACTTCCTTCATTTGTGTGTTGATTTATGCACAACAAATCCAGGAAATTCAGCAGAGGTGTTCAGCATCCCAAACCAATTCCTCACCATCACTGATTATAAGGCATTCCAATGCCAGAAACAACACCGCCTCGAGATACACCACAGCCATCAAACCCTGGAAATTGACTATTATTAAATTGACTAGTAACTGTCAGACTCGATTTCTTTACTGACGTTTACTGCTTATTAGGCATAGCTTAAAACTTCAAAGATGCCACATGATGGATTAGGGTGAGATAAATAACTTAAGTAAAGATAAGGTCAAAAGAAAGATAAGTATATGTGTGTGCATGACTCAAATTACAGCCTTGAAAACTTCTCATGGACAATTGAATAGCTATAATTTTAAAATTAAATACTTTAAGATATTTTCCTTTGCTATGTAGGTAGGTCAATCACTGATGTTAAATTTATGTATTTTAGTGTGATTATATGACCAAAAATAGCACTCTCATATCTGAACCACTTTGCTAATAAACTAATGAGTATCATCTCCTAAATTTACATTTCACGTCTATAATGACAAAGAGAGAACAGTTATTAACGGTGGAATTAGATCAACTGCCTGAGTGGCCTAAAGGTTCAGTGTGTGATTGCATTCAGTGTTCATTGATTGACTTGCAGCTGAACAAGTCTGCAGAGTGCCAGTGGCCAACCTCAGGGTGTCTTTGTCCTCTCTTCTGCATTACCGCTGTAATTCCCAAACAGCAGTATGCCAGGAATGTATGTATAATTGCTGTGGGCCAATGATGGGTATCGTGGGAGGCTTCTCATTTCCTGTGTGGCTTTGCTGTGGGTTGGCTTGAGCTGTATTAGCCCAGCCCATGGGTGCATGTGAAGCACCTCAGAAAAGCCAGATAGAACTTTCATTATGTTTCTTTTCACTGCAGTTCACTGCACAAATACAGTGTAATGTTGAAATTGATAATGTCTCAGCAACATTCCCACAACTTGCAATTATCCTCAGTATATGTGCCCCAAAAATGTGTATCAGTGCAGATGAGATACAGTATGAGCACATTTACTTAAAAGAAACTCTTGGGTTGTCAGTCAGATTTTCAATAGCTTAGATCTTGAAGGAACAGTGATCATTGTGCAAGGCTATGATGAATAGGTTTGTGGATTCTTTGAGGTTTATTATGAAGACTATGTCATTAAATTCATGTATACTATGCATATTTTAATATTTAGTGTATGTCAGTCAAGAATGGCAGAGGTGATCAAATGATTGTAAATTCAAGATGATCTAAACTAATTTCACTGCATCTGATTGATACAAGTATACATTAGACTGAAACATTGTCTGAGATTAAAGTCAGTACCCTTGATGATCTCCGCAGTGCATAAATACTGCCATTTTTAGATAGCTAGTGACTCTGCTCTAAAGGTTTGTTTG
The DNA here is from genome assembly GCA_027481765.1 of Tenualosa thibaudeaui. Classification (NCBI taxonomy): domain Eukaryota; kingdom Metazoa; phylum Chordata; class Actinopteri; order Clupeiformes; family Clupeidae; genus Tenualosa; species Tenualosa thibaudeaui. The sequence continues at coordinate 1,206,373 of JAIFZK010000023.1, read as the reverse complement.
ACAAGAAGAGGCGCAGAGAAATGTATTGGTGTTAACAAAAGATGGAGACATCACTGCAGAGATGGTGGGGAAGTTCTCCAGAGGCATGTGTAATCTTAACAGTTGTGTTCAGTCAGCGACCACAGACCAAACTAAAGCCCTCAGCAGAGCAGTATACAAATAGTATGTTAGGGTAGGGTTGGGATGGGGGTTGTATTTTTACAACCCCAATTTTTTGTCCAAAATATGACATATTGGCAAAAACAGAAGGTTAATGAAAGTTCGCTCCACATGACCATTCTCTTTTCTTTCCCACAATGCATCTAATACAAACAGACCACAATATCAAATAGCAGATTGCTTGTTCCAGAGTTCATCGTACAGGAATTTTAGCCTAATGTAGATTTTTATCATCAGCTGATGTGACAGTGCGTAATTTTCCACATTTGTGTGTCTTGACAGGAATTATGATTCCCGTGACAGAGTTTCGGCAGTTTTCAGAGCAGCAACCAGCTTTCCGTGTACTGAAGCCATGGTGGGACGTGTTTACAGAATACCTCTCTGTGGTCATGCTCATGATTGGAGTGTTTGGATGCACTCTTCAGGTTGGTGTCATAGCAACGGCAGTAGTCAATGTTTTATTTTTTTAATCACCTTCAAGTCCTATCTGAATCAACTTTTCATGTGCTTTAACCACATCAGTGTTACTAGAACGAATGAAATAACGGTGAACAAAAACTGCAGTTCTCTGGATGCTGACAAAAGAAGACCTTATTTAATCTTCTATTAGCTGTTCACATTGCTGCATGAATACATTTGTATGCACTTTAGATTATGGACTTTTTAGCTAAGTGCATTCTGCGCTCCTGCCACACCCTCCGAGCATAAAGTCAAGATGGAGACGGCCTTATGAAAGAGGCGTGATTCATGTAATGTAAGATCAAACCAGACTGGTGTAAGATCGAACCAGACTTACCGGACTTGTGGAATGTGTGTCATTAATCTTAAGAACACAAAAACACTCAAAAAATCTGAATATTGTGGAAAGGTCTTTAATTTCAGTAATTCAATGTAAATCGTGCAGCTCACGTATTATATAGATTCATTTGTAAGTGAAATATTTCTAGCCATTATTCGTGTTAATTTTGATGATTATGGCTAAACCCCAAATTTAGTGTCTCATAAAATTAAAATATTACATAGTCATTAAACCAGGTTCTTTTTCTTTAAGGCATTTTGTTCCAAATTTTAGAGCACTTCACACTTCTTTCTAATGACAAACTTTATGGAGATGCTGATTTCATTCATCCATTAGTACTCGGCACTTGCTCACACTGCCAAAAGTACCAATGCTGCTTTGTTGCTCAGTGCTCCAAAATCCTCTTCTCAGATGAAGCCTGAAATACTTAAAATGAAAGCACTTCATTTGGATACATAGGTCCCAGTGTGTAGACAAGGATGGAAGTCATTTTTTGAAGAAGATTTTGGGCTATGTCATCAGCTGGTGTTGAGTTACTGAGTTTTATCTAGTACAAAGTCATCTACAAGTCGTGTACCAGGATAAAATGGCAAAAATGTATTCTTAGTTATTTTCAGTAATTTATCTGCAGCTCATTAAAAAATCATCAGTGTATGTTATTGTGACCTTAAAATCATGAATCGTGTCATATCGTGGGTCAAGTGTATCGTTATATACTTTAATCTTAATAGAGCCTCCAGAAAAGTTTAAGAAAAGCTAAAAAAAAAAATACTTAAGAGAACTTTGCATTAGAAATGCCAAGAGTTTGGGGTTGCTCCATTTGGACTGTGTCTCTGGCCTTATGGCCTAGACCTAAGTCATTTACAAAATGTGTGGATGATGAAAAGCAGCTGTGCAATTTTACTTAAGCACCTGGAAGAATTTGGCCTTGGGAGCATAATAAAACTTTTTTATATAGTTTCTGCAACCCTTTATTCATTATTTGATGATGTGTAACATGAAAAATACCTCTGAATTCCCAAGAATATTTCAAGAGCTGAGTTGTCTTTACTGTTCTGTCTATGACTCATGCACTCTTGCAACATTCATTGTATTTTTAGACACCAGGTAAATCTGGTGTGCAAAATATTTGTAGTAGTGAAAGAATTTATACAAATAGAAAACAAGAGTTTTCTGGAAATTTCCTGAAAGACCTAGAATGTGTTCCCATTAGATGTCGGCTTTCTAGTGCATTTACATGTTTACTAGATGTACAAACCTCTGCACTCAATCCAGTCAGAATTGCATGCAGCTGTGGTGGGTATTCACAGTGGAAAAAGAAACGACATTCCATCACCTCTGTGTGAAATATATGCATCACCTTCCATACTTTTCATTCCCAATAAACACAGAGGAAACTATTTTGTACCATTGTGTCCTCAGCCCTGTGTCAGCTGAAGAATAGCTATATTTACAGCCAACACCTCCTAGCTCGTCCTCTGTGTAAATTCCTGTAGATAATTTCAAATTATTTTTAACACCCCTGACAGGAACTCCGAGAGAGGGTGGGAATATCCCCCTTCACCGCACACAGAGGAACATGTTCAAAGGCAGAAGCTCTGTAAAACAAGAAACAAAACCTCTGCCTGGTTACAGTACAGGAGACTGTGTGGGGATTGTAAATGTTAACCAGACGATGGATTCCAAAGTTTACACTCCTCAGCCCCTGTCCAGGACAGCCATTATGGAGCCTAATTGACATGCTTCCTGCCATTACGTTGGTGCCTCGCACTGTAGAATGGCAGAGGTAAACACTCTCCGTGCCAAAAAGGGCCCCGTCTGCATTGAGGGGGAGTGTGGGCCAGTCGAGAGCACATAATGCTGGGTGAAAGGACCTTTAGAGCAGTGCAGTGGACAAAATTAGAAAAGGGCGGGTGAAAGAGACAGAAGGTGTATGCAGTGTGTATATGTGTGTGCGTGTGTGTTTGAGAGAGAGAGAGAAGGAGGGAGGGAGAGTGACAGAATGAATGGTGGTGTATGCACAGTACTGCTGATCCCTCTTTCCTCAGGAGACCCAACTCAGCAGAATTAGCTTCTGGTCTTCACCATTAACTTTGTGACGCATCTTCCTTCCTCCCCTCCTCAGCCGATGCAGCAGTAGGTTTTACAGATTTTCCAACTGAGACAGCCACATCCGGCCCACAGACTAGTAATTATGTCAGTAGATGTTGCTGTGCCATCCCACAAAAAAGAGCCAGAGAAGCTAGTATGAAGTCAGATCTATGACTCACACTCTGACTTTCCAAACTAGGTTGTCTGTAATAATACATTCGCTCAGACAGCCACATACAGGAATATCCAATAAAACGATCTATCATCTGTGAGCTGTCAGCTGTGGAGGAGGATTTGGGAAAGGTTATGTGAAGCAACACAGACTAGGCTCTTTTTTATTATTTAATTTGGGACATTTCAGTGAGTATGTCTCCCTCTGGAGAAGACTGGGGTGAATGCAACAAATAGTTCTAGTAGACAAATTACAGTAGGCCTTTTGGTATGCAATACAAGACTCTGCTGCAGGCATAATTGTACAAGCATGTATTATTAAGTATTATTTTTTCTACTGTGCATCTCAGAAAATACTATGGCTGAAAAGTGTGCATTGGTGTTTAAGGCATACCAGGCAAGACTGTGATTTTTTAGCTCCGGAGCTCCCCCTACAGTCTGCGTTTTTTTAATTACAACATTATACATTCTTATCAATCCATATGAATTTACTTGTAAAGCAAAGAATAGTAATTGATTTCGATTTCATTTACTTTCCGTTTCGTTTCCTTGACCCGAAGTTTCAGATCTCGCAAGTGTAGTAACCACAGAACCTACGCTAGAGGCGGGTGAGAGAGCCTTCATTCACCCCATAATGAGCCATTTAATCAGTGACTACATAGCTAATGAATTAACCTAAAAACGTTGCCTAGTGTGCCTTTAAATCAGGTGCTGCAGTGATGTGGGCTTTTAGGTCCTCAATTAATTATTGATGATGATGATGACTTTTACAGTTTGTGTGTGTATATTTGTAAGATGATGTGACACTAGGCATGCACTGGCTAAACTCTCTGTGTGTCTCTATATGCAGGTAATGCAAGACAAGATCATCTGCCTTCCTCAGAGGAGTTCTCCAGTACCTCCAACAAATCAAACAGGGATCTTGCCAAATCAGTCAGAGCCAACAAATGAGCCTGCACTCCCCACTCCCTCCTCAGTCTCACCTGTATCTGCAGTGCAGGAGATGAGAGGCCTGAAGACAAACCTTGACTGGCAGCAGTACAGCTTCATTAACCAGATGTGCTACGAAAAGGCACTTCACTGGTACGCCAAGTACTTCCCATACCTGGTGCTCATACACACGATCATCTTTATGGTGTGCAGCAACTTCTGGTTCAAGTTTCCAGGCTCCAGCTCCAAAATTGAGCACTTTATCTCCATCTTGGGCAAGTGCTTTGATTCACCCTGGACTACTCGAGCTCTGTCAGAGGTGTCAGGAGAGAACCCAGAGGAGCAGGAGACCAAGAAGCATTTTTCCAGCCGGCCTGGTCCCAGCAGTGCCTCCCCTACAGAGGGCAACCTGGTCAAGACTCAGTCTCTTCGATCCATCCCAGAAAAGATTGTGGTGGACAAGCCAGCAGCTGCAAGTGTTCTGGACAAGAAGGAGGGTGAGCAGGCAAAGGCACTTTTTGAGAAGGTCAAAAAGTTCCGACTGCATGTGGAAGAAGGCGACCTGCTCTATGTGATGTATGTCCGCCAGACCATCCTCAAAGTGCTGAAGTTTGTCCTTATCATTGCTTACAACAGCGTATTGGTCTCCAAGGTCCAGATTACTGTCTCTTGCAACGTGGACATTCAGAACATGACTGGTTATAATGACTTTTCCTGCAACCACACCATGGCTCATCTGTTTTCAAAGCTCTCCTACTGCTACTTGTGTTTTGTGGTTGTGTATGGATTCACATGCTTGTATACATCCTACTGGCTCTTCTACCGCTCTCTCAAGGAATACTCCTTCGAGTATGTGCGTCAAGAAACAGGAATCAGTGATATTCCAGATGTGAAGAATGACTTTGCCTTTATGCTTCATATGATTGACCAGTACGACCCGCTCTACTCCAAACGCTTTGCCGTCTTCCTCTCTGAGGTGAGCGAGAACAAGCTGAAGCAGCTCAACTTGAACCATGCCTGGACGGCTGAAAAGCTCCGCCAGCGACTGCAGATAAACAACAGCAACCGTCTTGAGCTTCAGCTCTTCATGCTCTCGGGCCTGCCGGACACCATCTTTGAGCTGTCAGAGCTGCAGTCGCTGAAGCTGGAGATCATCAACAATGTCACCATCCCGACAGCCATTGCACAACTTGAGGACCTTCAGGAGCTGTCCCTTTCCCAGTGTTCGCTGAAGGTCCACCCGGCGGCCATATCCTTCCTGAAGGACAACCTAAAAGTACTGCGGGTAAAGTTTGACGATGCCCGTGAGCTGCCCCATTGGCTTTATGTGCTGAGAAACCTGGAGGAACTCCATCTCACTGGTTCTCTGAGCCCAGACATCTCTAAAAACATCACCCTGGAGACCCTGCGAGAGCTCAAGTCTCTTAAGACGCTGTCACTGAAGAGCAACTTTACCAAGATCCCGCAGTCCGTTGTGGATGTCTCCAGCCATCTTCAGCGCCTGTACATTTACAATGATGGAACCAAGCTAGTGATGTTGAACAATCTGAAGAAGATGGTGAACCTGACAGAACTGGAGCTCTTGCACTGTGACCTAGAGCGTATCCCACATGCAATCTTCAGTCTGGTCAACTTGCAAGCCTTGGACCTGAAGGAAAACAACCTGCGCTCAATCGAGGAAATTGTCAGTTTTCAGCATCTCCGTAAGCTCACCTGCCTCAAGCTGTGGCACAACAGCATCTCTCAAATCCCCGAGCACATTAAGAAGTTGGGCAGCTTGGAGCGACTCTACTTCAGCTACAACAAGATCGAGATCCTGCCATCACACCTGTTCCTCTGCAACAAGCTGCGCTACCTGGATCTTTCCAACAATGACATTCGCTTCATCCCACCTGAGGTTGGGGTCCTGCAGAGCCTCCAGTACTTCTCAGTCACATGCAACAAGATTGAGAACCTTCCAGATGAGCTCTTTTTCTGCAAGAAGCTGAAGACACTCAAGCTGGGCAAAAATACCCTCTCTGTGCTCTCACCAAAGATTTCCTACCTGGTGTTGCTGACTCACCTGGAGCTAAAGGGGAATCATTTTGAGGCTTTGCCCCCCGAGCTGGGTGTCTGCCGGTCCTTAAAGCGCAGTGGTCTCGTGGTGGAGGATGCTCTTTTCGAGACATTGCCCTCAGATGTCAGGGAACAAATGAAAGCTGAGTAAATGGCTTTGAAATGAACTTGTTACTGCATATTATAAGTGTTAAAGTGCATATTGGTTCTCATTGTTCGAGGCGTGGCATTTTCCGTCCATTTGTGTATTAGATTTCATATGTAATGATGGATATTGCAATACTAGTGGGTGAGTACATCCTTTTATACTCCTATGCTTGGAACAGAGGGGAAAGCCTTCAGAATAACTTTGTGGAGCAAACAATTTGGAAGAGACTGAAGAATTCTACACTAATTTGTTCTTATTATTAGAATGTATCACTATTGATGTATCACAGAATAAGATAATGCCTTATCAAATTTCTATGCAGGTTTGCCATTGTTTATGCCATTGAAAATCTTGTTACACTGGATAGAGTGTGTACCCTGTACACTACTGATCTTCCTTTGAAAGCTTGTAGTGTTTATGTTGGCTTGAATATTCACCTCTTGAACCACATTTAGCGATAGGTCTGGCAAGTATGTAAAGTACTGGTTAAAATCTGTGTGGTGTAGTGTAGACTGCTCAGAGCATTGCAGTGGAAAATGATTTGTTTTTATTGCATGTCCTTGTCCTTAGTGACATAGAAATAGAATTCTTGGTAAACAGTTTGAAGGTCTTCAGTCATACGTCACCTTATTTGCACTGGAAAATGTAACATTCCAATCTTTCCTATCGTATTACATTGTATCAGTATTATAGCTGGTCGACTAAAGTGTAAATATATGTGGTGTGTGGCTATATTCAGGTACATTAAAATAGGCACAAGATAAGTTGAACAGACTGTGTTAATGCCAAAATAGCTGCTACCAAACCTGGCTACAACTTTATGCCTCTGATGGTAGGGTTGTATTCACATCCCATTATGCAGCTTGCTGATGTCATGTCTTTCCACTGTGAAACATGATCACACATGTCGATGTGCTTGTCCAGGGCGGTGAGCTATTGCTGCTTCTCAGGATATTGGAAATTTGATCATCTGAGATTTATTCAATATGTGCCTTAAGTAGCCTACTTAGCAAAAAGAAAAAATATAGAATTCTTGCTGAATCCATCTCTCACTGGCATTATGCATGCAGAGTTGTTCCACGGCCAAGCAGGTTGCATTAGTCCAACCCATGACACAGCAATACAGTGACTGTGCTTACACCCTCAACTAGGGCGCAGTGCAGTCTCTGCTTGGCACAGCACCAGTAGCAGAGGGTGGTGCAGGATGTATGGTTCTGCCCGTGCCAGTGGAGCTCAGAGAGACGTGCCAGGGCTTGTGTCACGCACCATGGAAATGGAGACAAAATTGAGTTGAGCCACCCAAAGGACCTGGGGAATCAGGACGTCAGTTCTCTGTTTGCAGGATTACTGTAATCTTCCCATCTTGAGTTTTCTGTGGTTTTTGCAGGTCAGATGGTGCATTATGTGTCCAGCAATTGTGACCATGAATTAAATTAGGCCCAGCAATTGCATTTGACAAAACTATCAACAGGAGTCTGTTCAGAGACATACTGGACCTGAATATACTGTATTAGCTCCGCTTTGTTTAGGTTCTGGTAGAATTTGCTGTATCCTTTTCATGTACAGATACCATTTACTTTGCCACTGCCTCTAAACATAATCTCCAATTGCCTTGTCAATATGACTCGTTTTCTACTACATATTTGATCATGCTGTACTGTATGGAATTCACAAGTAAATAAATATTTATTTCATTTTACCCATTCTGTTCTTTGGGTGAATTGTTTTGTTCAGCTGTCAGGTCCTCTGATGTTTACTTCTATGACTAACTTTTGGTACAAAAGAGTTACTTCTTTTCCATTCTTGATCCATGTTAGATTTGGTATCGATATTTCTGAATTATGTTGGTGAAGAACACACAATGATTCTGCACATCTGTTTTATGTCCATGCCTTCCGCTGATAGAGGATTAATTTAGAGCTAATTAATTTGCACGTCAGCATGATTAAATGTGCCTGGTCGTGGTGTGTTACACCCTGTCGACTGAGGACAGGAAATCATCTCAGGCAGGAGTCTTACCAGAGTGATCCCATATTTTTTTTTTAGATTTAAATGAACTTGTGATACCCTAGCTATTTGTAATCCATACATAAGCACAGAATTTCACCAATGGACCTTTCTCAAGTAAGAATGATAATAAGACCTGTCTGTCAGAGAGTCCATCTAACTTGAAATAGCCCCTTGGTATTACTGGCGTCTTGATTCTCAGATCATAGTCAGTAGATTCAGAGTTAGCATGGGTGAACTATCATAAGGTCCACTCACAAGATTTGCTGAAATGTCTATGCTATATACCCATTGAGAGCAGCCTCCTCTGAGAAACGAACAAAAACATTTTTGGCTCTCAAATGTGGTTCTACACTACACAAGGGTGGTTGAGGGCTCTGGATCTGTGCCCTTGAGACCTATGTACAGTAAAATTTTGTTGGCCAAGGTATTACAGTTCTTGCAGCGGCACCAGCACAGCAGAGGAGCTGTCCTTAGGGCCCAATGTAGCTTGAGCATATGAGCCCACTGGAGCGAATTTGAAGTGACCCAGTGTTTTGGTGTCCCGAGAATCGACTGGGTGGCAGACTCTGGGGACAAAAAGCTACTACATGCTGTGGGCCTACTGAGGCTATATGCCCACCAAGTTTCTAGGGCCTTGGTTTCAGTGTCCTGGGAGTCGATGATGAAAATTTTGAAACAAAGAGAACTCCCCAAATTTTCTGAGTTTTCCATTTTTTCTGTCACTAGGTGGCGTTACACCACACAATGGCTTGTTTGATGCAACTCATTGAGACCTACATACCACCCCAATTTTTTTTTGACTCATGTGGTACAGTTCTTGAGTTATTCCCCTAAAACTGTATCGTACCAACCCGTGTTCTTGGGGGGAGTTGTCCTGGGGGGAGTTTGCGCCCCCCCCACCAGGACGAAAAGCTACTACACATTAAAACTCAAGTGGATCTACATGCCTAATGAGTTTAACAATGTCAGGTGTTGAAGAAAGGTAACTAGAGCTACGCTAGCGGCAGTCATAATAATTTGCGGGCCCAAAATCAAGTTGTGGTTGTGGGGCTATATGTTTTAAGTTATAGGTGCAGGTGTGGCAAATATGGTTTCACAGAGGAGTTTTTTTGTAAACATGTTTTCTCTGATGTTATAGGGGGATGTGCAGTGCTTCGACTGTACATGTAAAGGTACAGTATTTGGGGAAATTCATAACCTGTTGTAGGGCAGTGTGTAGGCCTCATTGTGGAATTGTGTCTGATGTAGGGCAGTGTGTAATATCTAATATGGACTTTAGTGTGGAATTGTGCAATACCAAATGTAGGGCAGTGTGTAGTATCTAGACCTCATTGTGGTAAAGTGTAATATCTGTTCTACGGCTGCATGCAATATTAAAACTATGATGGAGATGTATAGATTGAAGAGGACAGGGGCAGGTTATAGCTTTTATTAAGATTATGTTCAATATCTTTCTGTGTGCATCATTACTGTGTAGTTGTGTTTAATGTGACTGATGTGTCTAACTGCACATGATGTTGTTTCTTCTCTCTACAAGACATATGTATCAATTTGGAGACAGTAAATGTCTAATCCATCCAGCTATAAAATAACCCTGAGAAAGAATGAGATTGAAAATACATTCCTATATCTAAATTCCTAAAATAGTGTATTGGTATTTTTGTTCTTTCACAAAAACCAGCTGTCAATACAACAGAAAGATTGCCACCCAAAGCAGACAAGAGTGACCCACATGTCTACAGCTTTGACTGACACAACCTTATGGCACTCACTCATTTCAGTCATACAATGTCATGTCCGTTCATAAATGTCTGACAGCTCACTTGCTGTGACGGGCTGGCCACTGTGACACAAATGGCACAGCTACAATATAGAAACACCAGCTGTTATACTGTATTATTGGCTGAGGGTTTTACATACCTCCAGAGCATACCTCCAGACATGATACTTCCCTTCATGACAAATCTTAATCTACATCAGTAAGTAGGCCTATTTATACTCTTCCTTCCTCTTTCAAATTTCTATCACTTTGTGATTAATTCAAGGATCTTGCTCACGAACAGTACTGTTGTTTATTGTGTAGACACTGGCCTCTCCCTTTGTTATTACCCTCCTTTGCAGATGTAATTTCTGCCATCTCGTTTTACAGCCTGGGGACAAGTCAAATGGGGTGGTGAGTCATACTCCACACAGGAAATAGCATGTGACCTTTCACCCAGAAGTCACTAGTACTCTGGCAGACAAGGACATCAGAGGGCTACTCACAAATCAGTCAACCTCCTCCTGTTAACTTTACTGGGTACCATCACTCACACTGCATGCATATTATATAGTGATTACTATACGCGAGTAATGAAAGCCCTGGTGTAGTCAGTGCACATCTTTGGTGTGAGGAATAGACTGGTCTTTGCACAGTCGAAGGCCTCTGCATTCACATTTTGTTTAATAGTACCTGCACCTGTTGGTGTTTGTGTAATAGTGGCTAGTGTGGTTCTATTGTGGTAGCATCTGGCTGTGTATGCACTGTGTTACTCACCACAAGTGCTACACCACCACAAACCTCTGAGCTGACATCAGTGTTGTTACCGAGAGACAAGTGAGGAGGCCAAATACATGCCTGCATGATAATCACTTCTTTCTTCAATTCTTTGATTGGTATATTTGATTGTTTTCTAAAGATAAAATTTGTGCAGAAAAAAGTTACACTCTGCATAAATACATTGGAGTCATGTGGTGAGCGAGAAAACTCACTATTTGATTAAGGAGGCGCTGTTGTTCTCAACTCAGCGAATACATGTGTATTGTATCAACAGTGTTGCTTTATGTGTGATCTCAGTGAGCCAATAGCAGCAGAGCTTTCTAAAGCTTCCTCCAAACCTCACTCAGGAGCCTAGGGGGCAGTATTAGGCAGCCTTATGATCTCCGTAAGCAGTAACCTTACATGAGATGTTATATTACTGCAACTGGAACGTCATATTTCCCAACCATTTACTGTCAGTTAATGCTGTCATGTCTCTGATTGACAAACAGTCTGAGTGATGACCCAGAAAAACTTGTCATTCCCTTGTTTAGTAGCTGGTGTAAATGTCAAATGTCAAGCAGACAAAGCATTTAGGCTTGTCCTAAAAAAATACATATTACAGCATACAAATTGACAGCATAAAAACTTGACCAGTTTAATTTATTATAAGACAATCTGGACATGTAATTATCTGGAATATCAAACCCTTATGAGTGAACATTTCAGAGGTTTAGAGGCCTCAGGGGTATGTTCAAAAGCAGCAGACACAGTTTTACTGAGGTGTGCGAGAGACCTGTTTCTGCTCTCCCAGTACTGAGGGAGTGATTGACAGCTTCTGGTGCCAGGCCTGCAGGGCTTCGACACCTGTGCCTTTGTTGTCAAGAGCACTTTTGTGCTCATTCGTCTGTCCAAAAGCCCCTACATTTTACTTACCATACTCTTGGATGCCATCACAGTTAGTGGCACCAGAAAAATCCTAGGAAAAAAAAAACGGTTTACCTCATCTCTTTGTCACTCTTTCTTACTGTGTTCTCTCTTGTTCTGCGTGTGTGTGTGTGTGTGTCTGTGTGTGTGCATGTGTGTGTGTGTGTGTGGAAAAAAATAACTTTGTATAGGCATGTGCATGACAAGATGCTTTTTCCGAACTCTTCTTTGAATGCTCTTTAACTCCATGTTTCTGTGAAACCACACTGATGGAGGAGATGTTGGTGTCGACAGGATGAAGCTGTCGACAGGAGCAGGTCAAGGTTGGCAGATGAAAGACAGGGCTGTCGGTCTGAAACAGGAGTCGTCACTGGCAAGCGCAGGCTTTCATCCCTTACCTGTCACGGGTTCTGTTGGGCGTCTATGGGGAGAGACAAAAAGAAACTGAGGGACAGGGCATGAGAAGTCAGGGAGAGGCCTGGGAAGGAAGCTATGGTTGTTTCCTTTGCCTTTCAAAAAAACTCATGTATTCTATTTATGTAGAAAGCCACAGTGAATGCTCAATTTAGCTAGAGGATTATAACAGGAAGTCAACATACTGCCAATGTTTGGACCTTCACAAATAACTCCCTTACACTACACACATTTAAGATTTAGTTTGAAGACGTAGCTTTTTAGGTTAGTGCACTGCTAATCGTGCTACTACCACACATAGTTGAAAAGGAACCTCTAATCCCACTATTCCTTGTACAGGAAAAGCAGTCTGCTATACCCTGAAGGATAATCGGCATCTGCTCAAAAGGAGTTTGTGTATTCACTTTCAGGGATTCTGCATGCTTTGCTAATTGCTTGGCTGGTCTCAAGGTTCTCAATACTGACAGTGCCAGTTAAAGGTCATTTTGAGTTCATCACTATTTACATATTGCTAAGAAAAGACAGTAAAGCAAGCCCAGATCAAGACATTCTCCTGAACCATTCACACAAACTACATTGTAATCTTCTTGGTCTGGTAGCAAAAATAATCAGAGCTCCCGTTGTCCCGAAGTCAATACTGTATGTGACCTAGTTTTGTGATTTTTATAACCCCTGTAAAGGGTATTTAATTACATCATACAACCACAAATGAAAGATTTAAATGAAGGACAATGTCTCAGTCTGCTACGTAAGAGAAATAAATTAATTCCATAAACCACTGTTAAACAAATCCAACTTCCCTTTTAAAAATCTACTTTACTCCCTTGACCCTGCCCTTGTGCAAATCTTTAACGTTCTCTATTGTGCCTCTGTAGTCTCTATCATGCCTACCCCACTGCTGTCCTCTGCAATCTGGGAGGAAGGCGTAACAAGGTGAAGGACTCAAGGCCTGTGCATTATTTATCATCCAACAGCTTGGAAAGCGCTGTGGCCAACAGCCCAGGCCCGGCCCTCTTGGAACGCGGCAGCACAACATGCAGATGGCTCTCAGAGACGGCCCATTTGATCTTGAAGAATCGACCCTCCCTGGAGGGGGAAATGTGCATTTAAGCACAACTCAGTGGAGAGCACACAGCGGTTTCTGAGCTCTCCGTCAAGGCTGGTAAATACACTGATGTGGATGTGGTGAGTGTGTCATCGTGGTAGGGAACTGTGGCATAAGACAGACACATCTGTCCCAGATTGGGAAGTTAAAGCAGACTGATTCTATGATGATGAAGTGAGTAACACAGTAATAGGCTAGAACTAAATTACAGTCACGTCTTTTATTTTAGCGCACATATAATCAAACAGAAACATGCTGGACTGGTATCCTGTCCAAGTATGTCCTGTGCACATAATTTTGTGTTCAAGAGTCCAGTCACATGAATTCTTTTCATAGCATCTACTTTTTGGTTTGTTTTAAACATTTACATTACTACATTTATTGTTAATACTACAATACAAAGTGTACCCAAACCTCATACCTTAAACTAATAAGTGATGGAATATATCAATGATTTCTGCATTTTCAAAACCCATCATTTCCATGACACAATTAAAGAAACAAATGAGAGTCTATTTGAGTTGAAGCTTATGAGATCTTGTTGAGACATCTCTTTCTTGGGTGTCTTGCAGTCTGGTGTCTACCTTAATAAAGGGAGACCTTTTACTATGACGAAAGTTCAGGAACTTGTTATAACTAAGGTAGTGGGGGTGCACAAATAATATGGTAAGAAGTAACCTCTAAGGGCAAAACACAACTGAAAACAGGAAACTAAGGGCCTCTAGATAACAAGTATTGCATGGGTTTGTGGGTTTCCTAGTTTTGCAATGTCTCCAGGAAGTACATATACATGCCTATGACTGCCATGCTAGTCAGCCAGTTTGAGAGGAGTGAATTGAATTCCCACAAGGTTGTTAGCATCATGTATAAGATCACAAGAAGCATGCACAAGTTCACAACATTTTGTGGGTGGGCAAACCACGCCTGAGATTACTCTCTGCCTGACTGGCCTTATCTCATCCCAACCAGAGGATCATACCAGCCTTATCCCACCCAGCTGGTGGGCCAGTAGAAGGTCAGAGCAATAGATGTCTTGTGGGAGCAGGTGGCCATCCCCCAAAGTACACTCTGATGACTAGTTGATGTAAAAATGTTTGAGAACACATGCAGGTAGATCAAATAATGCATAAACACTGTGTTGTATGCCAGAGGGCTTTTTCCTCCTCACTGGGTCTATCCTGTTTGGGGAAACTTTCTGAATACCAGCACAGGCCTCACCCTTATAATTATACTTCAGTTGTGTATGTAAAACATATTACTAGATATACATTTGTTCAGCTTTTGCTTGTTTCAACTGCTCACTGTTTGTTTTCTAACTTTGTAATGAGACAGTTATTAATGTACACATGTGGAAATTATTATCATAAAGAAGATGAAGTTTGTTTTAGTATATACAATATTAATTTGAGAGTGTAATGCTTATACTAACATATGAAAGAAGGGTGGTTTGTAACATGTTAATGGTAACCCACAAGGCCGAAGCAGTTCTGGAAGAGAAAGAGAGAGTAGAGACTTGTGTAGTTCAAGCAGAGGACATGAGGCCTTGAACAGTTCAAGAGATAAGATTTAATGCAGGGAGATGCTTCGGATCCGCAGGAGCCTCGGTTTGGGAGGAATGCCATGATGTGCGACAGTGAATGGGGCCGCTGTGTGAGTGGATGCTGTTCACATCAGAACCATGGGAAAGATAGCATTGGGAGGATACCATGATAAGCTGGCAGTGAATGGGGTCCGCTGTATGAATGGATGCTGTTCACATCAGAACCATGGTACAGATGGGTCCTGACTAAATGAGGGGAATATAAATCATAAAGATAAGAGTCCAGCATAAGGAAGTATACATCAGACTAAACATCCAGCAAGGAAGAATAATAGTTTCTTTTTAATAACCGATGGGATGGGTGAGGAATTCCACCAATATGAACAGGACAGAGGCCTCCTACATTAATTAATATGATGCAGGTGGTTCAGGGGGGGCCTCTGGGTGATTCTAGTAGCATAAATGGTAGATTTGGAAGGGACAGTCAGAGCCTGATCAACTCTCAAGGTAAACGGTATCCTCTCTGCAGCGGATCTCCTTCACACTGCTCAGCACTTATACTTTGGGGCAATTGTCTCTTGTATACATTGCTGGTATTGTGAATAAAGTCTTTGTCAACAACTTTACTCCAACAGTGAGTTCTTGGTTTGGACCAAGTGTGTTGGGGGGGTTAGGATATTGATTTGTGGGGTTTGCAAGCATCAAGGTGGTTTTCCAAGACACACACTCACATTTAGTGAAATGTAGAAATGGCAGAGGTTGGTCATTTGTAACTCAAGCTATTTTTTCAGTACTTCCGGGAAGCCAGTGCCCATGTTTTTTCTGCTCTGCGTGTGATGCACTGAGGACACTACACGCATTCACTAACCCTTAATAATGACCCTCTCCACACCCACAGTAAGCTTTGTCACACCATCAGACAGAGGGACTTCCCTCTTATTACCCTCTTATTTTTAGAAAAAAAAAACCCTCACATCTTGAGTTTTCATTTCCCTCTGGGGTTGAACAAGGCTGGGCCCTGGTTGTATCGTATCTAGTTTGAACTGGCTAGAACCTGCCTGCTCTCTCCCAGCAGAGACAGAGGCTGTACTCAAATGCCAAGAAATTTCCCATGTATGCCACAGCCTTAGCCAACAGTGCACATTTGGAGGTGGAATGTAGGATTCACCTTGTCAGTGTACATTTTTCTCAAGTTCTCAGCTGAAGGGTTTGTGTGTGTGTGTGTGTATGTGTGTGTGTGTGTGTGAGAGAGAGAGAGTGTTACGAATAGGGTACAACACGGCCGCCTGCAGTTCCTCACAGTGACAAGAAAGCTAGCCCCAAGTTGTGCCTGAAGCCACATGTTTTTTGTCCATTGAGCTACCATCTCATCTTTGTTCAAACAACATAAACTGGCAATACAAACTTCAATTTCTTATCAAATTAGTCATGCTCACAGTGAAGCAGGTTCTGTTGTTTGTTGCTTTAGATTCATACCGATGTCAGAACACTTAAATTTCAGTGACACACCTCATAACTCATGTCACAAATCATTTTATATTGTGTACAGCAGCACAATTACAATTACATCACTCACCCCATGAAAAAGTGTAATGAGAATTCCATTCAGTTGCATTAAATTTGCATTTAAAATGTTAAATAGATTTTACCTCATCTAAACTGCAAAAGCTACGGAACTGATCTTTCACCTAGATAAGTGTTGGATTTTAGGCCTCCAAAGTGCTCAATTTGAGCTACCTGCAGCTTCTCCCCATATCTCGGTATGGTGTCCCAGAAGGACAAGCAAGGCAAAGCTTTAATCTTCTTATTTGCTGCCATATGGTTGACTCCATGTTACAAGAGCTGTTGGAAAAGAATGGCATATAGCAAGAGGACGTATTCTGCCACATAAACGCTAATGGACTGGAGGTAAAGGTTTGTACAGGGTGCTTAAGATGACCTACTGTAGCTTACATCACGCTGTGTCTTAACGATGTGCCAGCCAGCATATTGCCGTGTTGCTGTGATCAACATTGTAACGGAGGCCGCCTGATCTGGTTCTCTGATTATGTGTATGGCCCTTGCCGATGTATCTCTATATTTCAGTAGTTACTGTACCTTAGCACATTTGTAACAGAGCAGGCTATGCCTTGCTAACTTTCAAGGGTTTGATTAGTTGCCATTCATCACAGAACATGAACAATGGAAGACGACGTTAAACGTTGGCTTGAATGTGTGCGCTCTATTAAGCTCCGTGCATACACTTACAGACTAGGCCTATATAATAACGTTGTTATTAGTTGCTGTCATTAGTCATAATAGGCTAACACCGGGGGTAACACCTCCCCAGTGTTGGCGGCTTCTTCTAGCTAAACTACACGTGCTTATGCCAAAAGGCAAAGTTCATTCAGTGATACATTAATAGGTCGTCTGACTTTTCTTACACAGATAATTAGTCATGGCAACACCCACACTGCCATGTACTGTAGCCTGCTAGCCTACCATGGTTTTCTCACGGACACTGACCTCCTCTATCCGGCAGGTACAAACGCGCCCCACACTTTTAAGAAACTTCAGTACCGCCCTCTGCCACTTCCTGTTCTCTACGATAAACTGTAGTCTCGGATACCTTCACTCGGAATAAGAAAATCAAAGACGATGATCTTCCTGATGAATCTGTATGGAAAATGACCGTTCTAGATTAAGGTATGATTATTTTATTCTTTCCTGCTGTAGCCTAGGCTATGTTATGTTCATCACAGGCAGTCTCTGAACGAGGCGCAGCTGGCAAATTGTTAGGAAAACTGGTGCAGACTGGTTAGCTGTACCGGGCGCACAGCACTGTACAACAGCGGACAGCATGTCTCGTTAAAAATGGGACAAGAGATGGTTACTCGACGTAGCAAGCCGACAATCGACAGGCAGAGGACTAGATTATTTAACACTCGCTATTAGGCTACAGTCTGTTTGTTCGACTAGGGAATCTGTCGGTAGATGAATCATCTAGAAATAATTTCCAGTTGGCTCACCTAACGTTACTGCAGAGAGGGAAACTTGGACACGAAGGCGGATGTAAATAGCACAAGCCGGATTTCTTTTGACCGATGAAGCACGCGAACAGTGTGGATAATGTTTTAATTAACAGCTGAATGTCTACTGATGTTAGAACTGACCCATAGAAATGCTGTGTCACAACGGCTCAAGCCTACTTTCTTTCACGCTCACTGTAAACACGGTTCTGGACCACAATGGCGCTGATGCTTTCTACCGTAGCAGCCTGAAACACGGACCACAATTGACGTCTCCCGAATCGCGGAGTGGATCTTGAAGAAAATCTGTGTTAACAGTGATGTCCATATTCAGCCTACATAACGTTCCAGCTGCTGGACATTTCACATAACCTAACGGTACACCAAAACGTGTTCGGCACCGTTATATAGTGGGTGGTGATAGCAGTTGATGTCTCTATAGATGCCGACTAACAATACAGTAAGTAGGCTAACGTTTTTTATTATTTCATATTGCTATTTTCTGTGGTGTGATTAGGACACATGGGCTGGCTGTTCTATTTGCCAGTTCAGGAGCTAGCTGTGGCTACTGCTGCTGAGTTTGTTCATGTTGTACGACGGGCACGCTGTTTCCACGTTGGGTTCAAACGCAACCCAGTAACTGTTAATGCAATACAGTAACTATTTGGCTATTCGTTACTTGGCCTCGGCACTTTGATCGTAGGTGGCCCCAGTACAAAGAAACTTGGTTCTCGGCATCTGACAGAAAATTCCATTGTTCTAACTGGCTACATTTCAACAGATGTCAATGAAGTGGAGTGTATGTATGGAATCAGTGTTTTGCATCTATACTTGCCTTAGTAGCCTACACTCTCATGGCCTAAACAGTTAAATATTAGGCTACATTTTACATGTCAACATTCTCTGTAGTTTTTGCATTACTGTTTTCACACATTTAGAAACTGCATGTTTCAGATTTTCATCTATGTCAGATTTATACATTAGAGTATAGTGTAGTATAGATTAGAGGATTGCATAGCATGGATTAGAGTTTAGTATTGTACAGAGTATAGATTGACTTTATTACAAAGATGTCTACATTTGGGCCTACCTTTCACCTATCTTGTTCCCAATATTTCAGATCACTGTTTGGCATTTGGAGGGCACACCCTACAGCAGCTGTGACCAATAGTACTCCCCATCAACTATTGAGAGACATATGGTAGTCCCACTGTCAATAATCTGCCTGAATGCACATGGATCTCCCATTGGTTGCTTGCAATGTCAGTTTATCCCTGATGTTTGAGCAGTGACAAATGAGAGTGCTTTTTGCATTGCTCTTCTGCTTGTGACCTACTTTGTAAAAAAAAAAAAAAAAAAAAAAATAATCAGATTGAGGTTGAATGAGGTTACCCATGAACGCATGGGTCTGTTGTTGGTATTGTGTTATCAGTGTGACTGTAAAATTAGTGTTTGAATCCCATTGATAGGGTGGGGTCTGTTGTTTCACATTGTTAACATTGTAAACACCAATGGACATGATGCATGGTTGTCTGTTTCCACCACTTGTGTGCATGTTCATTCTTCACAGTAAATGAGATTTGCTAAAGGATCTTCAGATTTAAAATACAGAGCCACTTTCAGCTGTTACTCACTGCAGGGCTGTTGGTGCAGGCATCATTTTCATTTTATAACTTTGCTCAGTTATCAGTTCCATTTTGTGTACTCAGCATACTTATTTAAGCACAGTGTTTAGAAAAGGCTCACTTGTGAAATCATTGTACAGCCAATTGGTCCATTGATAACATTCCCAAATAATATTCTTGGCACATGGGAAATATCTCAGAAGGAACCCAGCTTGAAAATGCAGTTCATCTGCCTTAGGCTATTGTTGGTATGTTGAATGTCATCCCTGTTAGTTAGTCGAGTCAGCTGTGGAAAACTACGTTGTTTCAGAGAATGAGTGGGGCGTCTCACAGAGGAGTCATACAAGTCCAGCAGCATCTATTGTCATGCTGATTGTGTAGATTTAAGCCCTTGTTTGAGCCCCTTTCGGCTAATGGTAACCGAGTGCTAATGACATAGCCCCCCAAAACCCATACAAATCAGCTCATATAGTGGGACAGTGTGTTGTGTAAGACCTATTGCTGGTTTGTGGTTGTCATCAAAAAAACCTTTTCTTTCCTTTGGCATGTTAATGATTTGCACATGTTGTGCTACGGCAACTCCCTTAATTGGAAGGATAGGTTGTGTACAAATACTTCAGTCAGTGTAAACAGTGTATGAGACCACTAAGGTGTGAATACAAACAGAGATGGAGAAAGAGAGAGAGACAAAAGCATGCCCCTTTCACATGAAAACACACTGGTTCTTAGACTTGCTTCTTGCTTCTGTTGCCTGTTCTGTGTTGTCCTGTTGCCTCTGTTTTTATTAACCACCACTCAGGATAGAAAGAATGGCACAAATCTGCCTGTAACTTACACTTAGCTGTGTTTACTTCATGTGTGTAATGTAGATCCCATGCCTGAATGTGTAGACTGAGTGCACACAACCTTAAAAAAAGGCCTGATGTAAATGTTTCACTTTCAGACTGTGTGTTGTTCTGCTTTTATGGATGGTATGGGAGATGTTCAAAGAGCAGACTCTTTGGAGTAAGCAGAAACAGACACAAGCACATTAGTGCTTAGTCTACAGTGGTTTTATGCTGGGAAGGTTTTTTTGACCAGCAAATGAACAGTAGATGTAGCCTGAGTGAGCTTTGAAAGTGTGACGTTGGCTGCACTTTCTTTAGCCTACTTGTCTTTCTTTCTTTCTTTTTCTGCTTTTCCTGTCACACTGTCTGTCGGTTCATTGCAGTAATGCTGATAGGTCACTTGCCTCTCACAGAGAGGTCTGGTGATATGAGCCCCAAGAATGGCCTAGGATACTGAGCTGAGAGCATAAATATTAATGAGTGCTCATGCTAGAGAAGCCTCTGCAGAATATTGCCTAGTATCCAGTACCCAGGGTGTGGAGCATGGAGTGGTGTGCTGTGCTAAAGCAGAATTAGAATATTTGTGTCTGTCAGCTACCTAGTAGGTTTGTAGTTAGGATTCTGCCAGCTTATGATATTCCAGCTCCCCCCAAACCTTTGTTGTCTAAATGTGGTCTCATTAGAGTTCATTCATTAGTCTCATTCAGCACACATTTCTCACCGAACCCTTATGTAATGTTTTTTAAAAAATGCAGAATGCATTCTCCTGGGGTTGAATCTGGGTCCTCAAGGGCATGAAGGAGGGGTTGGGAGGTAAAACTCCTTAATGAATCACATGTGAGACACTCTGTAGGCCTGCAGCATTATGTAATGTCTATCAGTATTCATTCAGAGATGATGGGACTTGGCGACAGAGCTGATTGATCATTTTCACAATCTGCTTGTCTTCCTGTGATGGCTAAAGTGGCAATGGATGAAGCCAAGAGATTCAAGACAAAAATGAGTGTGTTGGGTAAATAATGAGCTGGAAAATGATTCAACTATCTCACTGGAACCTGACTTGCTTTGTCTCTTGTTTGTATCATACACAAGAGTCCTTGTTCAAAGATCAGACAGACTTGGACTCTGCCCACTTATTGACTTGGATTCAACTGTGTGTCTGTGTCTGCATCATGCAATAAACTCCAAGGTTTCATTTGTATTGCTTCTATGGCACGGCATACCACAAAGCTTTAAATTGTAATATTGTCTGACCACGAAAGAGGCGATGAGCTCTGCAGACCAGAAGTCGCAGAAACAGATGTTTTGGCGAACTAATGAGCAGTCAGACAGATGGCCTCAATAAGGACCACCATGGAGCAGCACACCATGAAGACATGAAGAACATTGGCTATCAATGTAAATATAGTCTAGACTGATTATCCTCTCCTTCTCTGTTGTCTCTATTCTGTTACTTCTCTCTCTCTCTCTCGCTTGCTTGCTCGCTCACTCTTTGTTACGTTTTCTCTCTCAAGTTAGACATTACTTAATAGTGTGCTCTTTTGAAGACTTGTAGACAGACTGGATTGAAAGGTTTGACTGAGTCTTCTTAATTTGGCTCAAGTGAATAATCATTATCAAGGGATAAATGCTATTTGGTTAAAACCGGCAAGATTGTCAAGACTGCTGTGTAGGCCAAACATGTTTTTAGTGGATCTATAATTAAGTTAATTGTGCTAAATTACAGAAGAGGATCCACTGTTGTGTCCCTTTTTCACGCAAGATTTGACACCTCCCTATTTGGTAAACAGAGGAACTTGACTGGTTCTGGTCGCCACTCTGCCACAGTGTTTTTCATTGATCGAGTGTTGTTTTTTTTCACAGTAACGTCAGAATTCACTGTTACATTCCACATTAGAATCACAATCTCTGACACTTCTCGGTTGTAGAACCAGACATTCCAATCAGTGGCACATCTAAAATAAACTCCTTTGACTGGCCTTTACAGTTGATATGTTGACATCAAAGCTAACATGTCCTTTCCTTTCAGTATAAGGATGAAGTTTGAGAGAGAAAAATGGGATAAGCAAAGTGAAAGAACAAAGCAACGACTTGAAAGACCTTGTTAAAATGAAGGAAAGGAATGTGGCTGGAAAAGCTGTAGCAGGCTGTAGACTGGTTGGAGTGTCAGTGTGGTATATATCACTCACTTATCCACTCGCTGTTCATTCCAGGTGAATGAGTTCAGACAAGTAGTTTGATTCCAGGAAAGGCTTCACAAAACAAACAGCTAGACATAGTTTTCCAAGAATTTTCAATGTAAAAAATTCTATGTAATCTTTATCTCTAATCTTTAGCTCTAGCACATAACTTTGACTTTATTCAGACTTGTACACATGTAAATAAAATCCATAGAATATTTAGTGGTTTTAGTTTGTTTCATTATTGCACATGTTCATACAGACAAAGCCTTGTCTGTTTTTGTTGTTCTTATCAGGCCATCAACGTGTTCTGTATAATACTAGGAAGGAATGCATTCCTACTCAGGACATTGTGTCATCACCACCCAATCTTCCTCTTACACTAGTTGAATTAGCTTGGGTTCTCTCGCTCTTGTGTTATTTCTCAGAGAATGAGAAGGTCACCTATTTGTTTGCGCCTGTATTGCTCTTGAGAAAGGCCCAGCAGTGTGAAAGATGAGCTGCTGTAGTCAATACAGGCCCATGGAAATGGCTTTCAGGGGAGGCTGGGAGACTTCATAAAATATTATCTTTGGCTTCATTTCACGTCTCAATCAATATCAGTTTTCATGTGGTCATATCTGTACCCATGGTGAGGGATAATTTAATCAGGAAGTATAGAGTTCTGTGTGAACACTGATTCCAACCATCTTCAGGTTGAACACACCATGTGGTTTTATGAATAGATAGACAGGCCACTGTTCTCTCCCTCTCCTTTGAGAATTAAGAAAAACCCCAAGAAGCCTCGTCTATCAAATGGTTGGAATATAACACATGATGGAGTAGCTTTAATGTCACTGACTGACTGGTGATTGATCAGGGTTTGATTCCCAAACCCACAATTATGAGTATGTATGACTTTGAGAAAAAGCTTTACCGGTCAACTTTAACTTAATGGAGTGTTTCTGTTTTGAAGGATCGAAGTGTTTGTATAATTGGTTTTGTCTTGAGTTATATGTATTTTGATGAGATGACATATTTCTTTTTTCTTTCTTTCTGCAGGAATGTTTACCCTCACAGAAGTTGCCTCTCTGAATGACATCCAGCCGACCTACCGAATCCTGAAACCATGGTGGGACGTATTTATGGATTACCTGGGCATTGTCATGTTGATGTTGGCAATTTTTGCTGGGACGATGCAGATAACCAAAGACCAAGTAGCATGCCTACCCATCCTGGATTCCTGGAATGACGGTGAAACTAAACCCATACCACAGCCCAACGAGTCCTCTGACTGGGCAGAGCGGGGAACGGGAGGGGAAGCTGGGACAACCAGAGTAAACCTTGCAGCTGCACCCATTGCCTCGAAAGACCAACCCGATAGTGTGGTCCACCAAATCAACTATGTACACACATCTGCTGTAGGGCAGCCCCAGCCAACTGGAGTCAAAACGAACTTGGACTTCCAGCAGTATGTTTTCATCAATCAGATGTGCTATCATGTGGCTCTACCCTGGTATTCAAAGTATTTCCCATACCTTGCTCTCATTCACACTATTGTGCTCATGGTCAGCAGCAATTTCTGGTTTAAGTACCCAAAGACTAGCTCAAAGATTGAGCATTTTGTCTCAATTCTGGGAAAATGTTTTGAGTCACCCTGGACCACCAAGGCTTTGTCAGAGACAGCCTGCGAGGACTCTGAGGAGAACAAGCAGAGACTGACTGGAGCCTCGTTGTTACCAAAGCATGTATCTACAAGCAGTGAAGAGGGTAGCCCAAATCAGTCCACACCAATGCTTTCAAAGACTGGTGTGAAGTTCTCTGCTGAAAAGCCTGTTTTTGAGTTTCCAAGTATGACCATTTTAGATAAGAAAGATGGTGAACAGGCCAAGGCGCTTTTTGAAAAAGTGAGGAAATTCCGTGCGCACGTAGAGGACAGTGACATGATCTATAAGATGTATGTTGCTCAAACAGCAATCAAAACAGTGAAATTCTTTTTAATTCTTTGCTACACAATGACATTTGTTGCCTATATTGATTTCTATCACCAGTGCACACCTGGCATCAAGCACTTGACTGGTTATGCACATTTTCAGTGCACTCATAACATGGCTTTCATGTTAAAGAAACTACTTGTAAGCTATATTGCCCTCATATTTGTCTATGGCATGGTTTGCATATACACCCTTTTCTGGTTGTTCCGACGACCTCTAAAAGAGTACTCTTTTGAAAAAGTTAGGGAAGAGAGCAGTTTTAGTGACATACCAGATGTTAAGAATGATTTTGCTTTTCTACTGCACATGGTAGACCAGTATGACCAGCTATACTCCAAGCGTTTTGGCGTCTTTCTCTCTGAGGTGAGTGAGAACAAGTTGCGAGAGATAAGCCTTAACCACGAGTGGACATTTGAGAAACTACGACAGCATGTCACTCGAAACACACAAGACAAGCTGGAGCTCCACCTTTTCATGCTCTCGGGGGTCCCTGATGCTGTCTTTGACCTCACTGACCTGGAGGTCTTGAAACTGGAGTTGATCCCTGAAGCAAGGATTACAGCAAAAGTATCACAGATGATAAACCTTCAAGAGCTGCATTTTTACCATTGTCCTGCAAAAGTCGAGCAAACAGCGTTTAGTTTCCTTCGTGATCACCTTCGGTGCCTTCATGTGAAGTTCACGGATGTTGCTGAAATTCCAACCTGGGTGTACTTGCTGAAGAGTTTGAGGGAACTCTACCTGGTGGGGAACCTGAACTCTGAGAACAACAAGATGATTGCCTTGGAGTCTCTCAGAGATCTGCGACATCTGAAGATCTTACATCTCAAAAGCAACCTCACCAAAATCCCAACCAATATCACAGATCTGTCACCACATCTCATCAAGCTGGTCGTGCACAACGATGGTACAAAACTTCTGGTACTTAACAGTCTGAAAAAGATGATTAACCTGGCAGAGCTGGAACTGCACAATTGTGAACTGGAAAGGATCCCCCATGCTATCTTTAGCTTGACCAACCTTCAAGAGTTGGATTTGAAATCCAACAACATCCGTACCATCGAAGAAATCATCAGCTTTCAGCACCTCAAGAGGCTCATTTGCCTCAAACTGTGGCACAATAAAATTATTAGCATTCCGCTCTCCATAAGCCATGTTAAAAATCTTGAGTCACTCTATCTCTCACACAACAAGCTAGACGCCCTACCCAGCCCTCTGTTCAATCTGCTTAAGCTGAGGTACCTGGACGTCAGCCACAACACCGTGGCACTAATCCCACCTGAAGTGGGTTTCCTCCAGAACCTCCAATATTTTGCCATCACAGGCAACAAAGTGGAGATAGTGCCCAAGCAACTCTTCAAGTGCACCAAGCTGAGGACTTTGTGTTTGGGCCACAACTGCATCTCCACCCTGCCTGAGAAACTGGGCCAGTTGATGCAGTTGACTCACCTGGAGCTCAAGGGAAACTGTTTGGACCGCCTGCCGGCCCAGCTCGGCCAGTGTCACCTGCTGCGCAAGAGTGGTCTAATCGTAGAGGACCACCTCTTTGACACGCTTCCCCTCGAGGTTAAAGAGAGTATCAATCAGGAATAGAGATGCACCAATTACCACTTGGCAATTTGTTTCCTCTCTCTGACCAGAGTGCCGTGATCCAACACTAAGATCACAAATGAGAGGATGGATGCCCTGGGCTTGAATTCAGACAAAGGTTGACTGAGCTCAGAGTATGAAATAGGTGTCCATTAAATTTCCATAAAAGAATGCACAGGCCCATTTCCACATACATTTTTAGATAATATAATAATAATAATAATAATAATAATAATAATTGCAGTATGTTATAATATTATATTATTAGACAACAGCATTGCTGTCACTTAAAAATGCTCACTTGACAAGTCCCACTCTGCTGTTTACTGTTTAGGTGTCAAATAGAAATGTGCTGTGGCATGGATTTTCCCAATCTCATATTGAAACTCCCAAACACACATTATTATGGCAGCCACACTTGCGCACAACAACCGCACAAGCAATTGGCATCAACATATTGATCCGATTTTCATCCGATTGATTTAACATTCCAGGCTGGCAATGGTATCTGCTGCCAATACTCGGTATTGAATATTGAATTGGTGCATCCCTGTTGAGGGATTCAAGATTAAATTTGCTGTTTGGTAAGTGTGTCTGTAGCTGAGAGGGTGAGTTTGAGTGTGTGATTGAACATGAGGAACTAGCCTCCTGTCTGTGTATCTCCAGTCACGTTACCAGTGTGAACGAATTATGGACTGTAGGGCATAGGGCACAGCAGAACTGAATGTTTTTTCTTTACTGCTGGTCAGGTTTTAAAGAAAGCATGTCATCCGTGTGAAGTTAAGCTCAGGGCTGATATGATTTTACTTTAAGGAAAAGGTGGGTGGTTTTATTTTTCAGTTTTTAGAATAAACCCTGATTGAATGCTACTCAGGCATTCCTCCAGAAACTGGGAAGTAATTATTAAAATAATTATTTGCAATAGCATGTTGGCCAGTGACATATGATTTGGTACCCTGTCTCAGAGGTTTAACAGAAAGGTGAGGGAAATTAATGAGCGATAAAAATAAAACAAACAAAAAAAATAGATGTAGTACAAGTAGGTGCCAGGGATTTCCCATTGTTCTTTTTTCTTTATGCAGTCTTTTTTTCACAATCACATTTTTTATTATATTTTTTGTTTCCTGCCATATTACTTGACCATATTCAACTACAGATTTGTAAACATGTAGCAACTTGGAGGTACTCCATTCTGAAAATTTTTGTTCCAATCAAATCTCTTGTCCTATGCATGATAGCATAAGGTAAACATGCCATAAAAAAACACCAAACGTTTTAAGAGATCATGTCTATGTTTTTGAGCTCCTTGCAACAGTCCGCACAGTTACCTTTTGTGGAGTTATTGATTGTATCTTGTACTTTTGTTCAGATGTAACCAGGGAAGACAAATGCACAGCATCAGAAACCATCGACCAGCAATGACTAATGTGCACATATTTGTATATACTGTATTGTACACCATGTGAAAAAGGAGACACCGCCCTTCCCCTCTCTCCTGATGCACCAACATGGCATGGTCTTTGCTGCTTACAGGGCCCTAGTGTATGTGGACCTTTGCTATCCTGATATTTACTCCTTTTATATGATAGATATTCAAGCTCAATTAGTAGAAATGCATTAGGCATCTTTCACCCTCTAAACTCACCTGACACCCTTAAGGCTATTAATCACGTCTTACAGCATGATGAAACCATTTTGCCATTTACTCTGCCTTCAAAGGCCATGTAATGGAATGTGTGGTTTTAGTTAACAGTTGAAATCTACAACAGTATACAACTGTTTGGCCTTACTTTCCGTCTTCCCTCCAATCTGGTCGTCCTGTATTTGAATCACTAGACGGAGTAACCCCAATCCTTTATCCACAGGGGGCTATAGGCATAGGATGGGCAATACAACTTTATGTGGTGTCGTTGAAGCAGTGTCAGTGTCATAACATGTTACAGTTAAGGGAACGACTACATTTAATGATTCTCAATCATTTTCAGCACACACCCCTCTTATACTATGTCTTGACACAATTTGGTGCATCTATGCTTTGTCCTGGAAAAAAAAATGCATTGGATGAAAAATTAATAGAAGAAAATGGTACTTGATCAAAGTATTGCATGCAAAAAGCCATAACCAAGGGATCTTTCTCTTCAGTGTTAAACAAGAATAAATTAATGAGAGATGTTTTTTTGTCACACTGCCACCTCTGAATGCTGCACTGGTTAAAGGTCATTGTGATTGCATTTCATTTTGTTAAAAATATGTCTCCCCCTACCAGGTCTGTTAAAAACTGAACAGACCGTGGGAAATGATAAAACAAAAGGTATACTTATATTTTGGAAAATGTTTTAATATATTGTAGAAGAATGTTGCAAAGATTACTCATAGGATATTTGGTAAATTGCTATTTACGTGCATATTTTTTTCAAGTATTGTTATGTTTTTTTTTCTCCTCCCCTTATTAAGTTAATGTCTCCAATTTTTAAACTAAGCTGCCTCTTTTTAACTTTCTTTGATAATGTAAAGTGATTCATTTCTAAACTGCTATTTTAACTTTCAGTTGTACACCTAAATGAAACCAATAAAAGCAGATGTTACATATCCATTCTGATATGAATCCATCCATTACTAATCCATTCTGATATGAATTTTGCGTATGTGGGGGAAAAAAATCCAAACAATATTTTAGAAGTATGGTTGCAAGAGGCTGAGGCACTAGGAAAGGGCAATGGATTCTATTTAGAGCTCAGTTGTGAAGAGTGTCTGGAAGACATACCAAGACTGGGAGTGGGAGTGTGACTTTATCACTGTCATGGCATTACCGTAGTAATAAGTGTATGTCATAAGACTGTCCAAAGTAGAGCAGTGTCACATTTTCACATTCATGTCCTTGGAAGTTTTGAGATGACGTTGTGGTTTAATAAATTATATTAATGGCATATTTTCAAATAAATGCCAATAATTGATAAGCAGTTGTTTTTCCTTGACTAATGTTGGGTGTGAATTTGCTTAGTGGGAGAATCTGTTATGAGAGACTGTGTAACAGATTTCAAACATCAACTGCAGGTAATCATCAATGTTTTTAAATTCAATTATTGCTTTAACACTGCATATTTTTAAAAAAAAAAAAACTTCAAAAAGAGACGAGCTGAACTAATTTCTGTGTGAGTTCATTTGTATCTGTTTAGCATCTTATTAACTTGAAAGGAAATTGAAACAGCAAAAATGAGATATTTTTCTGACATTGTGACATGTAGGCCTATACACTCCTCAATCCTCAGTTTCTTTGTTCAGCATCAGGTAACTGATGATTACAAGAACTTTATTCTTACACCATCATCCAGTTAAGACAGAAATTAGAGGGCCTCACTCTTCAAGAAACTGAAGTGTTGCCATTTCCTGAGTTTCCTTGTTTCAAAAGAAACAGGGGAGGTCACATTTCCTAAACAGAGTGACTTAAACAATGCACTTATGATTCAGCTTTGGCTGTGGAGTGAATGACCCCTCTAGGGACTGGCTGCTCACAAACATGCTCACAAAGGCTGTGTGGTTTTGCTGGTCTGATGCTGGAGCACCCTCTGCTGGTCTTATCTAGACAACAAAAAGGCTTTTTACCATAATGAAAAGTGTTGATCTATTAAATGATTAAAACGAATGTATTCATTTAGTATGCTAAAATAAAATGTATCACTATTTGATAATAAAATTGTACAGTAAATGTGTGGCACAAGCAAATGTCAAGAAAGTTTAAATTGCTGACTTTTTCCAATATGCTACTATGGTGCAGAAAAAGTGTAATTTAGGATGATTCTAAGGGCCTAACATTGACAGGGGACAGAAAACATTTTAATATTATGATAAATATTTGGTGGGTCTAAAATGTCTAACAGCGCCCATGGATACAGCTCATGTTTCATTTACTATTGTAAGATATATCTTTGTAAGCTCTTGTTTTAGCTTTGTAACTTTTTCATTAGACTTGATGAATTGTGCATTGTGAAGCACAGGTGGATGGGAAACAAAACCACGGAGAAGTTTAATAGTTAATAAAGCTTCAAAAAGATTAGTGTATATATTATATATCCACTGGTGGATATCCACTGGGCACTCTCTCTCTCTTTTCTACATAGACTAAAAATTGGAATTGTGCTAGCCCGCTGCACTGGCTTGTGGCTCGAAAAAAGACAAGCTGTCAATGCAGCTCAGGGACAACGACTTCGTAGGATCCTCTGGAGCTGTGCGGTATTTGTATTTCCCAGCAACACCCCTTCCCAGAGTTCCCCAGTGTATGGAAGATTTGTGCTCCACTCAACCTGATCCTGGGAAGATCTCACTAATGGAACTCCCCATCGAGCCCATGGATCATTACGTGTGGGGTGCTCAACTTAAAGTTAAAGCACTAATCGATCAAACCCTTCAGATTGGTTGGGGAGAGGTTAAGAGACAGCACAGCCAGGACTCCCAATGGGATCACACTCCCCTGTGTTCTCAGCTGAAGTGTTTAGTTTCCACACACATGTGACCTAAAGTGGTCACGTGTGTGTGGAACCAGACTATAGTTTTTAAATGGGTAGCCTGGAGTGAAGAGTGAACACACCCCACCTAGGTTTACAGTGCCTGGTGTTCCATATCCAGTGCTTTATGAGCAGCAGCTTGATGATGAGCTGAAGGGAAGGATATGGCATCAACAACACAAGCAACAGCCCATATATAGAGGCTCGGCAGGAAGAGTGGAACCAGGTGCTTTGAAATAACACCATGACATCTGTGATTTTAGTCTATTGTGTGTCATTTAGTAAATTACGTAGCAGAGTCATAGCAGAGTTTTTAATTTCAATGGAAAATTTTGACTTACATGCTTTAATACAATATTGTGATACTACACAGATATAAAAAAAAACAGTACATGCAACCTCTGTGTGTGTTTGAGTGTGTGTGTGTGTGTGTGTGTGTGTGTGAGAGAGAGAGAGTATTGAGAGTATTCTGGTACAATGTTTTAACACTTCCCTCATATCCCCAATATACCTGGTCACATTTGAATCCAGGCCTGTAATCCCCTCAATATATTTCCCTCAGAATATCACTTTTCAGAGGGAGTACTACCAAACCTTTCCAGAGGGGGGCACCTCTGAGATTGATGAGGAAGAGGAAGCTGTGGTGAGGCTCATGGGAAGTGACAGGAAGCGACACGGCAGCCGCCACGGCTCCAGACCCATTTAGATGGCCCTCCTGGCTGCCATGGTCACCTCGCTGATGCTAAACTCCTCTGATGGCCGCCCTGTTATGACGATCCTGTCAGGTCAAGTGGACAGAAGTACCCCCCATCCACACACACACACACACACACACACACACATTCCACTGTGTATAACATCATTATTCCCATCTGATCAAAAGGCAGAAGTCTGGTGACAAGGGTGCATGCACACAGGCCCGACCGTCTCTTTTCCTTGCCTGGCGTGCGACGTCTGCCATCGTTGTCTGATGGCTGCTTTGCAGTGCCAGCAGGATGTCCATCTGCTCTGTGAGTGTGGACAGGGCCCGCATGCTCTTTGCCCTCACAGCCTCACGAGGTGTGCAAGGCCCATACACGGCAGTTCACAACTTCGAGGAGGCTCATCAATGATGACATTCACGAGCACAAGACATAGAAAATCATAGTTTTAACGACTGGACATCCACAGATGACTGATCTGCCTTTGGGCTGTGAAGGTGTGTGTGTGTGTGTGTGTGTGTGTGTGTGTGTGTGATTCACCTGTGAGGTCCCAAAAAGTGTAACTGGCAAAGGATATCAATGTCAAATGTTTTAAAAAAAGGTATTGTCAAGGCTCAAATTGGACCTCTATTGTGACAGGATATGAATGGATGGAATACATACAGGGGTGAAAGTAGGCCGAGCAAGAAAAATCATACATGTTGTTTGAGCGCACTGATTGTGAGACTTGCACGACATGAAACTTTTTGTCCGCTTTCGTCAAATATAGTCTTATGTGGACGTCATTAGATCTGTCTAAAGTGGCTGAAGCCAAAACACTCTGCACACCTAATGCTGGGGTACAGGCTAGAGCATGAAAATTCATATTTGTCTCTTTTAAATTGCTCTTGGAGTTCTCAACATATAGATAACATCCACATATTACATGAAAATGCGGGATCAAAGCTTTCTATTGGTGTTGCTGTAGCACCACAAGCACCTACTGGATTCATTGGTATAAAGCACCTATTATTAGCCATTTCTTAGAAATACAATTTAGAAATCACAGGAAATGTCTGCAGTCTCCAATAGATGACATTAGAAACTCTGCCACAAGCCACATTCGTTCTCACTAAGTGCACAGTAGGCTTTTAAATAATACCAACTCTATTTAGATGTTACCATAAAAAAACGGAATACGATCATAATCAGTATTTCCTGGAGAGTCGAAAGAAAGCATATGGTGGGAATGGTTCAGATCACAGGCCTTGATTAGTGCTCTACAACTAATACCCTACACGCGCATACTTCAACCTACTGAATGGCACTGGCAAGAATATATAACTACTTTCTCCCATGAATATATATAGTGTGTGGATATGACCAAAGAGGGAACCCGTATAGCCAACATTACACATGGCTCACATGCCACACATCAGAATTGGTGTCTAGGAAGCATCCACTGCTAATTTAGCCATAGTGGGGGTAGTTTTTCAGACATGCTTTG
The DNA here is from genome assembly GCA_027481765.1 of Tenualosa thibaudeaui. Classification (NCBI taxonomy): domain Eukaryota; kingdom Metazoa; phylum Chordata; class Actinopteri; order Clupeiformes; family Clupeidae; genus Tenualosa; species Tenualosa thibaudeaui. Next base: position 1,173,614 of record JAIFZK010000023.1, on the reverse strand, counting down.
AAGCACTGTGTGTGAGGCCTTGTAATTCTTATCTAGCAACTGTTAGTCAGTATTGATATTTTATTATTGTGCATTGGTTGAGAGTAGGTGGTGTTTTGGAAGGCCTGCGTGTCCTTTGGTTTTAATATGTAGGGTTTTAAAAAAGTATGAAACTGGGAATGTATTTGACTTTAGTATGTGGGTTTTAGTGTATGGGTTTATCTATGGGTTTTCAGAATGTATACAAATATTTAATGTGGGCAGGTGTGTGTGTCTATTCTCTGATATTTCAGTATTTGGTGGAATTCCTGCTTTGCTATACGAAGAGTATGTGCTTCCCGATGTATGAGGTCTGAATAGTTTAAGGGTTCTGTGAATGTGTGTTTGTCTAGCCTATAGATCTGTGTTTGTGTACATAGTGAGTTTCACATGTTTGGTGTGGAGCGTATGGTTGGTTCTGCTCCTACCCCTAGGAGATGAGCAGCACTAGAGCGCTGGCACTTTGTAAGCACTTGCACAGATGATATGCCATAATTAAGCTTTAATGATTTCTTTAGGGCATCTTTCACTCACTCACTCACTCACTCCCTCTCCTTCTCTCTACCACGCTCCCTGCGTGAAACCCATCAAGCACCCCACCTCCCCTCCTCCCTCTCCTCCTTCCACTGGTAAATTAAGACGTATTTTGAAAACATTCGGTGATGAAATGTATCTCTATGAAGTGCACTAATTGCGATGTGAGCCTGGTGGTGGGCACGGGCACGAGCCTGGCAGCTTTGATGTCCACTGACACCCGCCCCCCCCCCCCCACACACACACCATCTTTACTTCACCCCCCCCCTTCCATACATACACACACACACACACACACACACACACACACATCCATCAACTTCCCCAGCCCCACAGTTGCCAGGCAGCCATCTGTGCTGATTGGCCATAATTGGGACAACTTGTTTTTAAAAAGGGCATCCGTGGCATGACTTTGACGGCTGCATCACATACCCCACAGATCAAACCACCCTCCCCTAATACACACACACACACACATACTCTCTCACCTCCACCCCTCTCTAATCCCGCTTGTCCGTCTGCTCACCACCACTGCTCGGAGTCACAGCTTCCCCTGCGTGCCCATGGGCATGGAGGCCTTGTCACTTATTAAAGGCGGCTGTCACCACAAAGTGACAGATGTCCTGATATGATCTGGCTCTGTCTTTGGCCCCAGCCTGTCTTGTTAGTACACACACACAGTTCTGAGAAGGAGGTGGGGGGTTGAGGGGGGGCAGTGGAAAGAGAGAGAGAGAGGGAGACTATGGATTGAGAAAACTAAGTGTGAGTGAGAGAAAGAGAGATGTAGCCAGAGTGAGAGAAAAGAAGAGGTAGAGCACAGCAGAGGGCTTGTCGTTCCCCTTAATAACTGTTACATTGCCGACTCTTCTGAGGCCTCTCTCTCTTTGTCTCCTCCTGTAATGTGGCCTCTACCCTGCTTGTCGCCTGTCGCCTCCTGATTTGCCCAACTCCCTGCTCGCTCCCTCTGGCATTGGGCCCTTACGGTTCACAGGTTGGCTGCCGGCAGAGCATCGCCTTAAAATCTCCATTTTACCAATCCTCAGTTTCGGGGCCCCCTGCCTGTCATGGAAAGATGAGGTCTGAAGTCCTGGGGTGCGCACACCTGACACCCCACACCCCTCTCCAATGCCCCATCCCCCACACACACCTTGCTCTCCACCCGCCTCTCTGCCTCTTTACACAGCCCCCCTCACACACACACACAAACGCACACACACCCCACCTCCAGAGAGAAGTCCAACCCTTTTAGCTTCTTCCACAGGTAAAATTGCAAAGGACCTCACAAGGCCTCCAGGTACCCCCTGAGGTAAAATCCATAATGGGGTTTTGAATCGAGATACAAGGGCCTTGAAAATGGGCTTCTTTAGCCACCCCTGTGCCTGGCAGAAGGTCAGGGAGGCTTGCAGGTGGAAGGCAAACACCAGCACTCAAGAAGCGGCACTAAGGACAAGGGTGGAGGCGATGGGGTGGGGAGTTGAGAGTGGGGGTGGGGATGGGTTGGAGGACAAGCAGAACAACAACTGCTCTCCAGAGTCGTGCCCCAAAGGCACCACTTCGCTCGAGACTTATTTCGTTTTATTTCTTCTTTTTTTCGTTTCTTCGGCCTCTGAAGTTCATCTCGGCATCTTTCACATTTATGTTTTTTTTTCTTCTCTCTCTTTCTCCTTTTCTGTTTCTCCTCTTTCATTCATTTTTAAAGATATAAACTGCCTGAATTATAGAGCCTATTTTGTCAATAACATCTTTCACAGTTCACATGGGAGATGTGTTCCACATCCTGTTGTGAATGTTGTTGATATTTTGAACTTAACAGGTGGGCAAATGCACTAGAAAAGAAGGATGTAAGGCATTTTAAGCAGTATAAATTCTTAAATATCATGATATGCTTTAGAAATGGATGCCTTCATAGGCTTCCCTGGAATAATGCAAACAACATATTTCCATCACCAATAGAGGGCGCTCAAACATCAACTATGCACACAACATCCTGACAAAATGGAAGCAAGACTGTCACTGATTGTTGTGTTCATCTCAATCACAAACCAGTCTTTTGTAGCAACTAACACTAATCCAATTTTCAGTTCCTTTGATTTGGATAGGGGTTAAAAACATGAACAAATGTTTGTCTTTTTCACTGTGTGTATATATTTGTATCTGTCTTTGTGTGTGTACTAAAATAGGTTTTGTATACCATCAATAAAATTAGTCAACTTTGTCCTGTAAATAGAGAAAAACTGCAAAAAAAATGTGGAAAAACATATTAAACCCAAACAACTTGAACAAATATTTCATTTGACAAGTCGTCTTGTTTATGTTTATGAAAATGTATTGCATTTTAAATACCCACAAATGGCTCATTACTACTTTATTGGTGTACTCATATCTGACAATCTTTAATTATTAATTGGCCCTCCTCTGAAGAAAAAGGCGCTGGGCTCTCTGTAGAGTTGTTTGATTCAGACGGAGGGAGGCAGAGAGTCACATCTCCAGTACCTCTATAATCTTTGATAATCTGCCCATTTAATACACTTAGTATCGGTGTTTCAAATTCAAATGAGGACTTTGTCTGTCTCTCTCAGTGAAAACAGAGGGGCTTGCCTTTTGACCACATTCACCCATTGCAGGCTGTTTGTCTGTGTGTGTGTGTGTGTGTGTGTGTATGTCAGTGTGTGTGTGTGTGTGTGTGTGTGTGTGTGTGTGTGCGTGTGTGTGTGTATGTGTGTGTGTGTGTCTGTGTGTGTGTGTGTGTGTGTGTATGTGTGTGTGTGTGACAGAGAGTGGGAGGGAAACAAAAGAGGGAGAGAGGGAGAGCAGGAGAGAGGAAGGAAGAAAAAAATAGCCAGAAACGGTCATTACTGCCGATCAGGAGCCTTTGAAACGTAATGCTACCTGACAGTTAAATTCGGGTGTCTGACAGCGCCAAAAACTTGTTGAATTCCCCACAGAAGTTTTTTTTCTCCCCTTCCTCTCTGTCTCCCTCCTCTTCCCCCCCCCAACACACACACACACACACACCCCACCAAACACTCGGTCCTACTCGCGATCCGTTTAAACATCCCCTGGAGGCCTCGGCTGCGTGCCACATTTGAACGAGCACCGGAGGGATGCTGGACCGGGAGCCATGAGACGACCTTCAGGTCTCAGTGCATACGCCACCACTGGGAGCATCGCTAATGATCCTGAGTGTGATGATTTCTTCCCTTGAAAAATAGGAGCAATGCAAAGTGAACAATAGTCAGAGGAAAATAAGGGAGAGAAAGAAGAAAAACAGAGTGAGAGACAGACAGAAAGAAGAAGACAGAAAGAAAGACAGGAAGTGTTTTTAAAAAGTAGAATCTTTGCTAGGCTTAATTTCCCAGGCTCAGGTGTAGTGAGAGGTGGATTTTTCTCCCGTTCCCTAAGTAACAGATCTCTTTGTCAGATCCATCCTACCTACCCAGCATAGACCCAGAGGCACTCTAAGAACAGACGCATCACCTAGATTTGCCTTCTAGCCCACTTCTCTCTCTCACTCTCTCTCTCTCTCTTGTTCCCTCACGCTGCCTTTCTCTATCTCTTTCTCCAGCGATTGCTCTGTTTCCCCGCTGGCTTCTTTGTGTAGAGCAAGAAGAGAGAGCGTTTTAGAAATCAAATCTCAGTTTGTCGGCACAAACCTGGAGCAGACTTCAATTTGAATAGGTTCAGTGCTACATAATTGTTACTAACGTATGTGCACACACACACACACACACACACACACACACACACACACACACACATCTTCCTGCTATGTCCCAGTATAAACAGATGACATGGAAGAGTGTATGTAAAATCTCCTGGTGAGTCTGTTCCTCCCTGCTTTCCCTGTGTCTGTTATTGTCCTAAGCTATAGCAGCTAATGAAATCACTATAGCTGTTCAACCAAACATAGTAACACAATAATGCTATAAAATAATAATATAATACAATGATGCAATTATATTGTAAAATGAAACACTACTTTTAGCAGTTCCTGACCTGGCTCTTTCTTACAGCAATCCTAACAGTAAACTCATTAATAATGTGTTTTTTTCATTGTTGATAGTTTTTTTTTATTTTATTCAATTTATTTATTTAGTAAATGATCTCTTCTTTATGTGGCGTCTCCTTTCTCATAGCCTCTTTCATTCACTTGCGCCCAACTCTGATCCCGAGAGAGGATTATGGACAGACCCCTAAGTCTGAACAACTGGTGCACAACACAAACCGTATCCTATGTCTTCACTGCCCCGGTGATGGAGCACCACGTTGCCACTGCTGCTCCGTGATGGCCATTTGTTATTAGCGCAGTGGCTAAGGGGGAGAGAGGGAGAGACTAGAGGAAAGAGCGCAGAGAGGACAGGGGAAGGAAGGAGTGACGATAGCAGAGGCTCACCTGGGAGATAAAGAGAGCCGTGCCCGTCAAGAGGACACACTGGCACCAAAGGAGTTTGGCATAAACACAGATAGATGGAGAGAGAGAGAGGAAGGAGAAGAACAAGGAAATTATAGAGAAATGAAGAGAGGGAAAGAGAGTGGGTAGTGAAGAGGAGGCACAAAGAAAAAAAGGATGAAGGATGAAAGAAAAAAGAGAGAGAGAAAGAGAGAAATGTGGAGAGGGGGAAGACAGGAGGTTTGCGAGAGAGAGAGAGAGAGAGAGAGAGGGTGAGAAGGACGAGGAGGAGGAGGATGAAGATTGGGGTTGTGTGTGTGTGTTTTAGCAAGGAGGGAGAGAGAGGAGGCCCGGCCCAGCACATCCCTGCGCCCCTCTCCTGTCCGTGACCGGCGTGTCCATCAGCCTGGTCTCCCGAGTGCCTGCAGAAACCGCCGCGCCGGCAGAAAGAGAAAAACACACACCCCAGGAAAGTGCTTTTTTCGCCTCCAGACCGCCAGTGATGGATTGGGCTGGCCGTGGCACACAATGCATTTGTTCAAGAGTGGAGGAGGAAAAAAAAGAGAGAGATGATGGGAGCGAAGGAGGTAGAGAGGGAGGCAGGAAGAGGGAGAGAGAACAGGGAGAAAGAAAAAGGTCTGGCAGAAAAACACTTCCACTTTACCTTTAGTTGGTACTAAAATATTTAACAGTGTGATACCTCTTCCGACATTTTCGTAGGTCGACGTTGAAAAGGACAAGGAGAGGATGGATACATACACACACACACACACACCAAAACACTGGCCAACACACCCACCTCAAATCTAATACCAATCGAGGAGCACCAGCTACAGTTTCAATTTAGAGAGCAGCATGTTGTTGAGCTCAGCTCATGTTCAGCCTGCCAGGCCGCATCTCAGTTTAGAAATATTTGATTTGGAGCGTTTTTTTCCTTGAGTCTTATTGTGGGGGTTCTGTGAGGAGAGGACTGTTTGGCCTTGATGAGGGGCCGCGGGGGCGCTTCCAACATCTCCCCGCACGGCTTAAGAAATCGAGGCTGGCCCGGGCGAGGCCACTTGACTGACGGCTCGGCAGGCCTCCCGAGGACCTCGGCCGAGAAAATACCTGCAAGCCCTCAAAAAGCAAGCAGCGCTTTTTTGCCGCATCAAATAATAAGCAGCCCTTCCTCCAATAATTGTCCCAATTTCCTTTGAAGAGAGAAATCATCCTTGATGCTCACCAAACAGCTTATTTGGGGATTTCGTCTTCTCCATCTAGGTTACATTAATTAATGCATGCTTTTCTTAAATTAGCTCTCCAAGGAGCGATAACTCAAATTCTTGTATTTATGTAAGTAATAGGTCGGGAGGAAGGAGATGCGAAAAAAAAAGCTAAACTGAAATAATTATGCAGTCCAACACTTTGCTTTGAGAATAAACTGTATGAAAAAAAAACCTGATGAAATATGAATGTGTTTAGGGTGCAAAAGTTAGTTAAATATTTACAGCCTCATGTTAGTCTACAACCCCAGTTAAGATGCTAGTCAACTGCAATAATTGCTCTGCAGCAAAACTTTGCACTTAATTTATTGGTGTTCACACAAGGTTTTTTAAAACAACATCCCAATTCAATATTCCTCAACAGTTTGTTGGAAATAAGCAAAAATGCAATGAATAAATTTATATGAATAATACAATGATCGGATTTATTTTGGCTTAGTGAATCTCCACGGGGTTTAATCAAGCAGTGATTCAGGTGTGTGTGAGATGAGAGAGAGAATGAGCACGAGAGCCCTGTGTTCTCTTCTCTCGAGTGCGTTCCTATATACGCTATATCAGTGTGAACGGCCCTGGGGGAGACCTCTCTTATATCAGGAGATCGCAGATTTTTCACGGCAAAGATGCTGTTCAGCTCCACCGAAAAGTCTGAATTATTAACAGGCCTGTATGTTTTTCAAAGGCTTGATTTAGCTTTTAGGTTTGCCGAGGTTGATGGCATTGGATGGGTTTCCAAGCCGGAAGATGAGATTGCTGCTGTTTCAGCCCCAGTCAGCGCCTCCAAATCCCCACGACCCATCCCCTAAACACACACACACACACCACCACCCCGACTCAACCCACTCCTCTCTACCATCCAGGCTTTGTCAGCTCAAATGGCCCTTTTACTGTCCGAACGTGCTTTCACGGGCTTTGAAAAGTTATTTTTGTTGATGAAAGGGATACACTTCTTCAGGTAACGTGAACCTGCTAGAGCACTCCACCCCCTGCAGACCTGCATTTATAAATTTGTCATCAGTAAAGTATACCAGTGGTCTCATGCCTTGGCAAGGCCTTGGAATTAATGTGGTAAGCACTGCGTTAAGAGCAGCAAGAGGGTGTGTGCGTGGGGTGGGGTTATTCGGGCGGACAGAAAGAGAAACATGGGAGACTGGCCAGGAAAAAAAAGAAATGAGAAACTAGCAAGCCAGATCGTCGTGCATGGCTAGGCTGCACTCAAACCCACACAGATGTGAGAAAGAGTGTGGCTAAGGTTTTAAACGGTTGGCAATCCTGGGCCAGCTTTGTCGATGCCTTGCTTGATTCGGAGATACAGTACAGAGAGGCCCAAGTTGTTAACAAGCCTGTATGTTAATGACTCAGTATTAGAACTGATCAATCTGCCCTGGACGCAGGCGATTTCTCATCACTTTGAAGTCAACTCATTGATCGGTGCAAATGTAAAGGAGTTAAAAAATGCGTCAACAGCTCTAGCAGACCATGCAACCAAATGTGTATGAGTCCTTTATCTCTAGTCAAGAAAAGATGGCTATTTTAAAATGCTCTGTATGCTCCAGACATCTCGTTTGACCAGTAGAAAGTAGGTGGCAGTGACCATTGGGCTGAACAAGCAATCCTGTTTTAGGAGATCAAACGAAACCATGATCTGCTGCAGCAAGGCTAGAGTTCAGGGCACTTTACAGTGCATCTTTTCTGATAGCTGACAGGCGAAGGAGGCATGCTAGTCAAGGATCCATACATTTATGGAATAACTAGAGCTGTCCATGCAAGAAAATCTCTCTTTGCGGGATACCAAATTGGCTGCCTTTATTGATTTGACTCACTCAATTTCTCCTTGACTGGAACCCATCCATAAATTCATGGTGGATAGAGCACTGAATGAAAATGATCATTTTTTCCTCATATTAATGCCCCACTTTGGAACAAATGAGGTAAAGGCAGAGCAATTATGTTGACTTTTAGTCCTGCCTTGAGCTCTCATTACATCAGCATCTTTGGCTTTTTCACACCAGTTTAAAATTTAAACATGTGTTTTGTTTTTCAGCAATCATATAAGGGATGACTTGTCATGTAGATCTGTCATCTCAGAGCAGCAGAATTGAAGTGTATATCAGCTAGTTTTAACATCATACTAAATTGGTGAAATCAGCTGAACCCCATGAAGTAAATCACGGTCCTGGTTGAACTTAATTATTCTCCAAGGTTATGATCAAACTAATAGGTATACTGCCTGCAAGTTACTTAATTTCAAGTTAATATTGGAGAAGTACCTTAAATCATGATTTTATTGGAAGTAATCACTGGATATTTGACATTTCTCTTGCATTCTACGGTCACACATGCATAACCATCAACTGCTGCATTATCCACATATGAATCATATCAAATAGTGTTAAATTATACACTACACTCACCAGATATCTAGTGCATATTCATTTACAGACAGAAATTATGACAGAGGCTTTCAATAAGCACCCATCGTGGATTCATATGAACCCTGAAACACTTGATCTTGTAGATTTCTGTCTGGCAATTATTCCTTTCATGCCTTCATGTTCTGAAGCAGATAAGTGTGAATAGATATACTGTATCTTTGATGTGAATCACTTTTTAACCATCTTCTCTTTCGTCATAGGATAGAAAACCTTATGCAGATGCAAAGCGAAAGCCCCAAGGCAGAGACACAGTGGCCTAAAAGCTCTCAGTGGCTTGCATCCCTCGCATTGTTGTGCATTTAAGCGGGTCAACCAATTTTTCAGGTCATCTGTGGCACAAGGCATTTTAATTGATGTAAAAAGGTGTTAATTAACAATTTCTGTCCCTAGGGATGGGTATTTTTTAAGGTTTAGGGTGGCTGGAGCAATTTGCAAAAAGATTGATTTCAATTAGTTAGTGGGTTATGTGTGGCCTTTCCTGGGGTGCAGTGGGGTGGGTGGACTGGGGTGAGGTGGGGTAGTGGGTGGTAAGTTGTCGGGAGAGAGGGTGGGAGGAAGAGGGGGCATGACATCAGGGACGCCAACTGTCATGCATCTCTAGACTAGTTTTACTCTGCTTAGGGAGAGAGAGAGAGAGGGAAAAGAAATGTGCTTTGCCATCAATACTATGCTGCCACAACAAATGTTTGTTGTCACGTAACGCGCGGCAGTGAGAGGAATGTGCGCCGTTAGCGGGGAGCTAATTATTGGTGTTACTGTCTGCAGGCAGTGACATGCGGCTGGTGGCTGGAAACAAGGGTTTGGGGGTGGAGGGAAACCAGTTAATGGATGGAGGAGGATGCTCCCAGGTGGGATATTGTTGCTGCATCGCCCTTGCGCCAGATGTTTTTTTTCTTCCTGCTCTTGAATTGTTTTGGCTTCGACCCAGGATGAAAAATGGTCGGAGGGGAAAGATTTTCTTCCACAGTACACAAGGACACAAGCTGTGCGCACATAAAATATTGAGTGTAAACTCCTAACCTTTTATCACACTCAAGAGTATGATGACAGACCAAGACCTTTGAGTTCCACAACACTCTACCACATCTAAAAATTAATGAGGATGTATTACCATAACATATCAACATATTCAAGTTTATTGTCTTTTATTGTCTATAGGACCTACATGTGGATATTGATGGCCTGTATGTAGCAATAGAGCACTTGAAGCGTTAATATATTGTGTATTCTTGATAGACACATTTCAATCCACAGTGTGAGTTTGAGGAAAGATCTTGACAATTTCTTTCATATAACTTGCTACTTACAATGGAACTTGGCTGGAACTCAGGTCACAATCGCTCAGCTATACACAAACCATAGACCTGGTGAGCTGGAGTGAGAAATTCATTTTTGTCTTTATATTGTATCAATATTTTAGATGCCCTGAGTAGAATAAATCATCTCTTGGAATCTCTTGTATTGGATAATCATCTCATGAAAGACTAAACAAGGTCTACATCACATTTTCAAAAGAGCACTCTTCTCTCTGTGTTGTGAACAACATTGGCTGTGGCTGTTATCCAGCAGGGACTTGTGTACTGTAATAGCCTGGTTCTCACTCATACAGATCTGCTATGTGCTCAGTCTGGCCAGTAGACCTGTGTCCACTTTTTCTTTTTTGCCTGAGATTGGGAACCAATTAAAAACCAATCAACATAATGGAGGTGGCCTTAACACATGTTATGTATCCCACTCTCTTTTCTCTGCAATCACTGGTCTGATTGGTTGTAGGCATATCACATGGCTGCAGAGACATTTTGATCTACGTTTGTTAATCCCGCCTCATTGAAGGTGGAGATGACATGAAATTGGCCAGACTGAGTTGCATAGCAGATCAGTATATGTGAGAACCAGATGACAACTGTAAGCCTTTGCAATTGCTTTCACTAAAAAGTGGCACAGTTTGATCCACAATCACTGAAAGAAAGAAGCCAAAATGATTACAGGAGATAATAGATCTATCCAATAGCTGCAGTCCATTAGACTTTTTTCTATTTGTGCTATGTAGAGCTACTGCTCCTCCTAAAATGGAGGTGGCTTGCCATCAGCCATGGAGACAATAGGGATGATCTCTGTAAACTCCTCCCAGCCATTCTTGGTCTCTCTACTCCTCTCTTTTTCCACTACCCTCCCTTTCTCCCCCTCAATGTAAACGCTGGAGCTGGTCTCTGACAAAGCAGTGGCTAATTAAACCAATAACATAGACAGGATGTCACTGATAAAGATTGGAGTGGAGATGCCCACTCCGCCACCATGTGTCAGCAGCCGATCACTCTTGTCACGCGGATCCCACCACACGGCTTTCATCTTCCTCTTGCCCATGAAAAATTCATCCTAGACCTCCAGAAATATTTATAGGCGAAACTTAGAGAGAGAAGCAAGGCCACTGAAAAATTCATGGCCGTGTTGGCCTCCAAACAGTTGCCAAACGGGAGGCTCTTAATTAATTTGATTGCTCTCATTATACAATAAACTCATTTATACAATATTTATCTGCCTCTCTCGGTTCTATTATTTTTATTATCCCTTCCTCTCTGACTCTCCACTCATCCTAGGATTGATCCAGCAGGCCCACATGTTGTAGTAGCTGAGAAATGATGTTTATCACAGTGTGCTGCTGTACTTCCCTGTTTTCCCTGTACAGAAGGAGCTATAACTTTCCACAGGGACTCAGGCTTTCAGCCTGAAGGCAGCCTTTTTCACGGCACATTTGAATTCCTCCATGCTTTACACTGTTAGCTTGTGTATCCTTACGCCATTTCACAGTGAGAAAGGGAAACAATGGCATGTTTGGCAGGCCTGGGCAGACGCCTACAGGTGCTGGTTTTACAGTGGGTGGCATGTTACAGGGATTAGAGGCCCCCCCCCGACACACAGCCATAACCCGGAGCTGGCTTGGGCTTTTGACAAGACATCGCCACGAGGCCCCTGTTGACTGGCGTGCTGTGTGTCGAGTGCCAGCGCTGCCAGTTAGTGCCCTCATTAAGTGCTGCAAGATGACTGCAGCACATGCGCTGCTTAAAGACTGAGGTTTGATAGGGCGTGATGGGCTGCATATATTTGGCGATGAGGAATCATGCAATTGAATCATACTAATTCAGATGAAGGGCAAAGTACCAACTGTGTGAGTGGATCATATTTAATTGATTAGATTGTCTTATTTACATTATTCTTTTCATTATTCTTCAAAGTTCAGCACTTTGTTTCATTACTATTCATTCTCTCAGTGTTAGTGATGGGTTGGGTATGGTGATGTACATTTTTGAATTATTTGAATTATAACCAGATGGCTTGTGTTGACTTTGATTTACTTTGTTAATACTTTGATTTGGCCATTTATTGTGATCACTGGCCATCATCTCGTTGGCCATCATCTTGTGTATATGTACTGTGTACATGCTCTCATTTATCAAATGATTTGCTAATGCAATTTTTTGCTTTATGACAATAGCAGTTATTATAGTTGTAATACACAGTATAACCATGATTAATTTTTGTGTTTTCACAAAAATTAATGTTTTTTGTGTTTTCTGTATTTGTTGTATTTATTATAGGATCACTGTGTAAACTAATGTGGCATTTTTATAGGATCTCTAATATATCCTGTCATACTATGGAGTGTACGAAGAGATGGCGCAGTAAGCATGTATTCAAACAGATAATGCAGGCATTTTGACCTGCTGTTGTTCATATGGCAATAGATGCTAGAGAGGACCCTTCATATTTCACCCTGTGCTGTCTACTGTGCCAATTTGGCACATGTTCACATTTATTTCACACCTTTCCCAGCATGTGGCATGGTGCACAGTGGCATTGCCCAGTGTGATCTGGTGTCAGTCCAGCACAGGGCCAGATGTGAATGTGGGGGAAGGGGGGGAAGGCTTGGGATGCAGGATGTGGGGTTAATGATGGTATACAATGGTGAATGTGTGTGTGTGTGTATGTGTGTGTGTGTGTCTGTGTGTATGTGTCCCCACTTGTACCCAACCAATGAGTGTAACGTAAGAGGCTTATGCAGTCGGCAGGGTGGTTGACAGCCTCTGTTCATCACAAGCCCAGTTAAATGTGGGGGCCTCTCTTCAGGGAAGGGTGTTCAGATGTTGCGCCTGCCGCAGGTGAACACTTCCAAGGCCATATGCTTGGGGTGTCTCTGGCTAACGGTTTAAAGAGCCTGCATGTCATCACGTTAACAGTGGTGAGTGGAACAACAGGGGCTTCACACACAGGGAAGTCTTGTAAATGACTGTGATGTGTGCAGATGTTATCACAGTTGTTCACAAGTATGCAGAAGCCCTATTCAAGTACCTCTTCAGACCAAAGGAATTTTTGAAATGCTTAAAAGTACATTGTACATTGCAGCAAACAATTCTCTCAAACTCTGTCAGCATAGCAGCATAGCTTTCACTTGGTGCCACTGAAGTAAAAATAAATGTAGTTTTTAAAGGAGACAAAGGAGAATTGGTTGCCAATCCTGTATCTACTGTTTCACCTGGGCTTTTAGATGGACACCTTTCAAAGGTGTTAGCCACTGTAGAGTGAGTGTGGAAGCGCTGATTGCCTCCTGACCTCTCTGTGTCTCTTGTCTCCCCGTCCCCTCCATATTAAAAGCCTAACTTTCCACTCCACCGGCCCTTAAACGGGAACAAGGTGCCAAGCTGAGGAAGCTGTTTCTTTCAGATTGCACATTGGGCGCTGGCCTTTGATCTTTGATCGCACAACCCTCTCAGGCTTGGTGACACATGTCGGCACCATCCTACCCCAAAGGACCTGGCATCACAGTTCCACAGCATGTGACAGTTAAACCACCCCCTACCCCCACCTCACCCCACCCCACTTGTGTGCCACGGCCACGTCTCTCTCTGGCCTTTTCTCCACATGCTTTTGATAGAGGCCTTTTGACCATGGCAGTGAGTTCCATTTTATGAACCTTTTTTTGTAAATAGACTTTCCATTACATCGAAGAGAAACTCTGGCTCTTTGTTGCTTAGATGCGGAGCGGCAAACACAGGCAATTACAGGAACGCGCTATTCCATCTAAGGTCACGCCAGGAGAAAAAAGAGAAAAAGCCAGAAGGTTATAGATTACAGGAATTCACCAAAGGTGAAAAGGATGAATCAGATGGCAATCATGTCATAGGAGAGGAGCACATGAAATGCTAAATTGGCAAATTGATCCAACTGAACATCCGTTTGTTAAAAAAGAAGTCATGCCTAAGACATTCGCTCAAGAGGTATTTTGTCAATGTCAGTTCCAGAAATTATATCTGAGGGCACTGAATCTGAATTCATACAGCTGAAAAGGCCCATTTGTCTCTTTAGCTTTAGGAGTTTGTCACATGAAGGAAAGCAAAGGAGACAGGAAGGATGATGATCATCTCATCAATCCAATCTGGAGATCTGTCGCATCATGTGACCTGCCAATCAAGTACAGTGCTTTGATTCCAACAGATTTCATTTCTAAATCAAAAAGCTCCTATTTTACCTCACATAGACAAAGGCAAGCTCTTTATACATGCACACACACACACACACACACACACACACACACACACACACACACATTTCATAAAGAATGGTATTTTGATCCCTTCATCACCTTGGGGTTTGTATCAAACTCATGGATGTTGTTGGCTCCAGAGATTTGGCCACCTGATGTCCTGTCCAGCATGAAGCACTTCAGCATTATATTAGACACACATTTTACCATCTGACAATATTTCCTTTTGCATTTTAACACTAATGGCAGACAAATGCTCCCTCCAGGAACTGCACTCTCCCTCTTTATGTCTCACCCTTTCTCTTAAGCGTGTGCAGATTCGACATTTCTCTCTAGTTTTTTGCCCTCGCTCTCTTGTGTTGCTTGAATTTAATGGTGTTTACCTCAGTGCGGAGCCGCATGTAACTTATTGATTATTTTGGTCCCCACTCGACTTGCAGACATCAGTCTTAACTAACGCTGAGAGCCTCCAGAGCGAGGTGCCTTAACCCCAGCGGGGGTGTATGCAAGGCTTCCTACACACCACTTTACACTCCAGGCCGAGGACAACAGTGTACACGAAAATTCAATTTACACCACTTGGCGGTCGACGTAAACATTCTACATGCGCATACTTCATGGAAGACGAGGGATGACCCTCCTGAGTGGCAAAAAGACAAAACTGGAGGCGTCTAAAACCTGATTTGATCTTCCAAAGAAGTGCAAATTAGTTTCAGGGATAAAAAGGAAAGGGGAAAAAAGTGGAAAAAACTGTGAGCACTCACAAAATTGCTAATCTCCTAGTGGGAGCGCTAGTGATACCTGGCTTTGTTTTAGTGAAAATTGTCTTTAAAGTTCACCCGAAAAAAAGAAGAAGAAAAAAAAATCAGTCAAATCTTCTTGCCTTTCCATAAAAAAGCAAACCTAATTATGCAGACACAGCACAGAGAAAAACATGGAAAATAAGAAAAATGAACATTCATCTTTCTCTTTGAACAAAAAAAAATATGGATATGTGCTTTTGAAGGGGGCTGTGAGTGATTCCACCCACCCTCTGACAATTCTTCTGTGGATGACTGTATGTGTTTTAATTAAAGGGCCGTTGAAATGAACGAAATCACAGTGTGTCTGAAATGAGAGCGAGGCTTTTTAGAGAGAGAGAGTGTATGTGTGTGTGTGTGTGTGTGTGTGTGTGCGCGCATGTGTGTGTTTGAAGGCCAGGGGATGGGGTAGCGAGAACTTGGAGCTTTCTCTAGATGAGGATCGATCCCTGTGGAGTCCTGTCAGAATGTCAAAAAGACCTTCCCAACTCCACTAATCCCTGGGACAGACTAGGAATCCCTCTTGCGATTAACTTCTTGATGAACATGCACAAAGACCAGTTTTTCTTTTTTGGGGTTAAAAAAGGGGTTTTCTGAAAAAAAAAATGCTCGTTAAGCAGTTTGATAGACTTTTGTCCTCTGTAATGTCAGATAAAGTATTCTCAGGCAACTCCCTTAAGACAGATATTTGACTGTTGAAGCTGGGTCGGGGGAAAAAACAAACTACAGCCCCTTCGTTTCTCCGGCCCGTTTAATTACTCTAACGAGTTGTCTTTGCGTCTGTCTTAGCAGCCTTTGAACACTCCGCGGCTCTTTAAAATTGGTAATTTGCAGATTATCACATCGCAACGGGACATCAGAGAGGGTGCACGGCACTGGAACAGACAACGCGTTGAATCACTAATGAACAAGCAGCGAGGGAGGAGAGATCGTGGGCACCCGATCTGCAACTAGTTTTTAACAAGCAAATCAGGAGGAGGGGGTGGGGGGGTTCATGGGGATCTACATAAGTGTATATGTGGAATTCATCTCACTCTTTTCCCACTGGTGCTCACGGTGAGATAAATTTAAAACTTTGCTTCCCACCTCCATTTTCGCTCTGCTCTGCCTTTGCTTTCCCATGATGCCCTTCACCAGCCGCGTGCACTCATTTGCCCGCTCTGTGTTTGCTGACAATCGGCGAGATCAGTTTTTATACTCTGTGTCATCAAAAGCAAATCAAACAGAGGGATTGTTGCGTTTGATGTGAACAGATTAAACCATCAAAGATTTTAATTGTTGCTAAAACGCTTTCAGATCCACCATACTCCCTTTGCTGAGACCGCTTCTCCCTGCAGTCTCCCAAATGCACAACACAGAGAAAGAGACCGACAGACAGAGAGTGAGAGAGACATGGAAAGAGAGGGATGGAATGGTCTGGTGCAAGTTGGACGAGAAGCGTGTAGTCAAACTCTGAAAAAAACGAATCCGCTTCCTAAACCGTCTCGAGTCTGGCTATGGGAGAGGCATTTGAGAGCGCGAGACAGGCCCTCTTCTCTGATGTTTCTGCTGCTTCAGTGGAATCCTCAGTCCTAAAAGCTGTATTGCCTCTTAAAGCCTTGGGCTTATCCCTTAGGCCCAGCCACCATTCAAACAGCACCCCCCCACCCACTCCACTTCACTTTATCTCTCTCCCTCTTTCCCTCCTCTCTCTCATGCTCAGCTAAGGTGCTAAGGTGTGCTGTAAACAAGAAAGATGGTGGCTTCGTTCTTGTCACCCAACCAAAGGGCCTGAGGTAATCTGATGCCGAAAAGCAGCCACCTGAGAGAGTGTGAGTCAAAGCTGGATTAAAACAGACGGAGACAGAGAGGGAGGGATGGAGGGTGGTAGAGAAGTGTGTGTGAGGGGTGGGGGAGCGAGTGAAGAAAAAGTGGCAGAAATGGCACAACTTCTCCAGCGAGCACACGCAAGAGAGTAATCTCTATCTCACAGCTAGCCGTGGCCCCTGCCTCAACCTCCGTGCTTTCATCTTGCCTTTGTTGAAGTGGCTGCAACAAGGCATGGGGGGAAGGGGGCACCCCCCCAACTCTTCCCCACCACCACCACCACCGCCAGCCCAGATCAGCCCATCCCTACACCCACCTCCTCAGCTGTGGCTCTGAACATGATGATTGCCTCCCAGTAATGCCCCTCCCTCCTCGCACCATTCCTCTCTCTATCTCAATCTCTCCCTCTCCATCTCCCTCACTCATTCGCTCCTGTACCCCAGCTTTATGCTTAGCAAACATCAAAGGGACCTATCATACCCCGATGGTTTAAATCTTTAAACAGGGGGTAACAGCCGCAGTACATCCAGAACCCCCTATGTCCCTCAGTCTTGTCACCGCCTGTTCCTGCTGCTGCTACTGCTGCGGCCGAAGTGTGTGTGTGTGTGTGTGTGTGTGTATTGGGACGGGGGGGATAAGTTATGGCCCAAGCCCAGTCAGTAAGGAGCTGAAGTCAGGGATGGGGGCCCCCCTGTTTTCTCGGTGGACCAAGAAAAGGCTCAGGCGGCTGTGATCAGAGTCCAGGCGAAATTCTGTTTGAAATGAGAATGGGCTAATTTTCATCAGGCGCCTTCTCACTGGGGGAGTCCCAGGTGCCACTGCATGCCAAGGGTCATCATTAGAAAACGTCTGCCTTCAAAAACAACAAAAAAGAGAAAGAAAGAATGAAAGACAGAGAGAATGAGGAGAGAGAGGAGGGGGGAAGAGAAGGAGGAGAGAAAACTGGCCTGGCCCCCTCCACACTTGCATCTTGTGGCGATGTTTCACTTTATTTTTTTTCTCTCTCCCTCATTCGTTCTTTTCAGAGCCCTCTTTCTCTCTCTCCAGTGTACTGACTCTTTGTTAAATTTATAAACATTAATGAAGAAAATTTACACAGCCCACACTACTGCTTCTGCAGGGCTCCTGAGTCCCCTTTTCTCTTTTATCATTTTTTTTCTTTACCTCCTTTTTATCTTTGCTTTCTTCTCTCTCTCTATTCCCCCCACCCTCCTGTGGTCCCTCTCTTCGGCAAAACTCTGGCATCAGTTCATATGTAGTAAACAAACAAAGTAGTCACAGAATTTGAAGCGACTACCAAGCCTAAGCAACAGAAAGAAAGAGAGAGAGAGGTGAGAGTGGGAAAGTAGCTCAAGAGGGAGAGAGAGAGAGGAAAAGAGGAGAAATAGGGGAGCTTGAGAGAATGAAAGAGAGAGAGAGGGAGGGTGGGAGGGGAGTGTTTTTTTCATATACTGATTTTAAATTCAGAAAGCCTTCTGTGATCAAAGAAGGCTCAATATCTCCCAGCTGTTCAAAGGGACTGCGCTAAAACAAATGTGATGTGACCAGGAATAGAGGCACTCTCATTAAGAGCTAAAGCAGATAACGACAGGTGAGGAGAGGGAGCCCGCACCGCGCTCTAATTTTCCCCCCACTGAACACATATTTGTTTGCATTCTCTTCCCTATCTGTCTCTCTGTCTTTCACCCCCCTATTCTCTCTCTCTCTCTTCCTATTTCTCTCGTTCTCTCTCTCCACCTCAACACCCCCCCCCCCTCAACTCACCCTCCTCTTTTGTGCTGCTGCTCTTGATATTGATTAGGGAGGGAATACAGAAGGAGTAATGGGAGGATTCTGGCAGACGCCGCACCACGCATGCTATTCTGCTCTCGCGGTGAAGCGTGTGAGGCTTTTGTTAGCGGCGGCTTGCTTGTATACATGTGCCATTCCCTCTCCCTGTTGTTTTTCACACACACACAGTAACACAGAGCGAAAGAGAAAGGGGGGCGGGTGGGGAGGGGGGGGGGGGTTGAAAGAAAGTCATACAGAGCTAAACACCTCGTTTTCAGTGCCTTGAGGGGCCAGCTGGGGCTCCTAAACTGTGTTGTGTGGAGGTGAGTCCACCACAGTGAGAGGAGGCGCAGCATGATTGGGAGGTCATAAGCATTTATAGACTCTTTGCCAGGCATTTAACATGCTATTAGGTATGTAGAGATGTATCCTTGGCTGCCTATAGATATCTACAATCACATTAAATACTATTAAATTGCAGGTGTAGGTGTTAAATACCTCTTTGTGAGTTTTTCCTAGGGTGATTAGGGATGTTAGTCTATAACATTCACATCTTCTGCTGGTGAGGATACACCTGTGATTCAAATGCATTCTCTCAGTTCCACGTGCTGTTCAGGTCAGAATTTCTGACTATCTGACTCTATGTTAATATAAATGTCCATCTTTTTTCTTGAATTTACCTGGAAACAAGTGCAACAACAAAACTGTAGCAGTGTGTCACTTAAAATTTAGAAGTGAAAATGTGTGTGGGTGTGTTTGTGTGTGTGTGCTAGCACGTGTATGTTATTTTTAAAGAATATGTGTGGACATGAGTGGATGAGCCGCTTCCTCTCTTCATATGGTATTGGCTCCCTGAGCTGCGACCTCTACCCTATGTACTGGGGCCCTCTGCAGCCAGCTCATACTCCAGAGGTCATGAAAAATTCACCAATTCGCACACTCGCACACCTTTCTCTTTCTGTCTTGCTTTCTATTGCAAGCTAGGCTGGTGGCATTCGATTTTTCTTTCTTTTTTTCTTTCTTTCTTTTTTCTTTCTTTCTGTCTTTCTGTCTTTTACCAGTCATGAGCAGACTGTTAAGAGAGAGCAAATATGAAGCTTTTCAATCTCCACTAGTGCTATGGACAGGACTGTGTATTTGTCCACTCACACGCACATACACACATGGATGTGTTTTGATCTGTTATGCTTATTCATAAGGTGTTGGCCACCTCCACTGGTTCATACCCCCTCTACTCTGGTGGAATTATTTTTTCTCTGTGTCGCTGGCTATGCATAAGTGCAGAGGGTGTGGGAGATTGGTTGTGGCTTCACCTCCTGGTTGTGAGCTGCGTGTTTTACTGTTTAAATCTCACACACACCGCTGGCTGGTCTCTAATCCAACCCATCATCCTATAGAGAAGCAGGAGGTGCCACACCATTTCATCTGCCTTTGTGAGCTTCTTTTGAAAATAACACCATAATATTTCAGTTAGCCCAAAAACAGACCCGTCTCTGCTTTGTTTATGCAATTTTGTGGAATGTGACAAATATTTATTATCCAACGTGTTTTTGTATATAGGTTTGATGAAGAATTTGACATAAATTTTTCATCTATTTGATTGGTTACATATATACAGTATTTTACTGTAATCTGTGTGCTGTGAATGCAGGGATAAAGATAGATGTTCTTTGAAGGCTTGTTTTCTCCGAAATTTGCATCTGGGTGTAGTGATCATGGCAAATTTTGGCCCGAGTAGTTCAGCATCACTGTTGGAGACAACTTGTTCTGGAGGCAAACTCAGATGTCAAAGTCAGATGTCAGTTTACTGGCCCTGAATTAACTTGACAAAAATAACTTTTACCAGAACAGTTTATTTTTCCCCATTTCTTCTCAAATACTTCCATCACACTTAAAAATGAGACATTATCCCATTTGTCTATCATTGTATTTGTCTCATCAGTTGAATGGACATGCTTCTGCTGCTCCCTAGCACACACACACACACATATATATATATATACACACACACACACACACTGTTGCTGTGAGAAATGCTGAGAGACCATTAGTGGTTACATTTGTTTCAGCCGTTTGTTTCCTGCTTCTGCCGTCTGAATCTGGTGTCTGTGAGTGTGTGTGTGTGCATGTGTGTGTGCATGTGTGTGTGCATGTGTGTGTGCTTGCGAAAGACCCTACCTCACCGCTACATCCTCATGGCTTGTATCACAGCGAGATAATGACACCGATCTGCCAACAATCCATTTGTTCCCATGCGCAGATAATAAGCCTCCTCCTCTTGCGCTGGTGCGCGGAGAGGGCGCTTGTTTGATTTCTCCGTCACGTCGGCCCGTCAGCTGCGAATGATCTTAATTCCTGTCAGATGCGCACGCCTCAGAGAGAGAGAGAGATGGAGGGCTGATTTTTTTAAGAATGGGGCTTGAGATATGGGGAGGTGATAGATAGGGCCCTACAGCTCCCCAGTGTTTGAGTATCTATCTGTGTGTGTGTGTGTGTGTGTGTGTATGTGTGTGTGAATGTACATGCTCCAGTATGTGTTTTTTAAAATTCTCCTCCTTATGGCCTATAGTGTTTTGATTGTAAATTTCTGCTGCTGTGCAGTTTATCATCTGTGATATGGCCTGCTGCAAATCTTGAAATCACAACAAAAGGCTTGGTTTAATTTTTGCTCATGTTCAAAAAAGCATTTTTGGTTCTAGCCAGGACTTTTCATTTTGCCCTCAAATCCTAAATCCTCTATCAGACTAGAGGCTTGATAGACCCATGGGCTAGGGATAGACACCAAACACTCAGACTCTCACCCTGCCGACTGCAGTTGCTGCAGTTGCTGCTGTTGCTGGGCTGGATTTAGGCCTCATCTAAGAAATCAATCCCAGTAGTCTGAAATAAATCCCCCTCCCCCCAAAATAAATAAATAAATAAATAATGAACATGACTCCATGGTGTCTTTTACCTGGGCCAGCTCCCACTTCAATCTCAGCCCTCCCCCATACCTAACCATCATCTACATTCATAGCATCCCTATCCCCTTAAAGACCCTGGCATTTGCCTCAGATTGCATGAGCTGCATTCTCACATAGCCTTTGTTTATGTACACTACAATCCCAGCAGTAGGTTCAGACACTGCTCTGAGAGCAATATCATGAATAGCTAGGAGAGGGAGAGAGGGAGAAAGAGAGAGAGAGAGAGAGAGAGAGAGAAAGATGCACAGGGGGTAGACGGAAGCAAGTGTAGCCCCGTCTTGGTGCCTCTCCTTCAGCCTGACATGCCAGTAATCCGGCCTGACGACGTAGCGCGCTCCGGCAGTTAGCACTGGCTTTGCGGCAGCGGCTGCCCCAAATCCGCCCCTGCCTCCCCAAACATTACCTGTGCTCTAAGCATTACATTAACCCCAGTCCTACCTGTCTGTAGAGCTCAACTTGTGTAAATAAGACAGAGTGTCCGTCTGAGTTTGCACATTACTGCATCTCTCTGTAAGTGTGTGTGTTTGTGTGTATGTGTGTGTGTGTATTAGTGTGTGTGCAAGTGCTTTTATCATCTTTCTGTGTACCAATGTTTGTTCATACATGCAGGATTGGGTACGATAAAGAAGAGAGGGGTCAGTTGGTCTCTCCCACCTTTTTGCTTTTTTCCCTCCCTCCTTTTTTTCTCTCTCTCTCTATCCCTCCCTCTGTCTCTCTCCCTGTCTCCACACAGCCCTCCGCTGCTGGGCGCTCTCCCTCTTGGCTCATGCATTATTTCTGCTGGCCGGCTCATCAGCATGGAGATCCTGCTGGTAAACAAGGCCTGAGTTGCCTATTAAAGCTCTCCTGCAGCGCCAAGGCGCCGCCACGGCCTTTCCTCACCCCTCAAATCCAGCACACACAGCACACACACACACACACACACACACACACACACACACTACCTCAGAGGAACGCAGCTCACACACACACATATGTCAGTATGCATACACATGGAAATGCACTGTACCTATACACGCCTAGATAACACACAGAAACTTAGTCACATGAACATACTGTACACATCTATACAAACACATGTGCATGTACGCACACACACACACACACACACACGTCTCAAACACACACCTCCAGAATCAGCACTTAAAGCACTAGCGCCACTTCTCCTCCAGCAGGAGGAGAGACAGAGGAAGAAGTAGAGGATCATATAAGAGCGAAGGGGAAAGAAAAGACACTCAGCATCTTTTCCAGGTGTGCCCGGCCGTTGGCAGGGCTGCTGCATGGGTATTTTGATCACTGGCTGTATTGCTAGGCTGGCGGTCTGGGGGGAGACTTGCGGAAAAGGCCATGTTCTGCTCGTTTTGTAGAGCACCAGAGCGAGAGACTTCTCTAGAAGGTGGCAAGCCACGGCAGCATGTGCACCTTTCTAATAATTCATCATTGCAGTATGCGCTTGCTTTATTTATCGACTCTATGTTTTGGGGGGTTGGGGGTTCTCCCCGTGTGCATCGCTGTTTCTCTCCCTATTTGTCTCTCTCACAAGACAGCACAACTGTTTACCCTGAGCGTATTAAAATATTGCAGAATGGGGACATGTTTCATTTATATTATGCAATAAAAATAATCATAATCATAATCATTAACCAGACGTTAAACAAACATACTCCTAGGATGTCGTAATGTTTTTTGTTTTTTTTGTCATTGTTGAATAAAGATTCCCTTTGCACACATACATACACTCCAAAGAGGGCACAGATGAACCGTTTACATCCAGGAAAATATCCGTGTTGGCAGAGCCCATCCCTGTCCTGGCATAAGCTTTTCAAATTGCTTTTTGATTGCTGAAAGAGACTGTCTCTCTTGGCTTAGAGCTTTCTCAGAGTTACAATGGCCCTCTATTTCCTGCTGAATTTCCCAGAGGGTCAGGCTACGCCGCTCTCAGACAGCAGGGAGAGAGAGAGAGAGATGAAGAGAGAGTGAGGGAGAGAGAAAAGCTGAGATTTATGCCTGTCATGACTTATCTGTGCACTAGGGGGCAGTAGGTGACCTGAGTAATGGCAGTGCTGCCAACAATCTGCTCTCTGCTTCAATCCAAAGAAAGGGAAGCGGAGGAGACAGGCCTGATATGTGTGCACTAAAAGAGCACCATTTAAAAGCACTCATTTGTGAGTTCCCCTCTGCTCTCTTTCTCTCTCTCTCCCCCCCTCCCTTGCTCCCTCCCTCTCTCCATCTCTTCCTTCAATCAGTTTACTTACATTGCGGATACAGAGTTGAGGATTGAGGAATGGCTGTGTGTGTTGAAAGAAATGATACGTATGCAACTCAGCGCATTTGTGTGTGTGTGTGTGTGTGTGTGTGCAGTCTATGTGTCTGTGCGCTCACGTTTTCCCCCTCAAAACAATGATGTAAGCCCCTGTAAGATGAGGCCAAACAGGGCAACTATGGTGCAGGGGTGTGCTATTTGCCACCGCCGCTAAAGCCTTCTGTGAGGCACCGAGAAAGAAGGACGACGCAGAAGGAAGGAAGGAAGGAAGGAAAGAAGGGGACATGGCCTTCATAGCCTCCTCAGCCTTAGCTCTCATCTACACACACACACAGTTCTCTTTCAACAACACCCCTCCACACACACACACAGAGATACACATACACACACACACATACACACACACACGCCCCTTATGCCTTATGAATAGTGCACCATCTGCGCATCAATTATTGAGCTCCTCAAAGTCCCCGCATCCGACGGCTCTTACCAGCACCCAGTAAACTCCCAAGCCCGTGTTTACAGGCCTTGCAGAATGCAAGGAACAACCTTTTAGCGGTGGCACCATCTAAAATGCATATCTCTCCCTCCCGCCGCCTGCTCCGGGAACAGTCCTAATAGACTGAAAGAGCTCCCATGACCGCCACTAGCGGTGTGTTTGACACTGCTTGACTAGACCTTGGGTTCTGCAACCGGCACAGGCAACTTATCCCGGAGCCGCCCAGAAGCAGCAGCAGCAGCAGCAGCAGCAGCAGTCACTCCAGCAGCCAAACACAATGTCTGCAGAGACGAGACGGGGTGCCTCTATTTTGAGACGATGCTTGGAGGCCCGAAGGTGCCATTTTTTCTCTTCTTCTTCCTTCCCTCCTTCCTCCTCTGTTTTCTTTTTCTTATCCTGTTCTAGTGTCTGCGTGACAGTAAGACTCCACCAAGCAAACAGCTAGGCTGCCACTTCTGTTGACGTTAATCTCACCGTATTCAATTGTGCATGCATGCCGACCCCCCCAAAAAAGTCTGAATGGGTGAATAGAGACTCCAATCCCTTGTATGTTATTTACTCAAGCTATTTACAATGCTCCTGGGGATTTTTTTTTTAAGCCCAAAGAACACACCCCTCCCTTTCCCCTGCACACACATACCAATTATCCAGGGAGAGCCCTCCAAACACGGACCCCCTTATTTCTTAATTTCAAATGCAGGCAAGCGTGACCCACAGAGGCCCGGCTGGCAACACTGTATGAACAGTGTCAATTACGGAGGCCGGCGCGGATGATTTTGTAAATTAAATAGGGTGGCTACCGTGGGCCCACAAAAGGCTCGGGAGCTAACACCTTACGCTGGAGCGGTAACAGCTGCCAGGCCCCTTTGCGCCCGTTGCATGTGTGTGGAAAGACAGAGAGAGTGAGAGAGATGAGATAGAGAAAAAAAAGAGGGAGACAGAGAGAGAGAAAGAGAGGACTATTCATTAGCCAGGCATCTCTCTCCTGGGCCGGTCCACCTGCCTTGATCATGGCCGGCTTTAATAATGCATGGCTGAGTACTGTAATGTGAGGGGGCCATTGTGATTCGCACCTCGTGGTCTTCTGGCCCCTTGCTACACCGTGTCACACTGCACTACGATGCCTCAGCTGCCTGGTCTCCGACAAAAGCGAGAGGAAAATCATCTCCTTCATCCCTGACTTCCAATCATATGGTGCACTAGCACACAGACGAACGTACACACACCTACACACACCTGGCCAGGAGATACATATGTACATCTTGTGCCGTATATATGGGGAGCCATCCGTTCACTTCCATCCACTGATGTATTCATGAAAAAATGGGTTTACCCTTTTTGTTTTGGTTCACTTGTCCCGAAAAACAACACACTGGCCGTGAGATGAAAGTTATTATTTCAGAGTGGCGCATAGACTGCTTTTGTTTCTTAAAATTTCTGTGCAATGTCTTGCCCACCGTGACCAAAGGATATCTTCTCAGGGAAAGATAATAATGAAAAGAGAGAGATACACAGAGAGAGAGAGAGCGAGAGAGAGAGACTTTACCAGGGACCAACTTGGACAAGAGTGGGCAGCCATGGTGGATAAGATTTTATCAGACACAGACATGCCTCTCAACACAGCTAAATTTTCTACAAGTGACCATAAATTTTAATGCTGGCTAAAAATGGTTTTGGGAGATTGCCATAAATTTTTGGATTTGCCTGTTAAGATCCAAATGGGAAGGATTTGCATAGATTTGCAGCACCTGTAATGAAACCTAAATGTACCATGGTCTCTCTCAAACAGTGTTACTTTGTGTTAGAGACCCGAAGACAAAAAAGAGGGCAGAGAGCTGAAGGAAAAAAAGGAATGAGTAAAATATTGAAAGAAAAAAAAGAAAGAAAAGAAATCAAGGTGAAAAAAAGAGATAAAAAGAACCAATCCCATGGATCTCATCCCTGTTAAAATTCACCCAATGATTCCGCTTCCATAATGCCATATCCTAATGGTCAATAAAGGCAAGTGAATCTCTCTTGGAATCGCTGGCACGACTGCTCGCTAGTTGGGTAAATATGACTTATTATATTTTTAATGTAACAATGCTTCTGTCTCCCCTGAGATCAGCTTTCCATTCGGTGGCAGGCGTTAAGGAGATTCAGGGAGTCGTCCAAATGCCAAGGTAATTAATGTTACCATGCACGCCTGAGACATTAGAATGTTAACAGTGCTGGAACCGTGTGATGGCGAATACCGAGTGAGGGGTTTATTACTGCTTGGCAGACCACGGGTGACATCCCTTCTAATTGGGGACATCAGGGTCCCTGCTGCCATGTCTTATATCCAGTTCAGATCTGCTCTTTCTTTTCCTTTTTTGTAATTTATTCATCCTCTCTTCCCCCCCCCCCCCCCCCTCGCTTTCTCTCTCCCAGTCGGTCACTTCTCTCATTCTCTGTCTCTGTTCTCATTAGTAGTCTGCTACGGCGACAATGTCCTCGTTTGCATTTGAAGTGGCAGGGCTACTGAGGTAGTGTCCTTGCATGAGAGAGTGTGTGTGGAGGAGAGAGAGAAAGAGAGAGAGAGAGAGAGAGAGAGAGAGAGGAACAAGTGCCTAGGGATTGAGTGAGTGCGGAAAGGGGAAGAGAAAAAAGACCACATGGGAAAAAAGAGAGAGGGACTTTGGAGAGGGAGAGCGAGAGAAGAGGATGAGACCCCAGTTATTGTCGCATATGAGCATAAGTGTGATCCTGTTTGTCTGTGTGTGAACATATGTGCGTGTGTAGATGTGAAGAGAATGTGTGTGCGTGTGACAGAGTGAAAGAGAGAGAGTGTGTGTGTGTGTGTCGAGGCACAGCAGCCCCTGCGACATCTGGGCCCTGCTCTTATTCCCAGCGGCGCCGGCGTGTCATTAACGGGATTAATCAGGGCCAGTAATCCCTGCCATGATCGTTGCTTTAATGCACCGGCCCAGGCTGCCGCACTCACCCAACTCATTACCACCAATTTGCCCGAGACACTCAGAATCAGCCTCTCCTGGAAGCCATCGACATTTAATTTTGCTAATATGTTTTCTCTCCGCCGTCTGTCCGTCCGTCGCTTGATAAATGCGAGGGGTGGGCTGCTTTGAGCAAACCGACAGAGAGAGCACAACAGCAGCTCCTGTGCTGCAACCCGTAGTCTAACCCCAGCTCCTGATTTAATTCAGGGCCTCTGTGGAGCTCCTGTACTGTAGTTAATTGAGGAGATGGATGGTCTACTGTTATGGATTTCACTAAAGGACTGAGTAAAAAGGTGGTTTTTGAAGGACTGGATGCTGAGGGTTGGAAGATTACACATACTGTGGCCTTCTCACGCTAACTATTTAGCCGCAGGGGCAATAAGCTAGAGCAGACCCTCACTGGGTTTTTGATAGATATTTGTGCTCCACGCATTTAGGCACACTGGTTGCTGGTTTATTTCATCACCTCAAGGGATTTGGGTGAAAACCGAAACATGCTGATTCTCAAAGTAGCAATGTGCAGACAACTGCAATCAAATAAGCTAAAATCAGGACTACCTTGGTGACTGAAATAGCCTTCTTTACCATACTGCTATTAAAAAGGTTTTCCTCATGGCTAAAAGAGCGGTGAAAAAGAGGGCAGTGAACAAGTGATAGAGAGGTGGAGAAAGAAAAAGAGAGAGGATGTCAAGATTTCTCCTCTTATTTATTTATATAGGGGGCCAGTGATAGTACCCCAGCATAAACAGTGAAATGCATTCATGCCCCAGGGCAGTTTGGGGCAGCACTGGGGATCCGAGAAGATGCTCCCCACCTTCAAGAGCAACTTCTGCAGGCAGAGGGGGCCCCCAGGGGCGACCCTCACCCTCTCTGCTCCTGTGACAGTTGACCTCTCACCCCAAAGATACCGATAGCAAGGGAAATGCTGGAGGAAAAAAAAAGAAGAGGAAAAATAGGCTGAAAAATAGGGGGAGAAAAAGAAAGAAAGTAAGTCAGAAAGAAAGCAAACATCTCTCAGGTGTGATTTCCCACCTGTGCTCAGAGTTCTGTTAAAGCATTCTCAGATGTGGGGGGGCAATAAGAGGTCCACTTGGGGAGGATCAGGGGCAGCCAAAAAAGATGACCTCTCCTGTCAGGTTGCATTCGGTTAGGGGGTAGCTGAGGCTAATCAACAGTCCAGACAGAAGCTCCTTTTGCAGAAGAGAGAGTTGACCACCTGGATCATTTCTCGGGAAGGGGGCTCTCTATAGGCTTTTTGAGCAAATTATTGGGTGCCAGTAACTAATTTAGAGAATGAATAAACATTGGTAGAACTAACTAGTGAAACATCTGTCGGATGTTTTTGTTCAAAATGAACATGCAATCCACATGGCATCTCATTTATGGTACAGGCATGGTAGTAAAACTGCACAAGAGACTATAGCCCTATCAGACTGAGACTCAGACAGACAGAGCTGTAACTACGAAAACTTTTGACATTTAACATTTTAAAGTGTAGTGTAAAGTGTAAAGTGTCACTTGTGTTGTTCATCTCCAAGGTTTTCCTGATCGCAACCGCAATCCCCAGCTGGAAATCGTCTTGTTTCTGTTGCTGAATAAATCTCAATATCTGTTTGTGTTTGCTCTGTTTGCTTCCCACCCAGCTGCCGGATCCCGCTGATCCTCCCTCGCAGAGTCTCCCGTATCCCACCGAGACGCGCAAGAGCGCCTCGGGAAGGGGAGGGTAGGCCCGGACACCCCGCCGCTGGAGAAACACCTTAATAACTCATCACTCATGCTGGGGGTGGGTGGTTGTTTGCATAAAGCCCTCAGACATCTGATTTCATCTGTGACAAAATGTTAATTAAAAGTCCCTTTAAATGCCAGCTTGTTAATTGGTTTGCACCTGCATGCGAAGAGCAAATTTTATGAAAAATTTTATGGTATTTGTCCTCACTCCCCCACCCCCACACACACACACACACACACACACTAACACTCCCCCACCCAACTTCTGCCTACAACAGCGCCAGGTAAATATTGGATGAGCGGCTAAACTCCTGGCTGCATGTACGCCGAGCAAGGGAACGTGTGTGCAGAGGCTTTCCTAATTAAGACGCTCTAATCATGCTCTGAGAAGGCCGAGGTCAGTCCCTGCAAGTGATTTGGCAATATTAAACCCCCCCACCACCATGTTCCTCTCCCCTCTCCTCCTCACTGTTTGTTGTTGTCTTGTCTGGCTAAAACTGATCCCCTTTAATATCAGGGCCCATATGCAAATCGCCATTTCAATCTAGCGAACAGCTCGGCACGATCCTCTCTTAATTGGACAATGGAAAAAGGGCATGACTTTGCCATTCAAATGCGGCTGTCGACCACACCCCCAGCGAATGGCCGTATTGTGATGTGCTGGCTAGCTCATTAAAAGAGGCGAGAGAGACGAACGGTGTGTTCGTGTGTGTGTGCACTGTAATTGAGAGAAGGAATGGTGGACAGAGCTACACACCACTTCCTCTCTTCATGTCCCAATAATGCCCCTTTAGTTTCATTTGTATTGGTGTGTCTGTCTGGTCATCTTTATGGGTAACTAACTGTAAATAGTGGCCTTTCCAGTGACATTTGTCTGGAATTTACTGACAGGGTCAGCCCTAGCTTTTGTGAAAAGGGATTTTAGGCCAACTCTGAGAATGCCAGCTGCAAAATTTCTCCACTGATCTGGACAACATAAAAGCTGATACTCATGATGAAACTCATGTTGATACTGAATGAAAAAATGACTGAGGTTAGACATCTCATCTTTTAATAAATGTAAAAATACTTATTGAGAATGAATAGATGAATGTTGTCGCTTGATAAATGCGAGGGGTGGGCTGCTTTGAGCAAACCGACAGAGAGAGCACAACAGCAGCTCCTGTGCTGCAACCCGTAGTCTAACCCCAGCTCCTGATTTAATTCAGGGCCTCTGTGGAGCTCCTGTACTGTAGTTAATTGAGGAGATGGATGGTCTACTGTTATGGATTTCACTAAAGGACTGAGTAAAAAGGTGGTTTTTGAAGGACTGGATGCTGAGGGTTGGAAGATTACACATACTGTGGCCTTCTCACGCTAACTATTTAGCCGCAGGGGCAATAAGCTAGAGCAGACCCTCACTGGGTTTTTGATAGATATTTGTGCTCCACGCATTTAGGCACACTGGTTGCTGGTTTATTTCATCACCTCAATCTTTTAATGAATGTAAAAATACTTGAGAATAATTGAGAATGAATAGATGAATGTTGTGAGTTGTGGATCTGCCCAAGGTTTCTTCCGAGACTAACATAGGGGAGTTTTTCCTTGCCCCTGTTGCTCTTGGGTGCTCCTTGCTGTAAAGCACCATGAGACAATACTATTGTAAAAGGCACTGTATAAATATAATATAATTGAACTGAGTGCAAGTCTATACTGTATTATCTATAACTACATCTGTCATTATCACACACAAACAACAGGCACATAGACAACAATTACATTCAACATGATTGTGATTGAGAACAAAGCAATAAATGGCTCAAAGTGTTGAATGACTTGCTGATATACGCAGCTCCGACATGTTGGTCCATTTACATCCATCTCTGCGTGTTCAACTTCCCTAAAGGATCGAGCTGCACTGTCATATTCTAACGAGCATGTTGTGGTACGGCTGGATAATTAAAGGCACCTGCAGTCATTTTCTGTAGGTAATTGAGCTGTCAGAATTAATGTTCCAAAGGGTTTGGACAGTTCCACAACTACTTGATGAGAACCTTTGATAACGATAGCAGCAAGGACAGCTTAGGATTCTTTGTAGAGACATCAAATACTTAGGTCTCAATTATCTTTAGGGTAACAGCAATATTTCGATTTAATCTGCTTGACACTGAACGTAATGAAACAATTGCAAGAGGACATCTTGATCATGTGATGTATTGTTGATGTGTTGTAATTGAACTGAGGCGTGATGCTTTTTTTTTCTCCCGTTTTTCAAATAGAGCCACTCCCTAGTGACAAGTCCTTTTGAAGCACGTCATGTAGGAACATTGGCTGTCTTCAAAAGTGAAATGTTATAAAAATAGCCTATATTTTTTAGTGTAAATGTACCATAGGGATTTTTCTAGGTTTTGATTAAGGGGGGAATAGGACTCTTTTCCCAAATTCCCACGTGTTTTTAATAGGCTGGTTATTTATGTGTTCATTTGATCTGTTCTAAAGTCATTTAATATTGTTTATCACCATTGATTTGCAAATCCTGTCAGGACATTACCCTTTGCTGTTAAATGAGAAAGCTTTAACTGCCTGTGTTTTAGAAATGGCGCCTGCTGTTAATTATTTCTCCAAGCTCTGTTAAAAGTAATAACAAAACTTGCTAAACTTGCTTCAAATTTGCATTGAAGTTTACTCCTCCAGTAATTACAGTTGGATATAACTGTAGCCAAACTAAATGTCCTGATGATCTGAACTAGTGTCTTGGCACTGAATGCCCTCTGTTGCTGCATCAGGTGCTAGTGGATATTAACCAAGTGTAACCATTCTTGGCATCTAACACCATCTTCTGACCGAGGTGAGATGGGAGGATACACCCGGGTCACCCGGGGTGTAGTGGGCATTAGACGCAGGTCACCAACTTCTTGGAACAGATCATTTATGTAGGCTATTTCTCACTTTCTTAATATTAGGCAATAATTTATAAAACATCGCATACCCCCACTAAAAATATCCCCACTACATCTCTGCAAGTGACTGCTGGCAAGAATCACACATACTTAGGACTCTGGCCTTTTAATGGTTTTCTTTCAGTTCTGAGTTGTCTTGAACACAGTTCAGTTTTTGCTTTCACTTGTATTGTACTTTATACACATACTACATCGTGGTACTAAAGGAGAGCTGGCCTGGCGCTAGGTATGGAACTGAAGCGTTTTTGACATAACATTAATACAGTTGTTTTTTCCCATTCTGTTGCCATTCTTAGGTCATTCTACTTAAAAATGCACCACATAGCATCTTTAATGTTCTCATTGAATTGATGGAAACAGACTGTTTTACATTTCTGATAACTTCTTCCTGGATATTTACTGTCTTCTTTTCTGTGGACTGCTCCTATATCAAGGCCCAAGGAGGAGGTTCATGTGTGAAGGCCATGGGTGAGCTTCAGCTTTCGGTGTTGCTGAATAAGAAAAAGCCACTGGCCTCCTACACGCTCAGCTAACTGGAAAACATTTCTAGCTCTCCTCAATGGCTCATTTATAATGAATGAACCTGCATGTCTGTTCCCTGAGCCTTGCTTTGCAGGGCCCTTATTGCCATCATTCTCTCTCTCTCTCTCACTCCAGTGTTTACATACCACTACTGACTCAATGGTGATGCCACAAAGAGGAGCCTGAGCCGAGGAAGAGGACTCTCATGTTAGGAGACGAGTGATAAGGAATGCAAACGGAACCCTGGGAGTCATAGTCACCGGTGGGGATTGCAGAGGATGACAGAGAACGAGAGAAAGAGGGGCGAAATGACAGAGAGAGAATGAGGGAGCAGGAGAGAGAGTTAGTGTGAGACCAAGACAGTGAAATAGCATAATGGAGACCAGGAGAAAAGCTTGAGGCAAAAAGCAATGGAGATTCATCTGCTTAACCTCTCAACTCTTCAGAGGTTTCTCTCATCATTACAAGTTAAACTGAGGGAAAATGGTCTGTCTCAAGCTTTCAAACTGGTTCTTTTTCATCCAGCAATGATTCTGATGTGTAAATAGCACAGTAGTAGTCACTGTATATGTGTATACTAGCTATATACTAAAGTTTATGCATTATTGATTGACAAGTTCTGTTTCATATGTTATATTCTTCAAAATACCATGTTTGCCAATTGCCACACACTCAGATGTTGTATCTTACTAGGTTTTCCACTCAGCAAAGTAAATAAATTAATAAATAAATAAAAGCATGATTCTAATGTGTTCTGATGAAAAATAACATTAATCCCCAAATACAATGTATGCCACAGTCCATCAATGGTCTCAGAGTCCATATATTGCAGATTCAACGGTAGATGAGTAACACTGTAGTTTCAGTTATCTCTCTGGATGCACTCAAGGTCGCATTGGTTCCATAACCGGCTGAATCAAACCATGTGAAGTCACCACATGAAAGAAGCCTCAGGAAAGCGCCCCACACCACCAATTAACATTCTGAGGAAAAAAGTCATACATTTGTGAGAAAAAAAAGGCAAATTAGCAAGTACTAGTGTGCCTGACATCAAGCCAAAAACGTCAAGACTCACAACAAAAGTTTTTTCTCAGACATTTGTGAATTTTTTGTGTTCAGAATAGTACACTGCTCCTCAAAAAAATATTATAAACATGTCCCTTAAAAGCTTTGATAGTCTTTTCTCTGTTTTTTGACATGTTCAGTATAAATGCCTTAGATTGATAGTTATTGAGTTGTCGTTGAGAGTACATGGGAATGGCAGTTGCAGTAAATTACAGTGTTAAGAAAAAATACAACATGTTGCTTGTATGCAAACTGAAAATATAGTTTATATTGTATTGTATTCATCACTGCATTAATCAAGTCACTGCGCTAATACAGTAATATTCACAGTATTATTAAGCTTAATGACAGTATATTGGCAGTTATCCCTGTAATGATGAGCTTGGTTGTGTTGTAGCGGTGGTGAGGCCACCCGGAGACGTGCAAACTGCCATATGTCCTGCTGGACAGAACTAACCTTTGTATTTGCTTTGATAAACACAGATACATTAACACAACTACATGATCTATTTTGCATTATGTAGTTCATTATGCCTTTGTTATTATTGTTATTATACCATTTTTACAGTTTAATTAATTGTAGTTATTATTTGTTTTGTGTGCCAATTTATATTTTTGAGTGTTTGTGTGTGTGTGTGTGTGTGTGTGTGTGTATGTGTGTGGACCCTGGTGTTAATGGGAGCCAGATGCACTTGAAGGTGTGAATGAGCTGAGAATGAGGAAACTCACAACTGCTGAGACCCCTCAGCCTCAGCACAGCCTGTGGCCTGAACTGGACTCTGTGAGTGTGTGTGTGTGTGTGTGTGTTTGTATGTACAAGTGTGTATGTGTGTGTGCGTGTGTGTGTGTATGTGTGTGCGCGCAAATGTGTGCATGTGTCTGCACATGTGTGTGCATGTATGTGTGTGTGTGTGTGTGTGTGTGTGTGTGTGTGTGTGTTTGTGTATGTGTAGGTTTCCACATGTATATATGTGTGCTTGTGTGTAGGGTGTGCATGTACATGCATGTAGGGCACACTCAACTCAAACTCTAAACCAGCTTTATATCACTATCACTATGCCCTTTCACCCACTTTGTCATGCATTTAGTAACAAATCATTACTCAATACAAAAAATAAACAACAAAAATCAAACAAAGCATCTCAAAATGTGATATGTGTCAGTGAGTTTGCAAAAAATGCATTTCGTCACTGATAATTACTATCCTTAGTTTATGCAGAGGACAAATGTACCAGTTTGTAAACACTTTAGATCAGGGTACATATATTCACTGTTAATTAGCAGCATATTACCATGTATATTAATAACATACTAGCCATTTGTTAGTCATTACAAGTCACTTATTAATACCTTATACTACATGAGTTTATTCAACCCATAGTACACCATCAACCAGATTTAGAATAGATAGAATATAAACTAGATAGAATATAAACTCCTAATTACTGCTTATTCTTAGTAAGTAAGCTAGTTGCTGTAAATAAATTATGATCTCAATATGCTTTGCTCAGTAAGGGGCTTATAAGGTGGTAATGCAGGAAAACAGGAACAGTTATTCTCAGGAATAGTTATTCTCAGTCAAAAAGATGAAGTTAGGACTTATTTGGACACTATTAGGCACTTGTAGTTTTGGGTTTAGTTGCTATGAATAGACCATATTATTGAAGGAGAATGTTCCTGTTGTACTATTGCCTTATAATTCCCATACTAACCTCAGCATATTAAGATCACAATTCATATACAACAAATACCTTACTCACTATGAATAAGCAGTAATTATGTTAATGCTTTACTATGGGTAGAATTAGCTCATGCAGAATAAGGTATTAATAAGTGACTTGTAATGACTAACAAATGGCTAGCATGCTACGAATTTGCATGCTAATAAGCTGCTAGTTAATGGTGAATATGTCTACCCTGTACCCTAAATGTTACCAAAAACACATATACAGCTCAACATATGTATTCTTTCTAATAGTATTTGGAAATGTAAACAGACAGAGAGCAGAGAGCACAGCAATAGTGAAGTGTGAATTATTCATTGGCTATCAGATGCACATGGAGATCTCTCCTGCTAGTGTCTGCCTGGCCTTAAGCTGCTGGAGGCTACAGAGGACACCAAGCACTTAAGCTACAGACGACTTCCCCAAACAGCAATCTTGGCCCGAGAGGTGGTCTGTAAGTGCTGCCCCCGTGTGTCTGTGTGTTTGTATCTGTGTGTCCTGGTTGTAGTGAACTCAAGTATCTGTGTTTGTGATCACACACAGTCTGAGTGCTCCTTGCCAAGGATCTGTGTACCTGCTCCAAGGGGCTCTCAGTAAAGTAGATAGGTGCTCGGCTCTGGGTGAAGGAGAGACACAGCCCCTCAATGACACCACACTGACACACAGAACCCAAGCAGCATCTAAGGACAATGCTCTGTCCAGAATTTGGTTTGACCCATGTTGTGTACCTGTGCATGTGTGTGTCAGTGCAATGTATATGTCTAATAGGGATAACTGAGGTTTACTGCTCAGATTGGAAACAGAGGCAGGGTAAAATGCTCAGAGATGGAGGCTTTTCTTTCCTTTTTTTACACTTGTCCTGTGGAGTCTTTTCATCGTGCACTTGGGCTGTTAACATGACACCAGCTCACATTAGTGGTGAGCGTGGTCGTGTACAACACGAGTGCAGCCCATGTCGAGCCGTCACGCTCTGTGGTCTGTGGTCCTCCTGCAAGTGTAAAGTGAGGATTTCCCAATGAAAAATTGATTCTTGTAAATCTTGCACTTGATTTGGTCCAGGACAGGCACTCAGCCTGGAGAAGTGGGTTAAGTCTGCAAGTCAGCGTCGCATTGGGGTAACAGAGAAGGCCAACCTGGTGCTTGAAAGAAGACGGTTCTTCTTTAAAATAAATAAATAAAAAGAAAATAAAATTCAATTTCCTCAAGTGGAATATGAGAGAGGAGGGAAGAAGAAAAAAATGAATTTTATTACGAAAACTGAATTGAAGCCATAGTTATCTAGGTCACTTGAAGTAATTGCAGAAAGGTTACTGAATTATTAAACATAATTGGGATACCTACTTGAAAGGCCTGAATGAAAGACCTAAAAGTCTCTGTTAATGAGTGAAAAATCAAAATCCTGAATACACACCTTGCTTGGCTTGACTTTAAGTGGAACATGAAAGAGATGCAAGAGGCCGGGTCCATGGCAGCCATAAGGAAAGATAATCACCCAATATGGTTTTTGGTGTTCTTAGTTATTAATAATCTTCAAATCCATAATCAGAGACTATATATACCCAATTTTGACATTAGTATCTTTCTAACATCATGGTCTAACTTGAATTTCTGCAGCAGTGATCAGTAATTCAACACAAATGCCATAATTGTTAAAATAGCCAATAGCCATTTTTACAATTAATCACCTTATTACAGTTCACTACCCTGTCTTCTCATTAGCCAATTTGTTGTCCTGTCACGGAGATTCTAGACAAATATCAGTACAGTACAGTACAGTAGTCATTGGTTTCCATTCATTTCTCATAAAAAAAAGAACTGCTTAGGAAATAAGTCTTGTTCCCTGCACTCTTAATTTCGATTTAGGGCTTGAGAACAGACGTAATCACACTACCCTTGAGGCGTCGCAGGTTAAATTGAGTTGAAAATGAGATTTTAGCGGTACCCCACACGAGTGACGGGGAGCAGAACTTTGGTGGCGTGTTCCGTTAATAGAGCGAGAGCACAGGAGAGTTTGGTGTGAGTGTGTGAAGGGTGTGTGTGGGGGTGGGTGGGGTTGGGGTTGGGGGAGTGTGTGTGTGGAGCAGGTGGGGAACAGCATCTTTTACATGATCAGGCATGAAGTCAATTAGACGTGTGAGGAAGGGAATAAAGAGTAGAGAGAGAGGTGTGCATGTGTGCGCTTTGTTTGTGTTGTCTGTGTGTGTGTGTGTGTGTGTGTGTGAGTGAGTGAGTGAGTGAGTGAGTGAGTGAGCATGTGTGAGTGTGTGATTGTGTCTATGAACTTGTTTTTGTATGTCTGTGTGGTGTGTGTGTATTTCTACAACTTCTTTTGATGCTGTGTGTGTGCTCACACCCAAGTGTGTGTGTATATCATAAACCAAGAAGAGAGCTGGGCAGGTAGACCAGGACAGGCTCAAATGGAGGCCAGGTGGGACAACCCAAACAAGTCCTGTCCTGAGGTGTCCCTGCTGCAAATGGAAACGTGAAGGACATCCAGCAGAGGTGAGTGGATGTGGATGAATCAGGCAGCATGCTGCTGATGCCTTCTGTTAGTTAGTGCTCCCTGTAATTCAGAAGGGAAGACGCAGACAGAGGAAATGCTGCTATATTCATTGTGCTATTACCTGCGTTTTTGTGCTAAATTCAACCAGACTATCAAAAATACTGTATATGGATAGATAAACCAGCTAGCATTCATACATTCACAAGTGACACAACATCTGTGTGCAATATGCAATATTTCACTACAAATAGGCTACAGGTTGTGGTTAGTCATCATCCTACAATATTTGATTAGCAATAAATGTTTAGCATCAGTAACTGATTCAAATGTTCTATTGGTACAGTATAGAAAAAGAGATATTTTGTTGGCTCCTAAATACATGGTTTCAACAGAAAAACATTCTGTCACTTTCACATTTGCTAAATTATCTGACTGTTGTAAAGGTGTTTTACAGGCTATCCATGTTCAGGAGCAGGACCAGGGGCCAGTAATGGCAACGCTAAGCAATAACTACTAAAAGAATCAGGTTATATGTGTTTGACAGGTATGTACTAGTGAAGGTTGACAGGAAATGAATAACTTATATATGCCTCACTGGGTGTTTTTATATACTGTCCAAACAAGTTAATCAGTCGACATAATGCTAATTACAGCTATTGGTTATAGTAGCCCATCATATGTCTCAGAGAGCAGCAGATGTATGTGCTAATGTCTCAGTGGACCATTCACTCAACCACACAAGGGAGGGCACCATTGGCCCGCTAATGGTAGAGTGTTGAGTCCTGTCATAATTATTCCATTTAACATGCAACCTATGCAATGCAGCTAATTGTTGAGAGGCCTCGATGCCCATCATCATTTTAACGATAATAAGGAAAGATTAGCTTTATTTCCACCCCCATCCCCCACAACACACACACACTTCTTATCCCCCCTTACCCACTTGTCTCCTCCCTTGGTCTCTTAAGGCTGCATGGAGAAACATAGGCAGATCATTGCTCACCTCCCTGTGCCCGGTGTCTACCAGACACCACTTGCCACCCCTCTTTTCATCCTCTCCTGTCTATTTCTCTTTCTCTTCTCCTCTCCTTATTATCGCCTATTCTTCCTTGGCCCCCTATCCCAACCCCCTCTCTCTCCCCTTTTTTTTGCTCTGCCCATCTCCATATTTTTATGTCCTTCATGTCTACCTCTCTCTTCCCTCTCAGTCTGTCCGTCCCCCCACCTCTCTCTCTCTTGCTCCTTCTCCCATTAGGGAGGTCCCCAGCGGTGGGCCATTTGCCTGCATTACATTGTGCATATCTACTTAATAATACATTGATGAAGAACTGCTCCTGTGGATTAGGTGCCGGCCCTTCTGATAATGGGGCCTTGGAAGAAGGCCAGGGAACCTGGGCCAGTGGTGAACACTAACCTGGGGTTAAATAAGCCTTTGTGCATGTGAGGAATTGTGAGAGTGTGTGAGTGTATGTGTGTTAGTGAGTGTGTGTGTGTGTGTGTGTGTGAGAGAGAGAGAGAGAGTGAAGGGGAAAAAGGGCTTTTCTTTCTTGCTCCCTACCCAGGGAAATGTAAATTGCTTTTGTTGCAGATGCGAGTGAAAATACAAAAATCATTGCGTGAGGAAAGGGGAGAGGCCCGTGCCGTCTCTCGCCTGAGCCAGGGAGTATTTTTCACCACGGAAAAACACAATTAGCGCAGACGCTGGGACTGACAGGTTATTGCCCAGCTTTTGTTGTGGCTGCCTCTTTAGCGATGCAGACAAAAATCGCAAAGCGATCACTCCGATGTCACCCGTCACCTCGACGAGTGCTAGCGGGTGGCACAGCCCATTTCTAGCTTTTTTTTCTCTCTCTCCCCCTTTCCTTTTTTCCACACTTAAAATTTCTTTCTTTTGCTTGGGATCTCCACGAATGACAGGCGTTGGTCCATTTTCAAAATCTGCACAATACCAGATGCATTCTTTGCCACCATTGTCCAAGATGTTAAAGAAAAAAAAATCTGCACAACAATAGAAAAATAAAAGGCCCAAACAGTGCTGCGTTAATATTTAAATACTCCTTGCCGTTGTTTTTGGACGGAAACGCAGGCAGGCTTTTCACACCTTTCGGTTTACCTGTCTTGTCTGTGTGCAGCTCCTGGCAGCCACGTCTGCTCGTCTGTCTCGTAATAGAAGCCTTGATAGAAATATCAGAAGGTGATTTTTTAATCACAAGAGTGTTACCGGGCGCACTTACCTCCACCGCGTCACAAAAGGGAGGAAAAAGGGAAAGGGGGGTGGGTTGTTTTTTTTTGTGTGTGTGTTGTTTTGGCTGCTGTCACTGCCAGCGTGTCGCGGGCCTTGTCAGACTGTCGTGCGCCTGAAGACACGTCTCGCATCCAGGGCCATGTAGTGCGACGCTTGCCAAAAAAACACATGCTACGCGAAGTCTCAGCAGCCAACCGAGAACAAACAGAATGGGTAAGTGCTAAGAAAATAAAGAATGGGGGGTGAAGAAATGGATAGATAAATAGATAAACAAAAAAATAAAGAGGGAAATGTTTAAGTCAAACATGTTTCAGAGTGAGGCCTGGAGAGAGGGATCATTTAGGGCGAGGGGAGCATGTGTGAAGGCAGCCATTATTGGAATGTCTGAAGAAATAAGGAGAGGAGAAGGATTTCTGTTTCTTGTCAGGACATTGCAGCTTCCTCTCTTTCAGCTCCCTTCACTCTGTCTTGCTTTGTGTGATTTCTACCTGTTTTTGATCATGACAGGCTTTCCTTGATAAAGGTCTTTTTCAAATATGTTATCACATCAGAAAGCAAAAAAAAAACATCTCACAACTAACACGAAATTACATATGGAGTGCTCCACCATGACCTTTGACCTCATTCTGTATGATTCATATCTGTCGTTTTGTTTCATCCCGTTTCTACCAAACCCAGCCAATAACCAGCAGAGCAGCAGAAAACTAAAAATCAGATCTTGTGAGATATGAATAAAAAAATTAAAATTCTGCCTTAATGAAAACTTTTCAGGGTGAATTTAACAGGCAGAGCTAAAGGACAGGCAGTCACACTCCATTAAGTCCTAACCACTGTACTTAGCCAAGGGTTGGAGGCAGATTCAAAGCGCCCCTGATGTTTTCAGAAGGTCCCTCTTTTTTAAGTCATCTCCACATGAAAAGGACAGTTCAGAATTTGTTGTCCCAGAGTAGGTTCTAAAAGACCTCCAAATCATTAAGGGTGTGCTTTCAAACGACAGCCCCATTGAAAGCCAATTGGCGACTCCTCTGTCTTTCATCTCCTCAGTGCGAGAAAATGATGAACACGGAGAGCCTGGGACTCTTCCAGATAAGTGAATATGTTTAATTTTTTGAAAGAATCACAGACTCACTGGCGTTGGCCCTTGATGTCTGTGGGGACCGAGATGTGAGACAGACGGTTTTCTCCCCTCTCCCTCTCTCACACACTCTCTCTCTGTATCTCTTTGGCCCTCTGAAAAGTAGAGTTCATGAAATAAAACAGGGCCTCAAGCCCATAGCAAGTCTTTAAGTTGATTTATTTAACAGGTCTCCTACTCTCTTTCTCTCTCCCCTCTCTCTCTCTCTTGCTGCTGTGTGAAGGATGCCCAGGGGTGAATCTGCACAGAGCACCCCCCTCCTGTAGCCTCTTCTTCTTCTTCTTCTTTTTCTCTCTCTCTCTCTCTTGCATCAAAGGCCCAATCCAGGGGCAGTAGCTCATCAGAACCATACTCCAGCCCCAACCCCAGGCCCAGTCGCATTCTGGAGTGGCCGAGTGCCTTTACTGGCTCAGACTTTTGCGTGTGGAATTAAGGGAGACCAACAGACTTTTTATGAGTGGTGATGGCGGCGGTGATGGTGGTGGTAGTGGTGGTAATGATGGAGATGGGGTCGGGGGAGTCATCTTCTCTCCACCTTCTTCTTCTTCCTGCTTTCCCTCTTCTTCCTCATCTCCAGCAGTGTGCCAGGACTAAGGGGGCTCAGCAGTACCTCCTATCCATATGTCCACAGCTGCTGGTGGGGGCCCTGGGAGAGCACTCTGTCACCTCGCCAAGGCAATATTGGAAGAGATGCCATGAAAAGCTGCTTTCACCACGCAGACAGGCACATTTAAATTCTCTCATTGACCCCCGGTGACAGGGCTGCTGGGTTTTTATGAGGTGGTGTATGAGTGTATGGTGTGTGTGTGTATGAGTGTAAATGCATGTATTATGTGGGAGAGGGTGTTATGCATGAAACTCAGCACTCAAAAATAGGTGTACACGTGCACACACACACACACACACACACACAGATATACAAACACACTTATGCACTCACATAGTCCTGTGTTGCTGAGCCAAGAGATAGAAACCCCCCAGTCGGAAATATCATCTCTCTCGGCACGAGTGGCAACGGAAACTCAAAAAGTCCTTTTGTTGTCGGTTCCAAAACGGCTGGTGTTGATAACAGAAAACGTTCTTTTGTTGTTGTTTAGCTTTTTTTGTCTTTTTCTTTTTCCCCTTCTCTCCCCCTTTCCCCACCCCTTCACAACATCTCATTCCAGCATGTTTACAGTGGAGAGACTGACTGATAAAAAGAACATCTGGCTTTTGTGCATATCTGAACAACTAGCTATGTATAATACATGATGATCTGTATATCTGCCAAAACGCCCTCTTGTTGTGCTATATTCCTCATCGATACCACCTCGTGCCACAGATCCCTCTCACCCGGCTCTCCCTGCAGTCGGCAGCAGAGGCCCTTGCATTTTTTATGCCTGGCAAGAATCAGCATATGAAAATGTGCTGATTTTAGATCACTTTAAAATAACCACAAATCTCTCTCCCCTGTGCGCCCAATGAGGACATAGCTTTTTAAATTATAATAGAAAATGGCAGGTGGAAGAGACTGTGGTATACACTTCAATTTAGCACCAGGGTACCCAAGTTTTGTGTTTTTGTTTATGACATTTGCATTACACTAGGACCGCTGTTTGCCAGTCTGATTTTATGAAACAGACATCTCCAGTTGGTTTACATCTTTCTGCCAGGCTTATCCCATTCACATTGTAATGCAGTTTTAGCACAGGCCACATACATACACATACAAAGCCTGGGACATGCATCTCTCAAATCCTCCAACATCAATCCTTTTACATTAACAGTAGCTTTGGCTTCCTCCGGCATAGCACAGCCCCACATGGTCCTGGCTCCCTTGGCTTGTTTTGTGGTCTTACTCCTACAGCTGAGCATGAAAATGAGAGACAATACAATGGCTCATTAGCAGGTAATTATCTGCATTTAACATTTGGGGCTTTACATGGATACATGTGAAAACATGTATGTATCTCATGCTGAAAAAGCAAGCGTGTTGGTTGTGGACTAATCGGCCATCTGTTAAAGGATGGTTGTGTGTATGGGCGCTGTGTGTTGGCAAGGCCCACATAGATAAATAAAATCAGTTCTGCTAAGACAGCTACAAAAATCTGCTTTTTGTATGTTAATATATATTTACTTGTTTCATAACTAAATAACAAATAATAAGTATAAATATAATTAGTATAAATTTAAGGCATGAAGAAATATTTTCATTTTCAATCGGCTCAATTATCATTTGAAATAAGAAGGCTGTCATCAGTTAGATCACATGAGAAATTATGTTCTGATTGTTTTTATATTTAATTTGGATTTAAAAGAATACTACTGAAATATTAATTTATTTTACTAATTGAAATTTGCTCACTGTTTTGAAATAGTATTCACTGATAGTCAGCCATCTCCTTTCAGTGTACCACTGTCAGATATGGGGCATGCTGTTGTTGACGGTCAAATTTGAAATTGACTAGTCAACTCAACTGGGCACAACACATTTCACAAACTCTTTCCCTGTCGCCTACTTTTCCCTTTTCACACCAACAGTCCGACTGTCCACCCCTTCCTGTGAGTCCTCCTGGTGTGAAGGGGGCAATTTGGGTTTCCTGGCACAGCGGGCCACAGTGACTCTCTGGTAGCTAGAGCAAGAGCGAGCCCCGGCCGCTGTGATGGCAGTCCACTAGCGGTCGCAGTGATGTTCCTTAAAGGCCCTCCTGCCAGAGGCCTCACCCCTGGGCTAATGCCGTGTGCTGGGCCTGTCAGACACATCCTAAAGAAAGGGCAGGCACTGAGGAGGTGCAGAAAGGAGAGGAAAGTGTGTGAGTGTAGGTGAGTGTGTGTGTGTGTGTGGGTGGGGGGGGACGATAACGACGACACCAAAACAACACAGACAAACAAACAGAAAAAATATATATATGAAATGAGAAATCTACACTGTGGTTTGTGTGAATGTGAGGAAGGCCACCCATAGGCACTCACCACTCTTTTTCTCTCCCTCTCTCCATCTCTCCATCTCTCCCCCTCTCTCGCTGTGTCTCCTTGTCTCTCTTTCCCACTTTTCCCCAGACTGGAGCAAAAC
Organism: Tenualosa thibaudeaui; assembly: GCA_027481765.1. Lineage (NCBI taxonomy): Eukaryota > Metazoa > Chordata > Actinopteri > Clupeiformes > Clupeidae > Tenualosa > Tenualosa thibaudeaui. The sequence continues at coordinate 1,129,447 of JAIFZK010000023.1, read as the reverse complement.
CACAAACATGTTATCCCAGCTGTGGTGGAGATTCCAGGGGTTAGCTCTCAGCTCCCTCTTGTTAGGGCTGAGTGATGACAGCGAGAGGAGAAACGAGGGGCAGGGAAAGGAGACGAGTGTGTGTGTGTGTGTGTGTGTGTGTGTGTGTGTGTGTGTGTGGTTGGTGGGGGAGAGGGGGGTGTAGAGGAGGAGAGCAGGGTGTGAGCGCCCTGAGAGCGCGCCCTCGCCTCATTAGCTCGCCGGCAAACCTGCTCGCCAGGCCTGTCTGCCTTTGGGCACGTGCCACCTCTGCTTCACCACAGGAGAGGCAGGTGATGCCCCTCTGTCACGCCCGTTTGTTCCTCAGCAGACACACACACACAGGCACACACACATGCACACAAACACCCATAAGCCTATGCACTTCTTAAAGCTGGCAGAGCTAGCTGTCCCCTTATGTCACATTTGATATGCATGGTAAGGCCACCAGGTGAAGAGGCCTGTAATTATGACTGTATCTCCTGTGTCCCTCTGTGTGTGTGTGTGTGTGTATGTGTGTGTGTGTGTGTGTGTGAGTGAGAGAGCGCAAGATCGAGTATATGGCTGTACCTTGCAGAGCCATCTCCACACTCGGATGGTAAACAAATCACCTTAGCCGCTGCGGGCTAGCAGCTCGTTAGCGATGGCGGCGTGCTAGTCGTGGCAGAGTCGCGGCAGGAGGAAAGGCTCTAGCTAGATGGATCACTCAGCACTGCTGTTGCCACTGTCCGCTTGACATTCCCTCCCCAGCGCGACATGGTGCGCCAGACGTTCCACCTTCACAGACGGAAAAGCCTCCTTGTCACTACCTCACCTGACAACTAGCCACGAACCGCAACCTGCGATAGAAAGGGCAATGGCCACCCAGTGGCCATGCAAGGTTTCCCTTCCTGGAGCTGCTAACACTTTGGCGTCAGGCAAAGCAGCACACACAGACACACATACATACACACGCCTGCACACACAGGGCACAGAACCGGTCATAATATAATTAAATTTACACAGGCCTGCCTTTCTTTTTTTCATGATCTTAACGCATTTCTGAGCAGTGGGCTTCACTCCATGTGTGTTTGTGTGACTCTGTGTGTTTGTCTATGCGTGTGTCTGTGTGTGTGTGTGTGTGTGTGTGTGTGTGTGTGAGTCAAGCCTTCAATGTGGCACTGTGACACTCTCATACACACACATACACACACACCACCAAAGCTAGCGCCTCAGAGAGGCAGAGATGTAAAACACAAGGAGGAAGCAAGCCAAAGTCCTGGGTAAATACACAGAGAGAGAGAGAGAGAGAGAGAAAGAGAGAGAGAGGGAGGGAGAAGAGACAAGATGAGATGCACACCACAATGAGGCAGACAGCTGAGTAAACGCAATCACTTAGAAAATGGAGCCTAACGGCTCGCTATTTCCCCCTCCTCCACACTCTTTAAACAATCAATCATGTAAATTATTCAAATATCATAAAAGAATAAATAGCTCAACAAACACATGGCTTGCCAAGCCCCAATTATGCATTTTAGCAGCATAACTCAGAGCGCTTCTTTTCCCCATCTTCATCCTTCTCTCTCTCTCTCCATCTTTTTTTCTTTCTCTCTTATTCAAAGAATAAAACATGTTTATCCAGAGAAATGGAGAAAAGCGGAAAAATGCATGAGACTGTTAATGAGTCTCTGAAACCAATTAGTTGCTGTGAGTCCTTTCAAAGGCCTTTTTTTAAAACAGCAGAAAGAGACACAGAAAGAGAGAGAGAGGGAGAGAGAACAGCAACAGCCGCCTGCCTTGCCTTCTAATGTGGGCTGATTGTTCACAGTGTGTTGAACACCAGGCGAGAGACCACAGTCACCCTTGATGTAACCTCACATATCTTACCTGCAACGTCTGCCGGGTGTGCCATGTTAATGCCTCTCACAGCTCTCACCCTTTTTGAAGGCTTTTTGAGATCACGTGTGACCCTTCAAAGCACACTTTTCCTGTCGGTGTCACAGAGAGGTGTGGAGAGGAGGCTGATGGGAAGGGTGTGTGTGTGTGTGTGCATATGTGTGTGTGTGTGTGGAGGGGGGTGTTGCTGAGAGCATGTGGTGAAAGTGAGGCACATGCGGGTCCACAGTGGTGGTTTGGGGATTGGCGTCTCTCCTTCTGGTCCTTACATGTGATCTCCTTGATTTTAATGAGGCTGTGGTAGACCCCTGTGATGTTCATGGGAGCCCCTAGCAGGGGAGAGGGGAGCTGAGGGCCTCCCTGAAGGAGGAAGAGCCAACCACCCACCCCCGACCCCACTACACACACACACACACACCTCTCTCAGCCTGTAGTCCCACAAGTCTAATCTTTTATTAAGTGGGTTCAGGGGTTCACGCCTCCTATGTGGTGAAGATGGGAGTGTGTCAATCATGGAGATGTGTGTACATGTACATGTACAATGTATAGCACATGCAGATTTAATGTGTGTGTGTGTGCGTGTGTGTATGTGTGCAACATGGTTAGCTGTAGATTCGATTTCACAATCATGAGGCAGCCTTGTCTGTCAAAGCATTGCCACATGAGTGACAAACAGATAAGCTGACAGAGAATGCGGTGAAGGTTTCACCAGGAGATTTGCAGATCAGGCAGCTCAGAGATTAAGAGAGCGATTCATCCTCAGTGCAATTGCTAAGCCGGGAAAGCAATATGATATTACACTAGAAAGTGTACATTGGGTATGGGAGGTGTGAGATTTTGGTGAGAACAAGCTCTCATATGTGTTGCACAGTATGATCCATGATCACAAAACTTTTTTCATTGTATTTGTTTTCTCACACACAAAAAAAAATTCTAATACTTCTGTATGCTGACAAAAGTTGGATGACATTACATACAACAATTTAAATTTAAATATTTTTTCACTAAAACGCATGTGCCACAATTACTGGCATAAAAAATTATAAATCATAATGTGACACCATGCTTGTCTTTGTCCCCTAATCTTTGTAAACCAATGGATTGAACTGTAGGGACGTATGTGCCAGAAAGGACCCAGGGATATGATCTGGACAGATTCTGTGAAGAGGAAGGCTCTCAAATCCATTTCTTGTGTTCTCCATCTTTGTGGCATGTCAAAGGAGATGGCTAACACTTGTATTATTGGCAAAAGGTAGCTTTACAATGTAAGAAATACAGGGGTGCCAATAATTGTGTGTTTCGCACAAAAATATTTTTCTTTAAAATGCATTGGTCTTCATCAGAATAGATTTGCTTGTCTTCAAGACAGTATTTTTCCTCAATGTTTTCATTATGTGACTCAAAAATATTACAAATAGATGATTTTTTTTAAAACTGGCCTGTTTTTAGACAACTTCACCAGGGGTGCCAATATTTGTGGAGGGTGTATAATACAGTATTGAAGGCAGGAAGGAGGAAGGAAAAACATACTTGTTCTAGTACATCTAAGGAACCTTAAACCCCAGAGATGTATTCTAAAGAATATCATAACCCTATGTATTTATGTTATTCCATACAATAATAATAGTAAAGAATGAAACAGACATCTCAACTTGAAGAGAGGAGTTGAGAAAAGAGACAGTGGTTAAGGGCCCATCTCCAGGGCTGGTGTTTTTTTGTACAGCTGTGCAGGAGTGCTGTAGTGTTTATGTCTCGGGGGATCAGCCATCTTTGAGTTGCTTTGTGCTCGGAGCGAGTGCGCGGTATGCTGTATGCTGTGGCGTTGTGTGGGTTTAGTGAGGCTGAGCTAATTAGGCCTGTCACATTAGCATGATGAAAAACGTGTAATTACTGTTTTGAAGGATCATTTAGTGTATTAGTGGCGCCACGGCGCTCGGTTCCTGTGCGGTGCTGGAGGCATGCTGATAGGTAGAGAGGAGAGAGACGAAGATGGAGAGAGAGATAGAGAGAGATGGAGAGAGATGGAGGAGGAGAAAGAGAGGAGGTGAGAGAGAGGGAGAGGAGGAAAAGAGGACAGAGTGCCTTACATCAGTGACATGTACTGTATGGTATCTCATCGTAGGCAGTGATGTGTTTTACAGACAAATCTGTCTTTCACTTTACTTTCTCTCTTTTTTTACTCTTGCTGAGACACACACACTCACTCTGAAGCCCTGGTGAGAGGTGATGGGGACACCATAGTGACAGGAAGGATGTACATACAGGAGTGTGTGTGTGTGTGTGTGTGTGTGTGTCTGAGAGAGAGAGTATGTGTGTGGCTGGGAGCAGATCTAAGGGGAGCCATGTCACCTCGGCACCCCAAGCCTGCAACTCCGTTGTGGGGCCAGCACCTCATGCAATCACACACACACACACACACACACACACACACACACACACACACACACACACACACACCACCACCACCGCCGCCATCACCAACATCTCCACCAACACACATACACATCATCAACCCATGAGAAGGAGAGGAGGGGACGCTACTGAGCGATTCTCCACCACTGCGCTTTGGCATTGAAATATTTGGATCTATATCTGGCTGTTTTTTTTCACATGCCACCAGCCACAGCGCAGGTTCACAGGCAGGTGTGGACACGTTTGTAATCAGGACGTGTCAGACCCTTGCCTGGCTGCCCCAGAGATACAGGCCCCCAGTTCTCTCTCTCTCTTTCTCTCTTTCTCTTTCTATTTCTCTCTGTCTCTCTTTCTCTTTCTCTCTACTGAACATAGACCATTCGTCCTTGGACAGCCCATGCTGGTGAAACATCCCCTGTTGGTGGCAGATGGAGGCTCACACTGACACATACTTTGCACAGGATGTCATGCTAGTCCCAACAACTTGGTCAGGTGCTGTAAAACCTCCATAAACAGTCAGTTTAGCCTATAGCATTATATGCATTGTTTATACACTGAGTTTGATACTGTACAGGGTTGCATGTGCAGTTTTAACTAAATGTGACCACTTTTATTTAAAACAACTAGCATACAAGTTATCTTGGAATATATGAGTGTAAGAAATGTTTTATGATAATGATAATCAACTATACTGATTGCTATGGATACTGAAGAGTGCATAAATGTATTTTAGGTTATGGAAAGTTACAGTCATGCTAATATTGAACAATCATGCTAAACCATTTATTAATTTACTTAATGTTCCAGATTTGGCACATCATGGGGCACAGCCTTGACATGAAGATGAATAGAGGTCTGATCCAATTCCAATTTCACTAAGCTTGATTATAGCTTGAGTATATGTCAGTATCTGATGTTTGACTTTATAGTTATATATCAATTTATATCTATCTATTAGGTCTCATGACAGAAGACAATAAGTATGCACTCATATTCCATGAACACATGCCCCTGCAAAATATGGAATATCTATGAATTCCTCTACAATGGCCATGTATTCCTCTACAGTGTTGTGGTTCTTGATTTCTAGTTGTATGTTTTATGAAACACAGGAGTGTGTGTTGCTTTGTTATCACCTTCATTCTTTGTTAACACCTTTCTTTTTTTTAACTCTGCAAATCCTCTGGGTCCTCACAATGTTTGGGAGCACGCTGGCAACACTCGACTTTTCAGATACATATCTTCTTTCATCTACACACACACAGACAAACACACACACACACACACACACACACACACATTCGTCTTGCACTGTTTCTGCACCTTCCCCTTGTTTACTCCTACTCCTTCTCCAATGGTACAAGTTTTAAACAAACCACTGGGCGAGGGGTGTGTGATAAGAATTTAATTCCTCCAGATTCTGAGCTCAACGTCTTATGTGTAGCTAACTGGAAAATGCTAATTAATAGTGCCCAAGCAAGCATAAACACCAGGAGTTTTGGAGTACAAAGATCTCGGCTACCTGCTAAATTAATGATCAAATGCCATCAAGAGAAAATGTTTTTTTGTTTTGGAGTGGCCATTTCAAACCCCCTAAAAGGTGAGCAATCAACGACGGGCTTCATATCAGCTGCATTGACAGCGCCACCTGCACCAGAGATGACTGGTAATGACATTCCTAGCACACCATCTCAAGCATCAGCTATGCCCTCACAAGAAATTCAAAACACTCCAGGCACTGGGAATACATCTATTTTTTTTTTTGAGTATTCAGCCCCCAACATAAACCGTGGCTCGCTTACTTATACCAGCCAGGGTCTGCTTTATTTTTCCACTTAAAAAGTCAAAGAAGGGGATAAGTCTTTGATCACGTCGCCGTTGTCTCCTCGGCCAGTCGATGTGGCCGCGAGCCCCCCTGCAGAATTGGTAATTAGACTTCGCCCAGACGCAGAGGGCCAAGAATCAGATGGGCCGTCTGTATTAGTGGTGGAGGGTGTCAGAATAGTAATACATCTCTTTAAATTCTCCTCCATGCAAGGAGAGAGAGAGAGAAAGAGAGAGAGAGACAGAGAGAGAGAGATGAGATTCATTCAGCGAGGCCAGCAAAAAAAGAAAGCCAGTGTGTCAGCTGCAAACGCCTTCATAGCAATTAGGCTGGAGATGTGACGGATAGCAAGGATGGGAGAAAGGATGACTGGAGAGAGAGAGAGAGGGGGAGAGAGAGAGAGAGAAAGAGATGAGATAAGTGCACCATTCACCGTCTTGCATTTCTCCCATTCCTGCCTCACTAATGTGTTCCGTGGCCATTCCTGAGCATGTTGAACATGAACCACCCCCCCACCACACCACACACACACACACCACTCCCCCCTAACTCCCTCCATCCCTGCTCCTGCCCCGAGTCAAAGTCATTCTAATGCAGCTTGTTAATGTTCTGCTCAGGCGATGGTTAACATCCTCTCGTGAATGCAACATAGTGGGGATAGTGGCTAAGCCTAAGCCACACACACACACACTTGTGCATGCACACACTTACACATGTGACTGCACACACCTACCCACAGCCATTAGTAGGAGCTGTTTATAGGAAACATCTGTTCCAGTCATGCCACCCCTGTCTGAATTAGACTCATTTCAGCAGATACACTCGTGTGTGGGGAAGACTCGCGCTCCGTCTCTACTACATGGCTGACCCAATCTGCACACCCACCCTTTTATCTATAGCAACCTGTCAAAATGCTGTCAAAATGTTCTAGAGGATTCTGCATCTGGTAATGTTCCTAGTATGACCACATGACACTAAATTCAGAAATGTGATTAATCATGTTTTCTGTTTGTCTGTCTGTCTGTCTCTTCCACCTTCTTTAGTAAAAAGGTTTTTGTCAGTAACATTATTCATTCATTCATTCATTCATATTATTTTTGAATTTAACTTGGATGGCAACAGTTGGTGTTTATGGAAAATGTATACTTTTTCCATAAGCTCCACTTTTTTTCCATTCCTTCAATTCATTGGTGTGCAAATATCAGAAAATAATACACATTCTGAAACGTGCATCCCAGTAGAAAACTTTAACCAAGCAGTAATATAATGCATACTTATCCATCACTACAGCCATACTGAATACTGAGAGCAGAGCTATGAAAATAATATGAATTATCAAGAGTTCTGGCCTGTATTTCTGGATGTAGAGTTTGTTTTCCGTACATTTATTTATTTACTTAAAACAGTTGAGAGAGAAATTAATGAAGTTAGCATGAATTAATCTGGAAAAGCATAAAACCACTCTTCATACCAGATTTGTGAGGGATCCTCCTTAACATGGTGAAAGGGATGCGTAACTGCACAACCACGGTCCTAAACCGTCACCTGTAACAGTATAGTCATCGTTTGATAGTCTTTCCGCTGAAGATAGAGTGTGTGTGTGTGTGTGAAGATTGCACATAAACTGTCGCCAACACTGAGTGTGAATGTGCCACTGAGTCCTTGCTCCTGGTTGGCAATTAACTCTTTAAAGGAATAGTTTCTGACCTTCTGAGCCCCCCTCTTTCCCTCTCAGTCGCTTTGTTTTTCTATCTCTTTTTCTCTCCGTCGCTCTTGCTCTCTCTCTAGCTAAAGCTATACTCAGGGGAGAGACACATGATTTTGTTTTTGAATTTCTTCCATCTTCTCCCACTCTCTCTCTCTATCCCTCTCTCAGAAAAAAAGACAGAGGGAAAAAAGAAAAGGAAAAACAAGACAACAATGGGACAGCACTGGTGGCTCTAATGGCCGCTCGGACGTCCTCTAAACATGGCTTTTCCATCTGAGAGCTTCGCCATGCTGAGTCAAGTGCACTAAATGTGCATGAAAGAGCCAGGCCCCTCAGGACGTCTCCGTCTGATACCCACAAGAATCAACTGGCCTTTACAGCCACTGCTCTGCTCCGCTCTGTGGCTGATGCACAAGAAAAGCCAGGCCCTTAAAGCATTTTGTGCCAGATTTTTTTTAACATCCCAAAGGCATGTTGTGTGTGTGTGTGTATGTGTGTGTGAGAGAGAGAAAGAGAGAGAGAGAGAAAGGGGGAAAGGAGACAGAAAGAAAAAGACAGGGAAATAGCATGTCACAGTGGTCTTTTTTTTGTCTTGAAATGCCTTTTCTGTCAAGGCGTTGAATGTTAAAACCTATTTGACCTTTGATATGCTATTAAAGGCCATAGTAATCACAGTGCCGTAAGTATACACAGGTAAACAATAGAAATGATGAAACCGTGCTTTGACAGGGAGAGCCGTATACCCGTTCCACGAGACCTGTATCCCTAAAAGCTTGCACAGATTCAAAGGTCTACTCACAATTCTATTTCATCTGTCCTAATAAAATAATACTGGATATCTTGATACATTGGAGTTTATATTTTGTTTTCATCTATACACAATCCAATTGCAAGTAGAAGGAAAATAAAAGGTAAATGTGTTAATCAGTAAAATGCATTACTTAAAAGTATGATTTCCATTTTGTACATTTTTTACATTTTGTGGCGCTGCATAAATAACAAGGCACGTGGTTGAGTAAATTCTGTCTCTGCACCAATTTTGTGAATGAAGGCAACAAGCTGTGTTTTCAGGAACATTCCATATTTTAGAGACCTCCTTTCCCTCCTTTTTTCGTGAAGGCTTAATCCGACCTCGTCTTTGTTTTGTGTTATTTTCCCTCTCCTTGCTCTGTGGTGAGATTAACACTGATAGTAAAGGGGTTGTGGGCAAACATTCCAGTCCTTGAGCTGTCAATTCACTGACGGCCTCCCAAGAAAACAAATATTTTTTAAGAGCGAGTGGCAGTTTGGGTTTGTGATGCACATGTGTCCCGAAGCTCTGATTCTACATCCTGTCACATGAATGATTCAAAGCACTCAATATAAATATTAAAACTAATAGCTTCACTATTCAGCTATTACTCCGGCATTCCCTGAAATCATCATGAAACATTCAGAGCCTTTTAGAAAATTTACACACTTGAATTTGATGGCAGGAGAGGCAGGCTGTCAGAGTGGAGGGCTCCTGCTAGCTTAAATAATAGTGGAATGCTGTTTATGGACCATGCTTTATTTATTCATCGTCTCAGAGAAAAGAGCCTCAATTTAGACGGGAGTGAGAGAGAGAGAGAGGGAGAGAGAGAGAGAGAGATTAACAGAATGAGACAGGGTGAGAGAGGAAGACAGAGAGAAAGTGAGAGAGAGAGAGAGGGAATAGAAAGAGAGGTTAAGAGAGATAAATCAAAGTGGAGCTATCAAGGGAAAATGCTGAAACATAACTCTTCCCACACTCTTGAAGAAAAGCGCAGAGTCTATGAGAATCTCGGCACAAGGTCAATCAATGCTAGCGAGCAAGCAGGCGGCGTGTGGCTACGGGAGCACCTAATGGATAGTGAAGACACACACCGACACAATAAATTTTTAAAGAGAGCCTCCTTCGGCTTCAGACTGCCATAAATCAATGACGACTTATTGAGGAGGATCAATTATGCAAGGTTTAAAACATTTAATGACAGATAATGAAAAGGACCCTGGGGTGGGTGGTGGCTTTTGGTTCATCTTTGGGAGGAGTCTGTAAAAGTGTGTGTGTGTGTGTGTGTGTGTGTGTGTGTGTTTGTCACTGAGTGTGTGTTTATTTTATTCGCCTGTGCTCACTAGAGTGCTAAACTGTAGCTCAGTGTCTCTGATGTCAAATATATTGTATCCTTGAGAAAAACAAAAAAGTGAGGTGGATATTTTAGAATGCAGTGCCAATAGTAGATAGGCACTAACCAACATTATTAAAATATATGAACTCAAGGCAGCATACAAATCAATGTCATCATTGCTGTATTGATAATACAGGATATTTTCATAACTGCACTTGGAGATGTTGTTTTAAGACACAACAAATCTGAAAACATTAACACAAGCCCTCACAATGAAGTGAATTTTAAAACAATATCTGCCCTGATTTGACAAAACAGCATTCTCCAATCTTTTGGCACCCTCCCTTGAGAGAGGGGCTTGAATGCCTTTCAATTTTTTTTTCCATTCCTCTATAAAACGAGCACATTATGACAGAAAAAAAAATAATGTGACATTTTGAGAAAAAGAAAGCAAGCTCATTAGAGGGATGCCCTTAGGCTCTCCCCAGAGATACCAGTCTGGATTCATTGAGCTCTAAACAATGTTTAAGGAGCACTCGGGGCAGGGTGTGGGTGTGTGTGTGTGTGTGTGGGGGGGGTCCCACCAACTCTTCTCTTTTCTCCTGCTTCCGGCCATGACCTTACCAGCATCCACCTCCCACCCTCCTCTCCAGTACACACACACACACACACATGGGCACACAATCATTCTCTCTCTCTTTCTCTCTCTCTCTCTCACACACACACACACACACCACACCCATGCATTTAAGCATTTTGTGGCTTTGGGGCTATCTATGTTTAATGTATGATATGCTGCTGTACGAGAAGGGCTTGTCTGGTACTGCGAAGACAGCTGCTGCTGTGGGTGATCCAGCAACGGCTCACTGCACACACCGGGAGCAGCCTTGCACACCCATTCAGCGCCACTAATCATCTGCACCTAGCAGCACACATATTATAATGCTTGACATTTCAGCGTAGTTGAACAGAGCGGTCAGTCTAATTACAGTTTACATGGGCAATTCATTTTCAGACAGACAGAGCGATTGCACTCACTTTGTGACAATTGTTGAGAGTTTGTTTTTGCAGGAGATAGATTTCTGCAAGCAATGTTACCTGTATGCATAAAATAATGGCAGAGAAAATAAGTTCAAACGCATTAACACTATACTGAAATTGCTCAGTAGTATGTAATACAATCGTTACCATGAAAGTAATCTTACATGAAACACTACAGCATAATATGTAACAGTGTGCAGATTAGAAGCTGGAGAAAATTTAGGCTAAACCGGAAAGTGTTTGCTGCAGAAGACTGAGGTCACTTTGTGCCTTTACATGGCCCTGGCGAAGACAAATCCGATCCGTTCAGCACTTCCCTCCCTCCGTCCCACTGACAATCCTGTCCAGATGTTCACCACACTCCCCAGGGGCGTCTTGCCATCCGTGGCAGAAAGCACTTCACACGGAGCCCGCATCTGTCCTGCCCGCATGCCCGCGCCGCCTTCTCCAATGCCACGCGCCCTGCCGGCCTCTTCATCACGTTTGCCAATGAAAGCACAGGCTCCTTCACACTCCTCTCAAACCTGATGGATGTTTTTTCTTTTTTCTCTCCCCGCTCCCCACACCCTCACTCTCCAAGAACACATGGGCGCCAAATGTACACAAAGCAGTAGATCCAACCCCTGTGTCACTGGTTGTACTGCAAAATATTTAAAAGCCAGTGTGTGTGTGTGTGTGTGTGTGTGTGTGTGTGTGTTTTCCTTTCTTCTATTTTTTTCTATCTCTTTTTTTCTATCTTTTCTCCCCCTCTACCTCCAGTCATCATGCCACGGGGCCTTTTTGCCGTCTCTCAAGCGAATGGTGGAGGTAAAGAGGCACTTAACTGCCGTTTCAAATGGAAGCAAGTGTAGTTTTTCTCTCTTTTTTTTCCCTCCATTTCCTTTTTTGGCTTTGCCCTCCACTTTCCTCTCTTTTCCCAAGTGCACCTCTGAGACTTGAAGTGAACGGATCTGATTCTCCAACAGTCATGTGGACATTCACATTGCATTCAGCATACATCATTTATTATGAGTTCTTGCTTTTAACCCTGAATTCATTGGCTCTTGTCTTCACAACAGGCCAAGAATGTTCTAATCTCTCAGACATTTAGCCTAGCGTTGTGTGTTAATCATTCAATTACTCTCAACTCTTGATAAGATTGTGATGTGTGTGTGATATTATGAGGTCTTCTAGTAAGCACACCTATCCTTCTAATCATGGCTATTTGCTTTAATAGCAAACCTCTTATAGGTACCTTCTGTTGCCTAATTAAGGTCTCTAAATAAACTGTAAACAGTTGAGTGGAATGCAAAATATGTTGTTTACATCAAGGTGCGTCATATTATCCAAAGATGCGTTTAACAAACAGGTGGCAATGTAAAAAAAAGAGCTGAGAAAATCTGAAATGAATGAAGAAAACATGTTTGACGTTTAATGTTAATCTGCCATTTCACCTGTCAGTATGATACAATGCACAATTTAAAAGAAACCCTGTTGTTAAACTCATCTGTAGGTTTAAACCTGATTGTGTGCACAGCTGTCTTCCACAGAAAATGCCAGCTGATGATGCACTGTTGTAAGTTATTGTAAACAGAGTGTTTGCAGAATCTGTACTAAGGGTCAGTTAATGTCAGCTGTTGTGGTCAGATTTTGTGGATGGGGTGAAGATGTGTGTGTGTGTGTGTGGGGGGGGGGGGGTAGATGGTGGTGTTTGGAGTAAATATTCATTCTTGGACCAATTGTGTCTTTGACACCACAGTACGTCATCACAGCAAATCCAGCTAGCAATCAAAGAAATCAAACTGAGGAGGATACACACACACTCTGTCTGTCTCTGCCTTTCTGTGTCTCTCTCTCTTTCTCTCACAAACACACACACACACACATACAGCATATACACAAAGAGAGAGAGAGTGGGAAAGCAGGTTATCTCTTTAACAAAAAAATAACAGCTTCACTGTTCGATCTCTCCTGTACACCTGGAGTGGGTCAAGTTCTGCACGTCAGCCCAGCAATTTACAACTAGTGAAGGAAGAAGTCTGTGTTTGTAGGGGGTTAGGCTGAAAAGATTAAGAGAGAGAGAGAGGTGATGGAGTACAAGAACAGAGAGAAAGAGTGAAAGAGAGGGAGAGAGAGAGAAATAATTTGGGAGTGAATGGCACGCAGGTCCCGAGGCCCGTGCAGGTAGATGATTCATGCTTGGCTGCTCAGCACTCCGACAGGAGAGATGACCCAGAGTTAGGCCAAAATGTTTACTGGCAGATGTGCTTTAAAGGAATCCTCCTTAGCTGCTCATGACAGCGGAAAATACCCTGCTGCTCGCCGCATCTGCAGCTCGGCCTCGCTTCTTCTTCCGCTGATCTCCACCTCTGAAAACCCTGACCTTTTAAAAGAAATGATGGCGATGCTCCATCCATAGCCACAGTTTACATCTCTATCCTCCACCTCCCATGATGCTGTCCTCTTTTTCTCTCAGTCCTTTTTCCATGCCATTGGAGCTCAGCCTGTATTAGGCTCCCAGGCAAACATTGGCCCCCTTTGCACTCTGTCTCGCATCACCACTGGGTCTGCGCTGGCCGGTAGGGGCCCTACGGCTCCAGGGGCCCCTTGGCAGTTTTGGCTGCTGCGCAGCGGTTCGCATCAGGAAGCCACGCTCCGTGATTGGCCAATGACATGATGAGTGGCTTAGCTGGCTGACTGACTGACTGACTAGCTGGTGGCTATTGAGCCTCATTCCCCTCTAATGCTCCCTCCCCGCCCCCTCGTTTAAAAAAAGAAAAATAGCTTGAGTCAGTAATGTGTGATATGATGTGACTGGAGTCCAACTGCACCACCACCAGTAAATGGCAGTTTTGCTGCAAGACAACATGGCCCCTTTCACCCTCATTATGTCCACCCGCAGTGCTCGCCAGCACAGCATTTTGGAGCAATTGCATGCATGTCTGGACACGTGTGGCGGCTAAAATAGGCAAGCCATTGGCACTCGCGGCTTTATGTCATCATTTGCGTGAGGAAATAACTGTATCAGTCAGACCAGGGGCTCACACATCATGTACTTATCTCTCATAAAAGGAGTTGTTGAAGCATGAAGCTAACGTTAACATTTCTGGCTTATGATGCTCATGTCTACTCTGCTCTGTTCTTTTAGCACTGTGTACATTGTAAATTAGCCACCCTTTCTTTCTTTCTTTCTTTCTTTTTCTGTGGAAAAGACTTATTTCCAATTTTGCAGCTATAAGACCTTTATGTCTTAGTAGTGTATTTGTACAGATGCAGTTATGCTTGCCCTGTATGGTGGAGATTATAAGAAGTGCTTTCAGAGAGTATGGTGTGTGTATATTAGTGTGTGTGTGTGTGTGTGTGTGTGTGTGTGTGTGTGTGTGTGTGTGTGTGTGTGTTTGTGAAAGTTTTGCCATGGATTTGGCAAGGTTGGGGGTATTTGGGGTGGGTTGTTGGGGCCTTTAATAGGGGAGGGGAGGGGAAGCCACCAGAGCTGGAACTCACACACTCACCGCCTGCAGAAACGTCACACCTCAGCGAGTATCAGAGCTGTGCCAATGAGCCTTTCAATCCTCCAGAGCGCCCTCATTTCAGACTGCTCTCTCTCTCTCTCTCTCTCTCTCTCTCTGTCTTTATTCCTGTCTCTCCTTGTGATGGTAGAATACCTCTTTCACTCTGACTGTGAGCTCAGGGTGTCATCCTAACTTGATCATATTCTCTCCATCTCTCCAGCCTTTTCACTCAGCTGTCTTATACATTCTGTATCTCTTGCTATAGTCAGAGGCCCAGACTTGATCTTTGTTCTGATCGGCTGTTACGGTAATCAGACCCGATGACAGACAAGTCAATAGACACACACTGGGTGTCTGTGTTTTGTCTCCCAGTGGTTTATAAAGTAAAGTTTATATACCACTAAATCATGGCCATCCCATTCATTAAGAATTTACTAGCTGAGGAATGGCACATATGTTTCCGAAGATGCATTCTTATACTACATGATGCTTAAGGTATGTTTTTGCCTGACATTATATGCTAAAAGGTTTTATACAAAGCAATCCCCCTACTATTTGGGATTAGTCATTAATTCAATCTCCAGTGGACTGCAATTCATATGAACTGTGAGTCATACGATATAGTATATCTCTTAAACACAGTGTTTGTGTCACAGTGAAAGTTATATAAGAAAACAGTTTTCCATTCAGTGACTAAAAGAAAGAAAAATATAGACGTTCAAAACATATTGTTGTATCGCCCCTGTCAAACTGCCTGCCGTATTACCATATCTCTTACACTGCTGTCTCCAGACCTATAAAACGTCAGCCATTAATAATTTATCAGTGTCCTAAGAGCAGAAAACATAAAACAAAGCTATATATTTTGATAAATAAAAACAAAACAAACATTTCCTTCACACTCTGGAAGAGGGGGAAAAAAACTCTTGCCATACGAAGCCTCTGATGAGAGGCCATCTCCTGTCAGACAATGGGAAAGGCAGTCACACTCCCAATTTATGGTGGCCAGTCAAATGAAAACAGCTAAAAGCAGAAATAGATTGTCTTCACACAAACTAGACAGCATGCCAAGTGATCCTCTTCTTCCAGCTTCAAATCAAAAGGTTACATGCATGCACACTTCTAAAGCAAGCTCTGCCTTTCCTTTGTGTATCATTATCATCATTACTTATTCCGTGAAGATTTGCAAAATAGCCCTGGTATTGTTCTATGTACAAAACAAACAAACAAAAAGCAAACAGACAAACAAACAAAACCAGATTCATTAAAAAATGATAGTAAGCATTACAAATAAAAGCCTGGAGCACTACACCTTGACAGGCCATCCTGAGCCCTATTCCCAAGAATGATCAAGAATGACATGTTAAATCAATCAATCAATCAATAAAAGGATGAATAAATGAATAGCAGAACAGGCTGATAAATAAATGAGGAAATATTCAAAGCCATCCTCTCGGTCTGAGGCCTGGAGCAAGCGGCCAGACAGACCCCCCCTCAGCTCCCTGGTGACTGGGCCTACTGGTAATTTACTTCCCAGTCACTGGACATGTTTGCAGGGAGGAAACAATAGGATGGCTAAATAATTGATGGGGGACATTTTACGGGAGTGCACCGAGACTGCCGCTGACCCCACTGGGCAGGAGAGGTCAGGTCCAAAAAACCTCTGCTGGTCCTCCACACTCCACAGAGAGATGCCTTTTCCCAGTGTCGGGGGCTCTCTACCCATGATGCACTGCGTACACTGCTGGGTCTGGGAGAGATTGCTGCAGTTACCCATGGTTCATGGTGCTTCAACAGCATTAAACATACACTAGAGCTGGAAAGTCTGCCTCACAGAGGCCACTGTAAGGACTGTCTCGTTGGACACGTGAGGATAAAGATGTGGAACTGACCAGAACACATTGGGATGCTGAGCAAATTGAAGATAGCAAACAGATTGCCCCCATGAGCTCTGTCTACTGCAACAGTTCTATAAAAGCCACAGAAATGTCAGTCTTCACACAAGAGCTTGTAGACCTCATTTAAAAATGGATTTCTTCATGAAGTACTTTGCTTTTGCATAAACCCTCTATTAAAAATAGAAACAGGCTTACTTATGAGGCCAAAAGGGGTAAAAAAAAAAAAAAAAAAACAAGTGACAAATGTAGATATTTAACAACATAAATGCACTCTGACCACTAAAAGCACCTATTGATGGGAACGCCAGTCCCCCACACTTTGCCTAATGCATTTATATTTATTTCATAAACGTAATCTGAGCACTTTCTAAATCCTCAATCTTTTATTTAAACACATAAAGATGTGTTTTGAAAAATTTAACTTCAAGCTGCCACTGTGGACCACAATAAATGTGGACTACAGGAATATCAGATGCGCACACTATGCTGTTCAGGAACATGCTGAGTTATTTTATCATCATACTTATAGTATAATAAATATTTTACATTAAAGTACCAATAAAACAGACTTTTACATGTGGGCTTATACATGCACTTTTATCAATGTAAATTATTTGTATGAAATCTGCTTCAATTTATTTGTTGAGTGAACTTGTAGAGATTTGATTTAGAAACCAATTTGGTATCAGTTTATTTGTTTTAAGTTTTATAAACGATCCTCATCATTATGGGGAGTGCTTTGTTAGGCAGGAAATTCTTATTTTACTAATATTTCAGTTGGATTCATCACTGGATCACGCAAAAAGAACATATTTCATCACGAAATCTTGGATTTCCAACATTACCCAGGGTTTGCAGATGTTGCCTTTGTTCTCCCTTTCCAGTGAATCAAAACCCTGTCGTAACTATTATCTAAATAAGACCATGATCAAGTCTGACACGCACTCCTCCGTGGAGCAAGAGAAGGATTCTAAACACGGGGTGGGGGGGATTGGCAGCAGAGAGTCTTTCAGAGATGAAGACAGCCGATGCTGAGCTCTGTCATACGGTGCTGTTTTATTCAGTAGGCCCTCCTGTGAGCCCGGTGAATCCGCTATCACAAGCACCTCAGAGGCATCGGCGGCTCCAAGGCTGCGCCTGCCTGCCTGCCTGTACGGGGCTGGTTTTTTTTTTTTTTTTTGAAGTGCAAATACGGCAGGGTGGCGGAGGGAGAAGAGGCCTTGATGGCCGTGGCGGTGACACATGCACCCCGGGGCTAGGTCAACAACATCAGGCCCCTTCATCCCTAATGCGTGCTCCACTGGGAACCCCCCTCGGACACAAGCCTTTGCCCTTCCAACGCGGCGGCCACCGCGGACAGACTGAGCCCTCCCTGCTGCTGGTGCTGCTGCTCCTTGCTTGCTGAGGCAGGAGCTAAAAAGAAGAAGAAAACAAAATGTTGTGTCTGCCAGACTACTGGAGTGGAAAGTCTTTTCTTTTCTTTATGGTGATGCTTAGAATGCTTTATGGAAGGGCAGGTTGACCTGGACCAGTATACAGTCTCTTACTATACAGTGTGTCCACTGGCTTTCTCCATGCGCTGGGTCCCCCAGAGGGGGTAGGAGTGACCATATAGGTTTGCCCCAAAGCCCCCAGCTCAGGATAAATTCAAACTGCTCAGGGGTAGGAAGATGGGTGGGAGGGACCGGTGAGGCAAAGGGACGAAGAGGAGCCTCAAATCTCGACAGTTACTAGCCTAATTAGCCAACAGGGCTTCTGAGGCCTTGAGAAATGTCTGAGTAGACGGGGCATTTCCCTAATCCCAGTCTGTCATAAGCAACTCCCAGCCCTCCTACAGCCTGGAACATGGCAGGGAGGGGATGGGGGAGAGGCCCTGGTGGAGGAGGATGGGGTGGGATTGGGTGGAGAGGTGGTGGGGTCTCCAGCATACCTGTCAGAAAAAAGCACCCCCCTTAAATCTTGCCTCGTTTTCTCTCCCCCTCAAGGCCTCTGAGATCCCATTTTTAATCCCGCTCACTGTATTAGATATGTGGGGTTTTATCGATTTCTCTCGGTGGCTGCCCCATTCTGTAGGCAATGGAGAATAAAAGAGACTGTAATTTTCACCTCTGAGGTGTAACAGTTAATAGGCAAAGCTGCAGAGTTGTCCAAGGCATTCAAAGCCGGCTCCAGCACCAACTCCCATCGCATCTTTAGCAACGTGCAGGGTGTCATAAAAATGATCAAAAACGTCCCGCACACGGGCTGTTCGATGTCCACATCCCTGCCCATTCCCGCGATTTGACCACGTCTAAGTACCGGATATGAGTGGAATTCTGGGAAATAGCATGTCCCTATGGTCACATGGAGATCTGAAGGAGAGCTGTGCCTTACTGGTGTATTTTTCCCCCGCACAGTGCTATGGTGTGACACATGAATCAAAGAGGTGTCTCTCTTCATGTCGACATGCTTCCTTTACAAGGCGTCAGGGAAGAGTAGAGAAGAACAGAAAGACAGACATTATCAGGTGGTCACTCAAAAGCAATATTGGTTATGAAGTCTTTTTTGATGATAGCCCTCATGCAGTATATTAGATCCATCATCCGGAAACAGGAAATCAAGGCCATAACATGAAAAAACTTGCATTGGCAACACATTTGCAATGCCAATACGACACAATGACTGGTTCGCCTATCTTTCAACAAGACAGCAGTCACAAGAGAGAGGGGGAGGAAAAAAAATGGATGTATCAAATATGCTTTGTTCATGTTCATGCAGATAAAAAAATCAAAGACACAAGGAGCTCTGAGTTACTGGTGGCATAGCTGTTATTTCCAGTCCTACAGAGAGACTTGTGCAAGCAGAGACATGCCTTGCCCAGGGCTCTCGCAATTGTATCTTTGACGTGTTAAAATAGCAGGCATTCACTGTGTATGGGCATCCACTATAGACTGAGACATTGTCCTTCCTCACCCCGGTCACAACCAGAAGGCCGCACCCCCCCTCCCACCCCAACACACACTCAGACACACACACCTGCACATATTACTCTTCCCTTCCTCCAACTCAGAATGTGTTTCTGTGTGTGTGGAGATTCATTTGCCCCCAATGGGGCAGAAGTGGAGAACTAGCAGAGGGGCACAGGGGTCCCTCTCTCTCTCTCTCTCTCTCTCCGGGTGGTGTGAGCTCATTGCTGCGCTTATGGCGGCCCGGGTTCACTCGCCGGCTTACCGTCACAGCTGGGAAACAAGCAGGACGCCCATCAAAACCATTTCACCCCAGGTGTGAAACACTGTCACCTTCATCTGTGTCACTTCTCTCTTTCTCGCTCTCTCTCTCTCCTTTTATATTTCTCTCTGTTTTTATCCCTATCCCTCTGCAACTCTACCTCATTCCATTTCATGGCCCACTTTGGCTGGGAAGGTGAGGTATGTGGCATCTGTCATTCCCTGTCCGCTCCGCCTGGAGAGGATGGATGAGCCCTTGCCAGGCGGAGACAGTGAGTGGCATTGACAGGCCCTTTACAGCATTACAAGTGAGAAAGACAGCACATCCCATTAATCAATACCACCATGTCTGTACTTAACATGTGACAGGACAGGGAAGCATGGAAGGACACCAATCCCGGAAATGTCGGGGTGGTTGTTGTGGCTCCATGGCCACCCGGTTGTGTTCTTCAGGCATGTCACTAGCAGTTACACCGTTACATCTGCTGCCGGATTTGATGAGTGAAACCTAACCCGTATTGTGCAATTTTGCACAGCTTCTGCAGTCTTTGTGTACTCAACAAACCTTTCTACTTTTCCTTTTACGATGCCAGCATTGCCAGGTGACACCCGAGGGCAGATAGGCACCTTCTTTAAACTAGGATTTGCTCAAGACTTCTTACTCTTAGCTTGGGAGTTTTCCCTTGTTACTGTCACCTAAGGCTGGCTCATGGCTGTTTCAGGCCCACTGTGTCTGTGAAGCACATATGATGTTCGTCAACTGGCACTTTGCAAATAATAGACAGGGATGAAACATGGAATGGAATTGGTGTTATTGTGGTGCACAGGCAAAATTTTAAAAACATTTTATAACAACGAGAAATACTATGCTGAACCTAACTGTATTTACAGTATAATACTTTGTGGTTCATGGTTGAACAGCCTTATTCAGTGTAATAGTAAATAGGCTAGAAGGGCTTTTCTACATCCTTTTCAGTATAGCTTATCCTAGAATTACTGTATCAGTAATCAGCATCCACTCCAGTCTACCCTACAGGTAAGCTCATAATGTCGGCTCTAGTCACTCACCAAGTCTCCAGCTTATCTAATGCTACACTGCATTACAGAATGGTGAATTGAGGGGGTGGCAGTGGCCTAAAAGAGCCTGCTGCCACCCCTTGTTAAAGATGGTCACACACACGCCAAGCACAGACACAGACCCCCCCCCCAACCCCACCCCACCCCCTGCAATCTGTGGTGCCATCTCGGCTAGCCACTTAGCATCAAGCAGCGGTCCCTGACATAACAGGCCAGGCACATTGGTCTGATGCCTTCTGGCAGGGTATCTTCAGCTTGCCCTCCACCAGCCTCGGTATCTCACTCCCACTCAAGTCTGATAAAAAATAAAATGAAACACACACAGAGTGACTTTTATTTATTCTCATGAGCAATGCACAAACAAAACAGGAATACAAGCTCCAAAGGGTGTTTTCATGTGAAAAACAAAAGACAGGGGAATTTAGTATTTTTTGAAAATTTTGAAAAAAAAAGAAATGAGAAAAGGGAAAAAAAACTGTTGATTAATCTTCTAGCTTCTCAGGCTGCTTTGCCTTCTGCCTCAGCACACAGTTAATGGAAAAGCTTTTTTCATGGTTTATTTAGCAGAGAGTCATTCTGATTAGCAGAGAGGAGAGATACTTTAAGAGGCACAATGACTAGATGGGACTTGTCAGTGGGACCTGTCTTCCCCTGGCAGTGTATTGACAAGACAGTCACGGGTAGAGTGGAAGGGGGGTGGGTGGGGGTTGGCTGAGGATGGTTGGTGGCGGTGAGCTTTGGGAGTAAGGGGACGACTGTGACGTGTCCCACACACACATTTACACCTGCTCTGCAATGCTCCTGGGCCTCCCTTAGCGAACGAGCATCCCTTTTCTCATGTTACATTGCTCTCAAAGCTGTAATTTGGCCTTTTGACTCATCCCTTGAGATTACAATTTGAGGGCTTGAGAGCAAAACTGTTAAGATGCCTGTGAAAATTATTTCTGTACCGGTAATTTCAGACTCTGGTTTAACCTGCATCCTGAACCCTCAGTAGAAGAAAAAAAAATAGGCCCAAATCCTAATGATGAACTTGTGACAGCATAGATGTTTTGCCTGTGCACAGTAATTGCGACAGTCATGTTTGTGACATGGGCCACAGACATCCACAGTTGTGCAGCCATAGCCATCTGCCTTTTGTTTGATCATTGCCAATGAGCAACTGAGGCTGCATTTCCCAGTGGCAAAATGCAATTAAAATTTCATGCAGCTGAAGCCCTCTCAATGCTGCTATTTGCATCAGGCCACCACGCCAAGCACAGAGCACTAACAACTAGAGAGGAAAAAATACTTTTCTTCCCCCATCATTCCTCTCCTGCTCTTTTCCCTTTTTACTTTCCCTCATCCAGCCAGATGGAGATACATCTCCCTCACTCTCTCACTCCCTTTATCACTCTCTCTCCTCCCTCTATCACTCATGGGAGCATAAATAAACACAGATTGACACCCCTGTCCAATATTTGTCATTCCTTCAATCAATGGATCTGGCCCTGACAGGCCCGCCAAGCTGGCGTTTAGGGGTTTGCCTCGCCAGTCGGACTCATGCACTCCAACCATCGATCCTGGGGTCCCGGCCCCAGAAAACATCAATAAGGGCCTCGTGTGGCCTTCAGCTTGAGAGGAACCTCTTCATTGATCATGGCTTTTATGGGGAGGGTGATTTCTCTCTCTCTCTCTCTCTCTCTTTCTCCCTCTCCCTCGCTTTCCTTTTGCAATGTTGCCACAACAATTTTAAACACTGGTTAGTGTGGCGGTAAGAAATGTTAAGACAGGCAATTCATGGCTCGGTACATCACCTGTCAGACACAGACAACAGCTTCTGAAGACAGCATCATCTCTGACCTGCCATTACTATGGAGAGCATACGCCCCCATCTTCACCCATCCACCCTCCCCCTCTTTCTCTACCACTCCCAGACTGCTCCCACCTGGAGCAGGAAAAGGCAAGACTTCACACATTTCCTTACAGGCTCTGAACAGCCTGTCACATTCATTTCTGGACAGTAATACAAGAAAGATGAAAAGGTGGAAGACTGGCAGAAGTTAGGGTTACAAAACAGGAGACCCAAAGAAAAATGGAGGTAACTAGCTGTCATGGGTTTTCTATATATGTAAGAAAAGAGAGCTGGGTGCCCATATTGACCTTACATGGTGTATGCATTTATGATAATATAATAGTGGTAATCGAACTTAACATGAATAGATGAGAATTGTATACATTAACTTGACATACAGTAAAGGCATTGATTACCTTGCTTTATCTCTGGGCCTGAAATAGTTCAGCTTGAATGCCTATTACCTGCACCAAGGAGATTATATTTTCGCCACCGTTTGTTTTACTGTTTGTTTGTTTGTCTGTGTGCAAGATAACTCAAAGAGTACTGCATGGATTTGGATGGAGTTTTCAATGAGGGTATTAGGACAAGGAACAGATGATTACATTTTGGTGGGGATCCAGAACACCATCAGGAATTTGTATTGTGTCAGTGACCCTATATTGGCGGAGCTCCGAGTGCTTTTCTAGTTTAGGATAGTTTTCTCTTTTTCATAAATATTAGAAAAAAAGAAAGAAAGAAAGAAAAATCCCCAGCCCAGGGTCAAAAGTTCACTTCACTGTGCAGTGTGCGTTTTTCCAGAACAAATTCTTTTGATTTCATACATTTTATTTTGTCAGGGCAAGGGTTAAGACAGGTTCGAGTCTGTACTAGCTATACAGCAGCACAGGTATGCAAGTCTCACAGCAGAATGACTCATTTATGCTTTCTATTTGAAACTATCTGAACATTTATGATATACCAACGTGATAATTATTAATTACACAAACCATAGTATATCACTTTATTAATTTATGTTGGACTATATTTGTTGCTATTGGCTCTGGTCTCAGAAATCTAAATGTTACAGAACAGAACAGCAATGCTATGTATTAAATAGTCCTACAGACTGGGCAGCCACTTCTCTCTAGCTGCATGACTTTCATATTCTCACAGATACATGACATGAAAACAGTATCTATTTCTATATACACCGTTCCTATGCCTGAAGAAGACCCTGGTGGATCAAAACATTGCTTGACCAAATAAACCTGTCAGTTGGGAAGTTTTCCAGTGTGCAGACTTCTGTTTCTTTTTTATTGATACGTTTTTCTGTCCTTCACCTGGCCTCAGTGAGGAGGGATGTGCATGCATCTAATTTGTTGAAACTTCATGAAAACAGTATTTCACAAAATTATACATGTTATGGCATGTACTTAGTAAATTTAGATTTGTTTAGTTTGATATAGTCTCAAAATCACCTTATAGAATCACATACATTGTCATAGGAAGGACAAGCTCCACCAATGGTGCTTTATTTCCATCTCACAAACTAATTCCTAATTCTAATTCCTTTTAAATTACTTCACAGTATTTACACATTACCAAGGACACTGGGTGAGCTGTTAATTTTAAACACTGCAAAACACTGAAAGACTGTGGTAATATTGTCTAACCTCATGAACGTTGTCACAGACTTTGTTTACACCCATAGCTGATGCCAAAATGAATCTTCTTTTGTTATACAAAATTATTTATTTACAATTTTCATGTAATTTTTTTCTGTACCCCCAAAAAACAGTGTCTATGTGTTCAGCAGCAGACACACACAAACACACATAAATGCTCGTTCCATGGAGAGGGCACTGATGAGAGAGTCATTTCAGATTTAGAGCTGCTTGCGGCGAGGGAAGGAATTCAGAGCGACTTTTCTACATTTAGCGGCTAATGAAACATTCATGTCACACGAAAACAACTGCAGCACAGTGTCTCATATTTGTTTTCCGAGCAATCCACACGCTGAATATTTATAAGATGATGAAAGCATTGTATTGTAAGCAGGAACGTTCTCCCTAATTTAATCATCAGTTTACAGGGTGGTTACATTAATCTCAGGCATACCCACTGGAGCGTTCGTGGATCAACTGGACACATTTGTTTTATTCTTTGCATGCTTATGAATTCAAATGTGTGGCACTGTTTAAACATTCATTTAGAGCAAATATCATGCTTAATGCAATTATTGGACTAGAAGAGCTGGGAGAAAACGCCTCTTTATATGCTTGATGTTCTATTCAGCAGCATATTCCACACTATTATCTCGAAGTGAGATAAAGCCTTGTATACCAAAAGCCTATCATGGGATGCTGAACCTTTTAAACCACGACAACAACTGGGCAGACAGAGCAGGGACATGTCTATGCTGCCAGGGACACATTGTGAATGCTGTGACCCTCCGAGATAATGATGACGTTTTACATTCCAGAGGCAGTAGGAGGGGGAAAGCATTTATATTTTCACAGTCCAGAGAAAGAATTAATGATTTATCACAAGAAGGAAGGCCTTAATAGTATTGTATGCCGTGCCCTTTCTGCAATTAGCAGTCCGTAGACAACTGTAAAATCCCCACTCAAGTTAGCCATTGGGGAGCGCATATTCATTTATCGCTGAGGTTATTTTGAATCATGTCAGTCCAGTTTAGTTTGGTCAACTGCAAAGGGACCGTAGAAATGATGATAATGAATACGAATATCTGGAATGGGTGTTTTTGATGACTTTTAAGGGTGAAAAGGGGAACAGTAAGTGGTTTTGTAGTGGTTGCGCTGTCAGGTGCATTGTGGTCAGGGCAGTGAGCTGTAACACCAGCATGTTGATTGAGATTGTGCAAATTTAATGTGCTAAGAAAAGATGGGACCTAGTGGACAACTTAACGCCAAATTATCTTTGCATTTCTGAAGCATGATCAAACAGGGCATTGAAATATAACCTACTAAAGAGAATGATGTAATTTTCAAAAACTCTTGAGTGCCTTGTAATGTCTTGACCCATGTCAGTGCTTCAACAGGTACATCATTTATTTAATCTTATCATCTCATTTCACTTGAGAAACTGCTCTATTAGACAGCTTAGTGATATCCAAGGACTGAATACGAGGCCTAAATATGGTGTCCAAATATAGTCGTTCAACAAAAATAATCATCAAAAATGTTAATGCTTACAAGTACTGCTCTCTGATAAGTTTAGCCTTGAGAAATACAATATTATGCGCCTCAGTGCAGAGGGTCAGGATTTGTAGGATTTTGCACCGAGGGCTGCCTTTGAATCTCCCTAGCTGTCTTTAGATGTTTCAGAGTGGAGATCTGATGGATAGCCTCAAGGATTTTGGGACTTCAATATCACATTGGAAAGTGTGTTTCTCAACAGTAAGTGTGGCTAATAGAGATGGTTTTGTTTGTGAGACTCTGACTTGATGGTGGTGCTCCTCAAAACATATCAGAAGCGAAGTAACACTAGTTTCTCCTCTGAAGAACACCACATGCATGGTAAACAGTGCCAAAGTGATTTCCGCTGTGGGATGTCGTTTCGCTTGAGGAGAAGAGGAAAAGATCCCCATCACCGTAGATTTACCGTTTGAAGTCTTTGTCTCCATCGCCTTTTCTCGCTAATCCAAAAGCCAAAGAACGAAGAGGAGGAAGAGGAGGAGGAAGGAAGGAGTGATAGAGAGAGGGAGAGAAAAGGATAATTCAAATGAACTGTTTACCCTTTTACTTTAGAAATGTGTAATTTACCCCGTACTCAGCGAGACAACTCACAATTACGGTGGGCCGGCTCTTTCCTCCACTCGTTTAGTGTACTTTCAATAACAAACCCAGCGTTAATCAGCTGCCAGATCAAAGAGTGACTCTGCAGAAGAGCTTTAAATATTTAAATCCCCCCACTATTCAAATCTTATAGTAGATCAAAGCATTCTCCTTTAATTTCGCCAGTCATTTTTCCTGGTAGATACAGAGACGCATACAAAGACACACACAAACCCCAATTAAACATCCCACATTTTTTCTGTAGAGCCTCTCTCTCTTTTTCCAATCAGAGCGCATCACTCCCCCGTCAATGAGCGGAGGTGTGTGGGAGATGGGTGAGCAAGTAGAGGAGTAATTAATTAATGTGATTGTTTATTTGAGGTGCTTCAGAGATGCCAGGAAGCTTTAAAGGACCTATCAGTCATGTGGAGTGGGAAGAGTTGAGAAGAAAAGCACTCTCGCTGTCTCATAAGTGCAGATTTTTTTAATCTTTTGCATAAGTGATAGTGTAAAAGGTGTATAATTACAGGCCTTTCAAAAACAAAGACACTTAACCCAGAGAGTTTCAGGCAGAGAAGGCTGCTCTTGCAGAACTCACTCTCAGTGGCAACAGAAGCAGCATCCATAGAGAATATTCTATAGGCCTACAACATCATACAGAAATAAACTGTCATAAATGCCTAAAAATGAAGCAGAGATGAAATACTATGAATGAAGTTATATATTAAGCCCTCTCTATCACCCCAGAGCTGAGCCAATGGATGTACAGTATATTTTAGCTACTGAATACCATGTGTGCATTTTTATTAAGCTGAGCCATAATGTAGTGGACAGCCATTCACCGTAGGTCATGTGTGTCACAGGAACTTTACATTAATTGACTATAAATCTCAAGTATTAGATTTGCTCCACTGCTCACGGGCCGGGAGGGAAAAAAAAGTCATCGGTTGCTCTGGTTCCCAGCTGTGCATCTTCTTCTTGTTGGCGGGCCTATCCTATTTATAAACGAGTCTTCTGCCCGGTTAGCTGCAGGCCGTTAAAATCCACCATCTGATTCAGTAACCAGAATAGAAGCCCTAATATCCACCTTGGCAAGGAGCTCTATCAGGCTTAATTTCTTTCCTCTCTCTGTCTCTCCTTTCTCTTCCTTTAAGGGCTAGACTATGGCAAACACTAATTGGTCCCAATCACTTTTTAATCTAATCCAATTAATGGTTGACACTGTGCTTGTGGCAAACTAATTGGAAGTTAACCTGTCAAGTGTCCCACTTGCTAAGGCATGGGGGACGGGAGAGCTGATGAGCTAACTCACAGCTTCTGTAATTGGATTTAAATTGAGTGTACCTGCCAATGATATCAACTTAACTGCCTTCATAACAAAGTATGTGCCTCCGTGACAAAGTCAAAGTTAAATGTGATAAGAAGAAAAGTATTCAAGAGAATATAACAGAATTTTTTTTGTTCTTTCTAGTATTGAGTGATTTAATTACTGATTTAATTCAACTTCATACACACACACATGCACGCACACACGCACGCACACAAACAATAGATAGACACTTTTTGGGAGGGAAAGACACACCTCTTCTGACAAGCTTTGGTGTAGTGCCAATGGGACAGTAATGTAACTGGGAAACACTTGCCTTTACCTTGTTGTTCCTGTTACCGTTGGCATAGTTTGTGAAATCCATGTCTCTGTCTTCACAGCCTGTGCAGGAGGGAATATGTAGTTGTTGTTTTTTTTTCTCCCCTTCTTTGGATCGGCAGGGTTTTTCATATGCAGGCAGATGGAGAAAATATTGTTGACATTAAACTGTTCCTCTTTTAAGGAATTGTTGTGACAAGGTGGAGCTCCCATCACTCGAAATAGCAGCTGTGCACTGTTTACAAAGAGGCCCAAAGCAATGTTTGTTTCCATCGAAACGGTGGCAACTTTCTTTCCCCCACCCTCTCTCTCCCTACCTCTCTCTGCTCTGTTTGTAATGAAGAGACTGTTGGCTTTGTATGTTTTGCCTTTAGATTTGCTGTCATGATGCCTCAGGATGTCTCAGTAATGCATCCTTTACAGTGACTTTATTTACAATAATTAGGCTGATGATTTTCAGTGCTGCAAGGAGCTGTATTGATTTTTTTCTGTCTCCATCTCTCAACTTGACTCTGTCCCCCCCACCCCACCCTACCCCACCCCCTTTCCAGAGGCCAAACCGGCAGCTTAAGACTGCTTTTTGCCCACTATATTAAATATAGATTGGAGTTCAGTTAAGCAAGTTAAAAACACAAACTCTGGTTAACCACAGGGGCCCTGGGGACAAGGAGGAATGATTTGTCAGTGTGAAGTCTCTGATGGCGAGTCAAATCAATGAGCTGGTCCACACTCATAATTACCGCTCTTTTTGCCAGCATAAGGAGAAATCAATAGAGTCAAGTATACAAAGCATCAGGAATCCCTGCCACAGTGTGTGTACGTGCATGCACACACACACACGTGCACACACACACACACACACACAGAGTCTTAAAATACTGCTTGGCAGTCAGTTCACAACCACCCCAGTCAGTCCATACAGAACAAGCTGACACAACCCCATTCACACACACAAGTCCCCCAGCACCACATTCCTGCCATTATCCTCTGATCCTCTGATCTCATAGAGATTCCAAACAAAAATAATTTACTGTTTTATTTTTAGTGCATGCAATAGTGT
Organism: Tenualosa thibaudeaui; assembly: GCA_027481765.1. Lineage (NCBI taxonomy): Eukaryota > Metazoa > Chordata > Actinopteri > Clupeiformes > Clupeidae > Tenualosa > Tenualosa thibaudeaui. Next base: position 1,100,452 of record JAIFZK010000023.1, on the reverse strand, counting down.
CTTCATTAATGTTTTCAAAATCTTTGATTTTACATAATTCACTTATTGATTTGATTTTCCTTTCAAACAAACTAAGAAGTAGATCCAAATTCTGAATTATAGTAAAATATAAATATATATATATGAAATTATAAAATTATACTTCACATTCATAATCTGACTGTAAATGCATGTGTTTGTTAACTCAAGCCAACAGTGGCTTACTTGCATGCAGTATCACAAGCAAGAATAAGGCTAAGGTCCTCTGTGCTGTGTTTTCTGTTGCTACAAAGACTCAATTTCATACCATTTTATCTTATTTACACATAACATAATTACCGTGCCCATACTTAAGTGTTAGTATGTGATGAAATGTCCTATCAGCACTGTTAACAGGGGACAATTGGTCATGGCCATGTTTGTGAACAAAAACACTTAGACAAAGTAAGGAGAGGAAAAGGGAAATGACCGCACAGGCACTTTAAGTGTGATCCCATTCTTAACTCAAACACAGCTTGGCAATCACAAAAGCCTTTCACAGAAACCTTTACCCCACCAACCTAAATCTGACTTGACCCATAACTGATCCCAAGTGTGCATCAGCTCCGATGACCTATTTCCCTGCACAAAGGCCCATGCCTTGACCAGAGAGTGACTCTACAAGCTAGCGCCCGCAGCTAAGGAACGCTAACGAGGCGCACAGCTTCCACAAGGAGGATGTCTTCATTTAAAAACCCTCTTTCAGCAGAGTGATCCATTCAGTATAACCATCTGAAAAAAAAAACACAAAATCAATAAAGCCCACATTGTGCAATGGTCCCCATTGTGCTTTTTTGTGAAGAAATTGTGTGAAAGAAAAGAAACAATAACCAAACAACAACGATTTTTTTGCCGATATCGAGTTCAATCAGACGTACACATTTTGCACTGTGCCAGTGAAACAAGGCGTATGCCTGTGAATCTACCACACCCTCACCCACACTTTTTTCACACACACACACACACACTGAAACACACACTTATTGCACAACTCCAAAAACACTAAAAAGCACAGACCACATCTATGGCACGGGTTTAGATAGAGGGGGATAAAAGAAGCTCCTTTCATCTGACAAATGGAACCGCTTTTCCTCCTCTGTCTAACCAGAGTGTCTACTGATGACAGGCATTGCCACAGAGGCCCCGCCACCCCTCCACACTCCACCCCCCAGCACGGCTTCCTTAGGGCTCTGCCCATCTCCCCTCTCCATTGCCAAGCCTCAGACAGCCTCATCTTCATCCCCATGCCCTCTTTCATCTACACCCAGGTGGGTGTGTCACCCATCACCATCAGGTGTCCGAGACACAGAGAGAAAGAGAGAGAGAGAGGGAGATAGAGAGAGGGCAGGCTGCAAGTACAGTGAGAGATTTGCACTATAAACACAAACAGTATAGGCTCTTTTTCAGTGGATAACGCAAGGAGCTTCACCAAAGGAGTGCATACCCCTATTCCTCTTCCTCTTTCTCTCTATCTATCTCTCTCACTGCTCCAATCCTGTTCTTCCTTCCCCACCGCTCAATGTGTTCGTTAGTGGGGGGGATGGGGTGTGGGGGTGTGCTGAAGGAACTTCAGAAGAGCGAAAATATTTTATTCATATTTTCTTGTTTAATTCGGATGCAGGAGAAGCTTTCAAGAAGACAGCTTTGTGTTAATTATGAAGGTGTAGGGTGCAGATAAAGAGAACGAGAGACAGACAGAGAGATGGATGAGCCTGGGATGAAAAAAAGGGAGTGCGGTTGGTTAACGTCTTTGCCTCTGTGGATGTGCTGATTTTTTTTGCTGTTGAACAAAATAAATAAATAAACAAAGTTTGTGGGACAAGGAACTGTTTTTCAAGCACATATATCCCACAATATTAATTAGACCTACTAACCCCAAGTACATTTTCAAGATTTGTCAGCTATGGTGTTTTTGGAGGGCCAATAGGTATGGTACAGTGCATAAAACCATACCCTACTATGGTGTGGGCTCACATTTACACAGATATGAGCAGAAAAAGGGGAGAAAAATATATAAATAAGGGAAGAACAAAGTCAATCAACACCTTTTGCCCACTGTGTTTACAAAAACCAGTCGTGTGGAAGCACACAAAGCACACTGTATTGACTGCTTAATAAATAACACCACGATTCACAGACAAATGCACACTTCTAATTTTTTTTTGAAGCTAATAGCACCTCCTTGTTCCCCTTTAACTAAAAGCCAAATTAAAATTTCATGGAGCGGCTTTGCATTTTTCCTCCTCTCTTCCTCCCCTCTCTCTTCCTCTGCCTGGCCTTTATTTTTTTTAAAAAGCCTGTCTGATTACTGCTTTGCATGGACTCTTTTTTTTCCTCCTCTTCCTTTCTAGGCTGGACTGCTCCTAAAATTTTAATGCCAGTTACTTTATTTGGCCCATGCCATACGCACCATCAGAGGGCTATGTGTACACCGTGGCAGGAGAGAGGTGGTGTGCAGCTCTATCATGGAGCTCATTAATGCATTAAGTTGCCCCTTAGCCGAAGAACAACGCGCTCCGCTGCTCTAAAACACCTCAACCCATTACAGAGGAATAAATGACTGTAACTTGATCCAGAGCTCCTCTCACTATCTCTTGCTCTCTCTCCTTTCCTCTATCTAGCTCTCTTCTCTCTCTCTCTGTCTTTCCCTCTTCCCTTCTTTTTGCCTGCACATACATAAAAGGCCAATATGCAAGCCCAGTCATTTGGAGGAGCTAATGGTGCCCTGTCAGCTTTGACAGAGCAAATGCTCATTCACTATGAGAGATGCTTCCCATTTAAGATTTGCAAGTGTAGGGGGAATAGAATGGTGGATGTTGGCGGTAATCTTGGAAACCAAAATTGAGTAGAGGTAGCCGTAATCTGAGTGTCGTGTCCTAGGTTATACCTCAGAGTGATCTGTTTCAAATACCCATGTAGTATAACTATACTGGCATGGTCTTGCTGTAATTCCAGATTAAGATCATATGACAAAGGCTTCTGCTATCTCCTTCCCATATCTGCCACATAATAACGTTCATGGCCTTACTCTTTAGAGCTATAGAAAAAAATAAGCACTAACTATTTACTGTACAGTGTATACATGCTAAACATAAAAGTATTTCTAATATATTTTGAAAAGTCTGACTTGTTGACTTGTGGGTAAGTTTAAGTATTCTGTAGGTCTACTCATCATGAGAGGGAGCCTACTTGTTTATACACATGCAGCTGTTCATGTTTCATAGCCTTCTAGAACATTCTAGGAGTCTAACATGCCCTATAGTCATTTATGATGCTGAGTACCATGTTCTACTAAATCCCCTGTGACAGATTCAGCTGAGGAACCACTAAGTCAACTGAGTTCAACTGAGTTTCCCACCAATCCTTTTGTGACAAAACAGGCTAAACAATTACGTGGGGACTTCCTTAAGCTCCAGAGATGTTTAACTGGACCTAGGCAACCTCTGTGAACCCTTACACTGAGCCCACAACTCCCCTTTGTTTGCATGTGGGATGCAACATGAGATGACTGTTCTATCACTGCGTGCTGACTGTCATGGCGCGCCCATTAATTGGTGCTGTGGGACTAGTCAGTGGTGAACTCGGTCTTCCATTAATTCATTTAGCAGCAGTGGTTTGTCCTTGGGGACTCATGCCATGCATGAAGCTCATCACCCAGACAGAATTATAACAGAAATGTTTATTTGGCACAGTGGGTGAGAGGAGAGATTTCAAAATGTGCTGCTTCTGACTCTGTGATGCTGTGGAACAGCAAGCTGAGGCTGTTTCAGCGGGACACAACGCAGGTATAAGGAGCAGTTAACATAAGCAAGGCTAATTAATCTGCCACTGCAAGTTAAGATAATTGATTTAGCATGCTTGTTAATCAAGCGTAACTGCTAACAATACTCTCAGGACACTGTTTTAGTCTTAACACGTGTGTCCTGTCAGTGTCCCTTCACTGCTTGCATCATTAACCAAGTAGCCGTCCTGTATAATCACTTCCAACACTCAGGTACATGGGCTGAGCCAGAGGTTAAAACAAGTGCTGGCTGTCATTACACTTAACACAGCAAGCAGGCCAGTAGGCTGGTGGTTAAGTAATTGGGGAGGTGTAATAGAAGACGTGCTACATGTATGAAATGTTTTCCATATTTTAATGGAGATTTTTTTTACATATTAAATTGACATGAATGTTAAGGCTTGCATTTTCTTTCATTTACCACATGGGATTGACCTCTATGCTTTTTGTGTCATGCACTTATTGCAACAGTAGCAAAACTCTAAGGGTTACATGAAGTATAGTGGGTGTTTATAGCGTAAGCCATAAGCACTCCACTGCATATTGCTTTCTAATCCCATCATGCTTTGACCTCCCCCAGCGAAGCTCAGACCAGCATGCAGATTGAGAGTACATCTCCATTAATTTTTTGCCAGCTCAAAATTAGCCGCACAAATTATTCATCCACGCTCATCCGTCATGAACGGTAAGCGAATGTAAGAGGAGGGGAAAAATGCTTACTGAAGTTATTACACCACAGAGAGCTTAAAGTGAACTTATTTATTTTCAAAGGAAATATTTAACGTGACCAAGTGGACATGGATCTCCAGTGGTCAGCTACGCTAAACTGCCCAAGTAATTAGCTAGCGAGGCCTTAATGAGATGGGGGGAAAATTGCTGATTATCTAGTTTAGCGCCCTGCACCCACCCACTGTGTCAGCACTGGTCTCATCCCCCCATGTGCACTTTGGGATAAAAGACCTTGCAGATCGCTGGCATGCATGATAACGTCTTCACAGAAATCTTAGTTTAATGTGCTAGTTTTATACTTTTTATGTGGACAGCTTAGCATGTCCAATGTGTTTAGGAGACTAGACCTAGAGGACATCAACCTTACCTGTGGGCCTGGTGGACAATAGCAGAGGAGGAGTCCATTGAGCTGCAACCGCCCTCACCCTGTCTGCTACCTAGTTTGACTCAGCTTTAGAGCACAGGCCAGTCTTGAATACATGGACTTACTGCAGTAAAAAGCTACATAACCACAGAGGGACAGCTAAACATGCCTTAGCCCCTGTATTGTTAGGTTAAGGATTGGATTTCACCTGGCCTTTCAGTGGGTCTGGCACCTTTCCTGTCAATATGCCTGATTGATCGACATTCAAAGCAATAGCCAATATTTTCCCACCATTTTTTTCTCAACACTAAGCATGCTGTACAGTCTGCTGCCGTACAGGCTGTCCAATTCCTGAAAAGATGTCTGGACCAGCAATGAATAAAGCATCAATGTTTGAGGTGATAAATAAAGCTGACCTAAATTGCCCACACGTTTAGCTAGAAGTCAGAAAAATTGTTATTATGTTCTTCAAGGGTGTTTTTGTTGTTTTTCATCTGGGCGCTATTATTCTGTTTCATCTCTGTGGTCCACCAACTCATCTCAGTTAGGGAAAAATACAGCTCTCTGGTCATCCACTTAGCCAGTCTTCTTAGTCCTGGAATTCACATCCTGGTCTGACCAGCCAAGCTGCATGGCCCTAATCACGGTCCCTCAAAATGCCCTTGGCATGTCTCGACACACTCTCTGACTTCCCACCAAACCAGGGTTGGTCAGGGCCAAAATAATTTGTATGTGTTCAATAAAACATTAAAGTCGGTGTCCTCCACACTCTCACAGCCTCTCACTTTTCTTTTTTTTCCCCTCAAGTCTCCTCTGTCTCCCGCTATCTCTCAAAGGCCTTGTTAATGTTTCAAAACCGCACATAAGACATACCAACCAGACGATTAATTTAAAAGATACCCACAGGGCACCTGCAGGATGTTATTTTCTGACTCCTCTCCTCTCTGTAGTGGTAACACCTAGCACTCTCCTGAAAAAAAGAAAAGGGGGTGTGGAGGGCTGGTTTGGGGTGCAGAGAGAAAACCGTACAAAGTGTACCCTGCAGTGCTGAAGCAGAGATCTCTTCACAAAAAAATACCAGCCCTTTTGATGTGTGCAATATGTCGAAGCAAAATGGGTTAAATGCTGCTAATGCAACAGTTTTCAACTTGTGAGGGGTTGAAAGTCTGAATTCCACAGTTTTTTCACCTATGGTAATCTGAGTGATTTGTGTGTGTGTGTGTGTGTGGTGGTGGTGGTGGTGGTGGTGGGGGGGGGGGTTGGGGGTTGGAGTATAGAGCCCTGTAGACATATTTTAATAGAAGGTGAGTACAAAAATAGCCCGGAAATTAGAGAGTTGGGAGAGCAAAGATAAGAGATTCAAATCTGCTCAAAATCTATAAATTATTTTATAGGTAGCAAGCACCTCTGAAAAAGCAAAAGGTTACTGACATTTATTTTCTTATTTCAAAGTATTAAATCCCAACTATGACTGAAAGTGAAGGAGTGGCAGGCATGTTAACTTTGAAATGCCGTGACCATTAAAAAGTCATGTTGTCTTGCTATGATGTGCTTGCTGAGACGTGCAAAAAGTGACTTGACGAGTCAATTCAAGATGCACAAACTAACGAACTGCAAAAAAGAGGCTTTCTTATGCATTAAACGCCTCTTGGAGACTGTCAATATCTTCAAAATGTGTAATGATTTCTTATCAGTGTTTGAATGAACCGTAAAAGCACCTTTTGAGATATTGACATTTACAGTGCTATGAGCAGCAGAATTCCTGCCTCCATATAAAAGCTGACGGCTGGCTATTCCAAAATGCCACCCTTAAAAAGGCTCCAAGTGCTGAGCTATGAAAACCAATGCTGTATGCATTCACTACAGATAAATAGTTAACGCACAGCTCTATAAATAATACATTACTGCACATTAATAATTTGATAAAAAATATCCCAAAGCAGTTTTTCCCCTCATTGTACATCATTTTATAACTGTGTCAGATGAGCCCTCATTTATTTATTTTCAAATGCTGCACCATGTCTGTGTTTTGTAAATTTGTACACTGGTCATTAAACTTGTTTATTTTACTCATGCCATTTTAATATTTCATAATGTGCAGTAAATTACATTTGTTTTCTCTCTTTTTTTTCTTTTTCCAGTATGGAGCTATGTTGAAAACAACACAAGAGGGAAGGGCGTGGGTTGGCATGGAACGTTATTATCATCCGATTTTATTCACATCGGCAACTGACGGGCCGGATATAAATGTTTTAACAGGAAACGCATCAAATTTAAGGACTAATCTGTCTGGCAATCAATGGAAGGAAAGCCGCGCCACTTAGATATGCGTAACTGTTGGGGGAGCGAGGGGTTGGGGTGGGAAATGAGAGAGTATTAGAAGCTGTTTGGCTAGAGGGTCCACACCCAGTGTGAGTATGTGTATGTAAACCTTTGCCTTTGAGCTAGACATCTAATGTGATTCACTTCTATAAACAGCCCACCCTACAGGGAAGTGCTGAAAGAGACAGGAGCCTTGATAGGGAACTCTGGAATTAAAAGTAATACAGCACGCTAACAATCTCCAAGCAACATGGCCAGTGCCACTGAGTCCGGTTCTCGCAATAGTCTTTGATGAACTCTAGTACTTAAACATAACACACACTGTTGACTCTTTGTGACCATCCTGTAATAGCCTGTTCACTTTTCATCCATATTTGAACAGCAGTGGCTAGGCCCCAGCCAAAACTCTCATGCGTGTTTACCTTGACTGCGGCAGTCTTTTTTCTCTACAAAGGAGCTTTCCTCACAGTTGGTCAGGTATTGAGGGGTTCCAATAATCCCACGGTTGAGAGCCAGGCATAGTGGCCAGTGTGTGATTTGTGAAGAGAAGTCTCTCTCTCTCTCTCTGTGTATGTGTGTGTGCGCGTACATGTGTGTGTTGGGGAGCACGGATACTGAGAAGCAAAGCCTTGGCTACCTTGCTGTGCTGCCTCACCTGGGGCCTGGCCAGTCACTGAGACACTTTCGAGAAGCTGTGGGGGAACGCAGGCTTGAACTTTACGGTGAAGTTATCGCGCCTGACATGTGCCCAAACAGTGCTTAGCCAAAACACCAGGAAGACTGTGCCACGCAGAAGCCTCCCTCCTGCCTGTTAGCCCTTGTGGGAGATATTACGGAGTGTGTATGTGTATGTGTATGTGTATTCGTGTGTGTTTGTGTGTGTGTATGTTGTTTGAATGAAGGCAAAGAGACAAAGAAGGCAATACAGGGAGAAGAGTCAAAATACAGAGAAGTGCAGCAAAAACATACAGAACTGAAGCCCTCTTAAACTGTTACTGCTGATTAGTTGCCTGAATCAAAAATGAATTGTCTCCAGGCACAATTGTCTAGTGTATTGGTTTGGTGCTAACATTCAGCATTCTTATAAAGTGAATTAATATAATGATAGCAAATAGCATCTTTAGCAAATAGTATTCTGGTTTGCCTCATCTGTCAATGATGAGGGTTATTAAATATTTATAAAGGGCCCGTTTCAGAATTTGGGGTTTTGGGAAATATAACAAGCTCAACGTATAATTTAGCTAAAGTTGCAAAAATGGCAAAATCATATGAATAAATACTTTACACCCTTCATATATATGTTCAGTAAAACTAGAAATACATTCATAAATCTCCCTGTTTAATTCTAAAATTCTAAAAAAAATGATTAGACTGGCACACTTAAATAGATAGGAGCATCTCAGATTTTAGTCTATTTCTGATATCTTTTCATAAGGAAAATGACAGACCAACCAAAACAGATTTTTATTCTGTCTAAAAGAGTTGGAGGCAGCATGTCTCTTTTATTTGCCTCTCCTGCATGCAGACAGATTTAAAAGCCCAACAAATTCCCCTCAAATTGGAGGAGAAAACCTTTCCTTGGGATTCACAACAGATACATTCCTGACAGAGAAAACTGTGTTGACAGGCATTTCAAGGGTAAGCATTTGCCTTGGTTCAGGTTTTTGCAGAAGATGTTTATAGCTGCAGAAATTTTGTTTTGCTGCGCCTGATCGGATATGTTCGAGCAAGGAGAATAAAGACAACACCTCCTTTTTGCCAGAAAGTTCCCCGCATGTGTTTGACAGGATTCCTCACTAACTGTTTACCTGTGCCAAACAGACAACCATGTTGTGAGCCATGCAGAGAAAATGAGAGGAAAGAGAGAGAGAGAGAGATGCAGCTTCTCCAGGCCACAGTAAATACATAATCCTCGGTTGCATATCTTTGTTAAGTGGGTAATTTAATGGCTGGTTTCACTTTAAACTTCTTCACTGGCAACCTTCTTTGTGCGAGCACTTGGAGCATTTCAACTGTACACAGAAGGCTAAATGTCAAGTATTTTAAGCTGTGGTTACTCAGTCTGACTGGCGAAAGCAGGAAATTAATTACCCCGTATCGTAGACTTTTATGGCGAAGCGAAACTGACACGTATTGATTAATGAGCCTGTAAGTGTTTGCTTGCAGGAATATTAATTAATTTCCGTGTACATGCAAGAGCAGTCATTAGAGCGGGTGAGAAGACCTTGACTTTGCAATTGGAACAAAGGGAGCGGCACAGAGAGAGAGAAAGAGAGAAAGAAGGTAGCAGGCAATTGGCAGAGCTCCCAGGTCACCTGCCTGGCTCACTCCTGACGTTCATAACCCTTGCCAGCAGCACCCCCCATCCCCCCAACCACCCTCCATCCTCAAAGCATGCCTCCATGCGTCAAACCAGCACCTTGTGCCAATTAGCTGCGGTGCGTTGGAGTCGAGGGCCACGCTCTTCTCTCTTTATTTATCTCTTTAATGAACTTTCATCATCTCCTTAATTTCCCCTCTGAAGGCTGCATGCTGAGGAAGCAGTGGGCGCTTGTGAGTATGTCTACATTCTGTAGCGCAAGTGTGTGTGTGTGTGTGTGTGTGTGTGGAGCGTGTTTCTTTCTCTCTCGCTTTGTGTGTGTGTGTGAGTATTTGTTTCAGGACAGGGGCCACAGGGATCAAGACACACAAAACACAAACAAGATGAGGAGGAGGAACAAGAAGAAAAAAAGGGGAAAAAAGTTGAAAAAAGACAGATCTCAACTGATAGTACCATTACTACCCAGGTCAGCCTCACTCTTGTTTCTCTACATCCTTTTCCAGTGAGTCTGCTTCTCACTTTTAATCCCTCATCCATCTTTTTTTGGCCCCATACAAACTCTGAAGCTTCCAGCTTCACTTGATCCGGCACTTTCTGGAGCAAGCAGGGGAGATTTCCCATCATGCTATAGTCGTCTTCGTTTTATTCTTTATTTCTCTCCTCTACTTTTTTTTTTTTTTTGGAGGTTTTTTTGCGAAGGCGGAGGGGAGATGTGTGTTTTAAGTCGGCACTGTGGGACCCTGGAACCCTCAAAGCCCTGGTCAATTATAAGAGAGGATGTGATGGAGGATGCGCCCTCACTGACTGGGCAGCACACTCCCTCAGGGGAGAGCTCTGTGGTCAGGCCTGCAGAAACACGGAGAGAGAAGGATAGAGAGAGAGAGGGAGAGGGAGAGGGAGAGGGAGGGAGTGAGAGACAGATAGAGAGAGAGAAATATAGCAGGCCTGCTTGTGTTTCGTAGGCCTCGGTCTTAGAGCAGTCTCACCTGCCCCAAGGCAGCTTCACAGAGAGAGATAAAGTGAGAGAGATAGATGGGAGGGGGGCTAAAAGCAAAAGAAAGTGAGAGGGACAGGGTCCAACCACTATTTTGTTGTGGTATCAGATATTTTGATATCATAACATCTTTGACTGTGATTGTGATGTAGTGAAATACAATGTGTAAAGTCAAGTCAAACTTACAAATGTATGCATAAAAACAAAATGTTACCTGGTTACATCCAGAAATTAAAAGAAGGACTGTTGTCACACTACAATGGAGTTGAGTCAGTGCAACTATTTTCACTGTAATATACAGAAAAGCATCTGGCCTGCGTCAGATACTGTATAATCCAATTAAGAGGGCTAGCTTCATATTCATAAAATAGGATTAAACGAACAAATATTCTTGTGATTTGTTTATTGTTTCATGCAGTTTAGAAATAATGTGATTAATGTCAGTTAAAGTAGATTTCTACAGTGGTGTACAATGTGTTATTCAAAGTTTGTCTGAGATTATAAGACTGAAGTGTGTTTACACGAGAGAGGCATGCAGTTACCTATGGAGGGACTTATGAGGATAAAGATTGTAAATGAAGAAATATTAATATTTCAAATATTAAACAAAACACTGTTTCTTGGTAACAAAAAAAAATATATATATAAATATATAAAGGCAAGCTGGCAAAACTGTTTGATAATTGTCTCTTGCTCAATTAATATGCATTACCAGCTCATAATGTACATGTTTATTCTTTATTTTTGTTGTGTGAATGCATATAAGACTGTCTTTTTATATTTACAAATGTATTCTGATAAATTAAAATTCAATGCCCCTATAGTATGTGTACAGAAGTTTTTTTTTCTGTCTGTTTGTATGTTGCCTTGTGAGGCTGGATGTGTATGGATGTGTGTGCGTGTGCGTGTGCGTGTGCGTGCGCGTGTTTGTGTGTGTGTGTGTCGGAGGGCATTATGGCGGTAACCCATCGGTGGGGCCTCCTGAGGAGTGTAGGCTACACAGTGGTGACGGAGCACAGGCTCTTCTTCTAAGCTGGCGCTTTAGCCAGGGCCCTGTGTGCCACGGAACATCATTATTTTGAGGAAGAAAAACCCTCTTTGACAGATGAACCTGGGCCATGGAGAGAGAACAAGAAAGAGAGAGAGAGATAGAGAGAGAAGCAAGAGAGGAGGAAGAAAGGCAGAACACGGTGCGCTGATGCACATAACAAGGCCTCAGAAGAGCACAAGACACATACACAAACACACACACACTCATTCCAGTAATAAGCGGCTTCAAACCAAGTCTCCAGGATGGATTTCTTTGTTTGTGTGATGGGGGGTGGAGGGCGGAGGGGAGGGCCGGATGATTCTACCTGATGGGAAGTGAAAAGCCTCACCCGTGGAGGACCGCACCGCACGAGGGGAATGGGCAGAGGCAGCAGTCCCAGGAATGAACCCCAGAGTCCAGAGAGACACTGTGGCAACCCCCCGCCCCCACCTATACACCCTTCCTCCTCCTCTCTCCCCCCACCACCCCTCCCCACTCCCCTTATGTCTGACTGGGAATAAGAGGCTGAAGAGGAGCAGTGGAGGAGTGTGAGTAATTTAATGGGTGAGTTATATTTAGGTTTTGTCTAACTGGAGGGGTCCCAGCTGGAGTCCGTGGTGTTAAAGAGCAAACTTCAAACCACCATTAAGGTTGCAGGATTTCTCCCCGCTAGCCTCCACTGCAAAAGTCTTGCTCTCTCTCTCTCCTCTCTCCCTCTTGCTGTGTATTTCTCTCTCTACTCACAAACATGTTCACACACACATACACACACACACACAGACTCACAAACGCACACACACACACACACACACACACTCTCACAAACGCACACACACACACAAACACACCCAAACACATCCACTTGTGTCTTTCTGTACTGAAAAAGAAGACTTTGTGGTCCTCTTAGCCTTTAAGGCACAACTGCAGTTTACTATTTCTTGTTTTCACACCAACCATATTTTGCCACAAACTCCAGGATTGGAACTGCATTCATCTATGCGGTGCGATCACTAGTTATACTTAAAATAATCTTACCTTGGTCACAACTCTGTGAAACATTTCAGTATTCGAATTCCTTTTAGGATTTAAAGATAATAGTCAATAAGAAATGTATCACTTTAATAAGAAATATTTCAAATATGACAAAACGGTAATTATCTGTTTTGATAACACTGAGGGGATAAAGATACTGCCACATAGATATGGCATGTTTATATATGTCATCAGAGACATCTTCCCCACACAGGAATCGTTTGCACAGACCTCATCTGTCACAAAGCAGCAAGTGAATGCAATCTGTTTTCATTTAGAGTGCTCCATTGGTTTCCCCCTAATCTGAGTGTTGATTGTTTTTATCAGGTCAACTGATCACAGCCGTCATCATTACTTTGACGGCACCGATGGAGGTTTTTTTTTTTCATGGCGAGGCTAATCAACCTGTTCATGCTCACCCAACAACATGGATAAGGCATCATTAGTGATAAGACCTCTATCAACCTCTTTAAGGTGCCTAAGGGAAAGTACATGGCAATCAAATCAGGATACACTGCTGTCACAGGCACTGACTCTAATTGCAGTGTGTGACAGCATGTGCTGATATTAACATATTTAACACACACACACACACACAGCAACACACATATATACATTTATATATATATACATATATACAATTCTAATTTACAGACACAAACGTTCAATTATTTTCCTTAGCCTATATGTTTAGGTCATTGTACATGTATATTATATAGACAGTATTTTGTAGGTACTCAGTCTTCTTTTGCACACATAACTCATATTGCTTATGTATGGTAGAAGTGAAAACTCACTGATCTGAAAAACGCCGTTTGTGAATATGGATTTCCTAAAGGCTCGTCACTCATCCTCCATATGTTGTCTGATGAAGATTAGGGCTTCTGAAGTGAAGGTCAAGGCCTCTCTGTCATAACGGCCATTCATTTGCATGGCTGAGTCAGAATGAAGATTGGTCAAATGGCTGGACAGCAAATTGAAGATAAGGGGGGTCAGGTTGACAGGGGAGGCAGGGGGGAGTTAAGGGCTAATACGCCAAGTGTCCTGGCTCTCGCTAGTTTAAAACATTAGCAGGTTTAACGCCATGTTAATTATTGGATGGGCAGTGTTATGGCCGTAATGTGGGTCAGACCTAATGAATTTTCTGTGTCGATGTGTCTCTTTACACCGCACCCCACCCCCCTATCCCACTCACTCAATGTCCCTCCTGTCTCTGGCCCTGTGTGTGTGTGTGTTGTTTGTGTGTGTGTGTGTGTGTGTGTGTGTGTGTGTGTGTGTGTGTGTGTGTGTGTGTCTGTGTGTGTCTGTGTGTGTGTCTGTGTGTGTGTACTGTGATTCTCATCAGATCTGACTGGTGGTGGTAGTCCCAGGGTCAGGCACTGACTGCAGTTTAACCTTGTTTTTACTCCCCTCCTCTGTCCTCCCAGCCCCGCTGCTCTCTGTGAGCACCGCTTACACACACACACATACACTCACACACATACACGCGCACACACATACACACACACACACACACTTTTTACCACAGAAATGCACAAAGATAAACACTCTTCATCTCTCAGACACACACACAAGCAAACTCTATCAATCTCTCTCGATCTTTGACACACACATGCACGCACACACACATACACACACACACACACACACACACACACACACACACACATTTGAGACCCTGGCTACATTTCCAAGCATTGCAGAAAAAGCAGCTGACTGAAGCCACTGCTGATTTGGCAGGGGGACCCATGTTGAACCTGTAGGAGAGCCTATAGTTTGTGTTGTGTAGCACAAGCCAGGTTCTGCCTCACTGTGTGCCTGTTTCTGCACACAATGGCATCTACTGCTGCATGATTCAACACAAACATTTTACAAAAATAAAGTTTGAAATACGCCTGCTCCGATGAGGATGGGGGTGGGGGGGATAGACTGAGAGAAAATAAAAATGATGAAAGGCTAAAATGAAACAAACGAGCACCCTGCTTTAATCCTTCCTCCTAGACTCTTTCAAGACATTATTACTGAAATATATAAAGAAATGGTAATGAAATCAGTGTTTTGGCTTTGATTTTGGAAATCCTAAAGAAACATGAGATAAGATGAAAACAGAGCTTCAGCATCAATCAATCCGACCCTCTTTTTCTTCCTCTTTTTTCGTTTGTGGAGTGAGTGAGCAAGCGCCTGAGTGAGGCAGTTGAAGCGCCTGTAATTTGGCACCTGATGCGGCGAGGAGCGGGGGCCAAATCAAAGCTTATAAATAATTAACTCTAATTAGCGACGTGCGGGAGAGGTGTGATTCGTGTCTCGGCAGCGGCTCCGGTGCTTCTTCCTGAAACCTCTGTCTGTTTTTGAGATTGAGCCCACTGTGAGAGACAGCAGACTACTGAGAGAGGAAGTCAAACTTCTCTGCCAGGGGGAGAGGAGAGGGAGGGTGTGTGTGTGTGTGTGTGTGTGTGTGTGTGTACGCCCGCACACATTTCAATTAGGTATTGCCAAATTTGGTGCAACCCATTACCCCATACCCACCATAGAAGAGCACACACACATCCTCTCACTCACACACACACACACAGATGCACGCTCTCACATGCACAGTCACAGATATGCAGACACACTAATGTAGAAAACATACACCCCCAACACATGTGAAACAAACACCCTTTCAAAGAAACACCAACGCCCACACACAAAGACACAGATGTACTTAATTACGAAATCCCCAAACCGGTTTAATGGTGGTTTAAAGCACTTGTGTTCGGACAGTTTGAACCAACACCCCTCCCTCACCCCCACACACACAAACACACACAGATACCAACCTCCTTCATTAAATAAATGTGTACATGTTTGTGATGTGTGTGTGTGTGAGTGTGTGTTGGGAGGGGGTGCAACTGGGCTTGCACTGAGCCCTAATTAGCATCACAGGGGGGGTGTGATATCCAGACTCTCACACTGACACACAGCCACCTCCGCCCCCGCCAAAAAAAAAATAGTACAGAAAAAAAAAAAAAGTAGATCCACTAAACCCGGCAAGGCTCTGCAGTGCTCCTGCAGCTAGCTAAAAAACATGCAGTGCATTTCAGCACGTTGCATCATCGCATATTATCTAACAAGCACAAATGTCACTGTGCCAACAAACATCTCTGGGACCTGGGGGGGTAAATTAGTTCCTAGCTTCACACCACAATGTGTAAAAAAAAAACTAAACTAAACGAGAGAGAGAGAGAGAGAGAAAAACAAGAGACCTCACGGATGACTTCGCCGTAAGTTTTGGGGCCTGCTCCTATGCAAAAATGAATGCTTTTTTTAATGAGAAGTTTGTGTTTATTCTAAAGGCTCCAAACATGAGGGCCTCACTGGATCCGCTCGCTGTTTAATTTATCTTATGTAAAGAGAGGCGTCTGATTGGAGCCTAATAGCTTCTGCTCCCCTTTTTTCGTTGGCCGTGATGAATCGCACGAGTCACACGTGTGCCGTGTGATTTATCTACCTGACCTTTTGTATGCAAAAGCAGACGCGTTGTGCCTTGCTGTAATGTGACACGTCAGAAAAAGAGGTCATGTCTGTGACAAAACACACAATTCTCTCTTCCCTTGCTTTTGCATTCTCTCTCTCTGCTGTGTCTCGGATGACCATTGCTTGTTTTGTGCATGTGTGTTTTTGCTGCTGATACTCCGTCTCATTGCCTTTTAAGACACCCCTGAAAACAAACCAAATAGAGTGCCTTCATTACAAGTAGCTTATTATAATAAACTAAACAAATATATGCAATCATTATTGACAGTTGATTTAATAAATACATACATACTGTACACAACATGAACAGGCATGTTAATATGTATGTTCTGATAAACATCTCCATACAGACATGCAAAGACATACATAAACACACAGCTCTTTTCCACTTGATCAAATACAGTGCAGTGGATTGAATATAATTTTTTTTTAAAGCATAAATGACTAAATCTCCCATACTGCACATAGCTCCGTGGTGAGGCTTCAAATCATTTATGCCTCCTGACCGGCTATTAGGTTATTAAAAGCAGGCTCCAAACAGTAGGAGATGAAGCCTTTTTTCTTTTTTTCCACGGCCAAGCTGACCTGATTGCCTTTAATTGCTTCTAATTTCTCAGCTGTTAATCCATTTGGAGATTAATGTGGGAAGGGCGAGGAAAAAAAGGGTGTAAGAGAAGAAGGGAGAGAAGGGGAGAAGATAAGAGAAACACTTACTGCAGGGCCTATTACATGTCAGGCCGATCCTTGTGTGGAGGAGATCGCCTCATCAATATGACATTCATCACCTAGATTTGTGCAGATTACCAAACATTTACTCTTGCTTCGAGCACATCCCTAGCAATCACGACACCTGAACGAGAGCCCATACATAAATTACGTCTCTCCCTTATCCTGAATACTAAATCAAGATGGAATCACATTATGGTGGGGGAAGGGAGAAAAGGCTTGAAATATTAATATGCTATATATTTTTTTGTTATTTTCCCTCTATGTTTTTTTTTGTGTAATACTTCAAAAGGGTGATAATGTGCCTCTTCTCAGGAGGTGTCTCATCTCAAAGGAACAAAGTATATGGAGAGAGGATTTGGAAGAGAAAGAGAGAGGGAAAGAGAAAGAGAGAGAGAGAGAGGTAATTAAACATGCATGTGTGCCTCTTCTAGCTGCTGGTCTTAGTTTCTGACAGGATGCCCAAACAAGCCCAGGTGGAACAAAGCGTGTAAACAAGCTGGTGAGGACAGCGCTTCGCTACACACAAATTAGCACCTAGCCAGGATGAGTATGCGTGCTCTGGGACGAATGCCTACCTCTCACCTGCTGGGACGAAGCATTCCAAAATAGGACAAATACAATAATGTTCAAAAACAAGCAGCCCGTGGTTACGGTCTTCAGTTTTTCCACTCTGTTTCATTTTGATGCCGTCTCAGTACAGCCAGATGCAAATAGATGTGATTATCACGTATTTGCAGATATTTACAGGCTCTGGAACTGCAGCAGTGTGTGTCTCTAAATGCTGTTATTACAATAGCCATTCAAATTAGTCAGTTAAAACTCCCCATTTAATTACCCATTACAACTACCTATAACCAAAGAAACAGAAAAGAAAAAAACACTCAAATAGAATAAAATTAGGAGACGAATTTGTACACTCGAATGTGCAACAAAATAGATTTTATGTACACGTAAATGATTTCTACATGATCTGCGCCATTAGCCTTTGACACAGTGTTTTACTGGTGTAGCAGGAAGGTAGAGAGGTGGACGAGTGTCGGGTGGAGGAGGTGGATGGTCGGGTGGGTGAGCGTCAGGCAGGTGTGAAGGCTGGTTTAATGAGGACTGAGCCCAGTGAGGCAGCAGAGCTCCCACTCCTGCCCTCCGCCGCCATTCTGCCTCCATCTGTAATTAATACATTAGAGAAAGCATGTGTCCGCCAGCCAACCTCCGCCAAACACTGTCTGCCAAACCACCTGCACAACAAACAAGAGACAGAGAGAGAGAGAGAGAGAGAGAGAGAGAGAGAGAGAGAGGCGTATGTATGTATAAAAGATGGAAAAAGAGAGAGAGTTAGGTATTGCAAGGGAGCAGTTGATGGATGCTGTTTGGGCGAACAGAGTGAACAGAGAAAGTGAAAAAGAGGGGATGAAAAATTTGTGGGGGATGGATGAGGAAGGACAAGGTTGGAGGAGTGGGTGAGACAAGCAGGGAGAATGAGGAAGAGAGAGAGAGAGAGAGGATTGTGGAAGGAGAGAGAGAGAAAGGGAGGATTGGAGAGAGGTAGAGTGAGTGCACGTGTGTGTTTGGCTCCAGGTCCCATAAGAGGGATTGTAAAGTAACGCTGAGTGAGTGAACACCACCAGTCTGGGGATGTCTCTAAGGTTTTATTCTCTCTCTTCCTTTCTCTCTCTATCTCTCTCTCTCTTTCTGTCTCTTCCTCTGTTTCTCTCTGCAGCTGGACACTCGGAGCGGCATGTCAGGTCCCCTGGCGTTGGGCTCCCCGACTCCACCTGACATGCGAAGCCTTCCAAAGATGAACAGCATCAGCTCCTGTGCCGTCAGGAAGGTCGGAAAATTGCTCCCTTTGCACATGGCTACCATACACCCATCCCCACCCCTCTCATATCCCACTCCATCTCCCCCAACACATACACTCACTTAGACACACACACACACACAAGGTCGCATGAGATATAGCACTCTCCGTCCTCCTCATCCTCCTGGCAATGATGGTCGTCCCCTGGCCCCCTTAAAGGTAGCTTTTATACTCTCCTTAACTCTTCCACTTGGTGGGACACGGAGGCCTGCTCCTGCCTGGCCTGAACCTTTTTCCACTTGAGTTTACCGGTTAGCGTGGCTCCCAAATAAAGGCCATCTTACTCACACATGAACTGACTGCTAAATAATGGATGCCTAGCCACTGATGAATTTAAGGGTGTGTGTGTATAAGGGAGTGAATGAGACAGAGTGTGTGTGTGTGTGTGTGTGTGTGTGTAAGGGGTGTCTTAATGACACCCAACACATCTGTCTAACCCCCTACCGACCTCCCTGAAGAACCAATGAATTAACCAGTGCTCGTAATTAAAGTGGTGGTGACAGAGAGAGAGAGAGAGAGAAGGAGAGAGAGAGAGGGGGGCTGAGAGAGAACAACCCAGGCTATCAATAAAACATGGCACTCAGCACTGTAACGGCTTGCTTTACAAGCTTCTCTGGTGGGTTGGAGCTGCAAGACGAGACATGATACAGCACTGCCACTAAGAATAATAAGGGCTCCGATGCAGAATCACATCTTTATTGCAGTCAGAAGAAACATGGAGCAGATACTTTTGGAGGCCAAACTTCTGCAGGGACCCTGTGGAGGAAAGGCTGAGAACTTCCATCTTTTTTTTCACAGAAAATCCTCTATTTCTTTCTCCTCCCTCGGCTGACTTGGGGGAATAAAGTCGTTGCATCCCTCCTCCAAGTGGGCTCCTTGTTCCAGTGGAGGGCACATGACTCAGCTCACTGCCTCCCATTAAGCTTTTGGGAGCCTCATCAAATTTTACTTAGCCACACAGAGCTTAAAGCCTGTGCGTCAAAAAGTAACAACATGGCGGTGAGGAAAGCTATTGTATGCGATTCAGTCATCCCCATGAAATCAGTGCAGGTGGGTTAACAGGGAGTGGTGTGTGTGTGTGTGTGTGTGTGTGTTGGGAGGGGCAGAGGGTTCCCTGGTGTGGGGTTTAACAGTCTTTGGAGAGCTAAGAGTTTTAATGGCACTGTCCTAAATAAGTTTGCAGTGTACACTTCAGTGGTGCGCATCTAAGATTCATACCTCCTTTTTATGCTTTTATCACCTCAAATAAGTGGCGGCCCAGTCGAGCGCGGCCCGCCTCCGCCAATCTGCCAGTCTGACGCTCATCGCTCCAGCCACCCGAGGAAAAGCAAAGCCACGAACTAAACAAAAACACAGTCATACACAGGTGCACACATCTGCAGTCACACACTCGCACAAACACACACATGTTCGCACACACTCCCCAGTGAACATGCCTCCCCTTTCCTCAACTTTTTGAGTGTTTAGAAAAAAAAATGGCAAACCAAATGCAACAGCATGCTAAACATCACTGACAGTGCTTTTTGTTGTGACATTTGGCAACTCTTCAATGCCATTTAAGCATTAAAAGAAACAGTATTAATCTGTATTAAACAAGCATGCATTTTTTTTCTTATAATTTGCATATTTTATATTGTGCGTAGTCTAATAAATTAATCTGTAAAAATTACATTATACATAGTGTTATTGCCTAATGGATGCTTGTTACAGACGTGCTAGATGTGGAGCGAGCATGGAAGTGTAGACAGGAAACGAGCTGATTGAGTCTGGCCGTCTTCGGGGAAGGAGCGTCTACATGCTAACCTCTAATCAGGAGCTGTTCCCTGCCATGTAGCGCAGCTGTAACAACAGCGGCCGAGGCTCTGGACACGGGAAAGCTACATTAGCGGGGATGTTCCTCGGGAGCAGGACACTGTTTCTGTTCCACTCGGCATGCCAGAGGACGAGGAGCCTGTCAAACCGAATTAACTGCCGGGGTTGCATGCCACGCAAATGTTATCTCTGTAATTGGAGCTGAAAAAAAGACGAGGGTGAGGGTGTGTGTGTGTGAGAGAGAGAGAGAGGGATTACATAGAAAGAAGGAGGAGATATCAAGAGAGAGAGAAAGAGAGTGAGAGAGAGGGTGGGAAAGGCTTGTAAATAATCTGCTGTTTCATTATTCCAAGGGTGAGTCTATGCAAGCACAACATAATGAAGCTTTTAGCGACTGTCAAGCTGAAGGAACAGTCTTCCGCCCCTCTGGCTTCTCTCCCTCGCCTGTATTTTTTTTGTCTCTCTCTTTCTCCCTCTCTCCCCTCCCCTCATGATGGAGTGGTTTTAGCAGCTAACCTTAAAAAAGGCCGCTGTTGATATTTACTCGTGGTGAGTGCTCTTGCCGCAGTTTTCGAGAAACGAACAGTTTCACTGATTATATCGACAGCTCTGCTGTAAAATCTGCCGGCATCAAAGGTCGAAAAGAGCTTTCTCTCCTTGTTTTTTTTATATATAGCCCCTCCTCTCCCCTCCTCCTCTCTTCTTCTTCTCCCCTCTTTTCACTGTTGCTGTCTCTGTGGAGCTTGCTTCCATCTAGAGAGGGGTAAATCTCAGAGCGGAATCACTTTTCTGACAATAATTTATAAATTATGCACAAGCCGCGTTTGAATTGAGAAAGGCTTTCATATCTCTTCCATTAACTCAGATTAAGTTTTCATACTGATGCTTGGGAGAATGCTAGCAATATCCCCGTCTCATTTTAATGAAATTTTTATCAGGGCCCTCTTTTTTTCTGTACTACACTCCTATTGGGATGTCTGCGAATGTGAAGCTTGGGTTTGGGCATGAACTTCCCTCAACCTGCCTGCTACAGCCTCTGAACGTTTCAATATTTGATGGGCTCTGGCTAGCTCAACCACAAGACTCCAGCTGCAGAGATTTAACTCTAATGTAAAAATTGTGAACGGTTGAAAACTGGGATGTCATAAGTAATACATCCATTCTGAGAGGGGGCACATGGCAACACACACACACATACACACACACACACACACATAGAGGAAGACTTGCACAAAAGGACGGGAGAATAGTAGGAAGAAAGAAGCAAATAAAAGGATTTAAGAGGGAACACACTGCACCGTTCTTCCCTTTATGTTCCCAAAATGAAAAGCCTGTGAGCTATAGATGCTAACATGTAGCATTCTCTTGCTTTCTCCGCTCAATGTCAGGTTCCCTGTAATTGATTTTTAATTGTGAGCACTCTGTCCCTTTTTTGTGTGGCCATCAATAGGAAAAAGCCTCTTTTAATGGTATCCTCCTGGATAAATGGGCATCACACCACTTAAAGTTTATAGGGCAAACCCATTTCTTCAAGCATTTTCCCCCCTCTTACCCCTCCTCTCACCCCCCATAACTCACGCCCTTCCCACATCTCTGTCCTCTATCAAAACAGATTTCAAAACATTTGGAAAATCTGTCCATTCAGAGGTACTGTCCTGGCTCATTCTTGCACAGACGAATGGAAGAGGTCACTTGAGATGGGTCTGATGAACTCTCTCTCTCCCTCCTCTCCCTCTCTGTCTCTCCCTCCATTCCTCTCTCTCCCTCTGTCTCTTTCTAACCCCCCATGTCCTCCCCTACAATCCATTGCCTTTTCCCCAGAGCCATGTTCCGTCCAGTATGGGTATGGCCAGCTGGTAATGGCCCTGCTAACAATGCTCTCTTTGTGCAGGAGAGGCTGAGGAGAAGACTCCGGACCGGCCGCCCATGGGGCATGAGTTGGAGGAGAGAAGATGCTCTTAGTCTGTGCACTCAACCCCCCCCCCCCCACACACACACACACACACCACACACACCTCCCCTGCTCCTCACCCATCACTACTTTGCTTTATCCATTTTTGGCCTCTCCCTTTCTCTTCCATTCTATTATGTAAGTGGGCTCTGCTGGAAATATTTGTCTTGACAGTAGTTTAGTAGTTTAGCATCCCACACTGCTTCCCTCGTCCCTTTAAAGATTAAACCGCTCTCATTGTCAGAAGTCAAAGACGATCCGGCTCTTTGTGTTGGGGAGAGCTTTGCAGTGCTTAGCACGTTTAGCGGAGGACGCGCTGCCATATTGGATTGGTCTTAAAGGGGAGGGAGGGAGTCAGAGACACAGTGGGAGAAGATGATAGAGAGAAAGTGAGTAGGAGAGGGAGATGAGTGCATGAAAGAGAGGGAGACAGGGAGAAGGGAGAAAGAAAGAGAGAAAGAAGGGTATTCAGGGACAGAAATTGCTTAATGAAAAGCACACTTCCCTCCAAATCTCAAAGGGGTTCACATGGAGAAGGACTCCCCTCTTTCCTTCCTTCTTTCTCTTCCTCCCTCCATCACTTCTCTTCCTCCCTCTATCTCCTCCCCTCTCTTTCCCTCATTCCCTCTCAATCTGCCTCCCTCTCTCAAACAGCAGTGACTGCAGCACCTCCTCACGCTATATTTATGTCTGTTCATTACCAATAATAACAGTGCTCCTCTGGGACTGAGAGGCTAAGTATGCCCCCTAGCATTTCTCAATCCCCTCCTAGTGGAGAGCCCACCAGCTCTCGAAATACCACATTTAGATACCAAAAGACACAGAGAGAGAGGCAGAGAGAGAGAGAGAAGGACAGAGAGAGAGAGAGGGACAGAGAGAAAGAGAGAGGGGCAGCCACTTGCTGAGACATATGCTCCACTGCACTGAGAACCACCCCTATCTCTTGCAGCTGATAAATAAAAAATCATTAGTTTCAGGGGTCACTTTTCATCCTTCTCATATACGCTTTGTTGGCCATTTGAAAAGCAACGTAAGAAGGCTGAAGTCGACTGTACAGCATTGCGATGTGATTTACCTTTGGAGTGTATATGTGAATGGGAGAAGCACTATTTAGAAATGTCTGGAGTTGTGTTGTGTGATGAGGTGTGTTGTTTTTTTCCTGAAATATGATCTACCATGTCTCTGTAATTACAGGCACTCACACATATAGATGTGTGTATATAAAGCAATCTTCTGACCTGAATAACACTGATACATATGGCATATAACACAAAACTTAAAAAAAAAAAGCTAAATTATTGACACAGTATTTGTTATAAGATATCTGAGAGATGTTTAACCTCTTAATTTATTTCTATTACGTAATAGTAGAAATTACTGCCACAGTCAATATCTCATTATGCAGTAATTAGTATGATACACTTCTGATGACACTTGTGATCCTATGAAACACAGCAGGTAGAAGGTCAGCCCCTACCACCAATCTCATTGGGGTCAGGTGGAAAGAGGAGCAGGGATGTGTCAGTCTGTCTCTCAGCTCGGCTCCTCACAGTCTGCTCTGGATTTGCACACTCAGACTGGCATTGGGAAATCTGTGACATTCTGCCAAAAAAACCTTTAAATGTGACCGGTTCTGAAGCACTTAATCATAACCAGGGAAGTGATTGTGATTACAGTGTCACACTGTCTTTTGTGACATTTTCAAATAAAATAGGACAAAAAGAATCACTTGGTGAGCTTTGCTGTCCTTCCCTTCTTCCCTTAATGGACAGTGTCTCACCTCTCCCTATGTGTGTGTGTGTGTCTGTGCTTCTCTGTTCACGCTACCTTCAAAAAGGACACTTTGTGCTCAGGAGTGTGTCCCAGGTGCTTTTCCTTCAGATGACAGATGCATCTCTGTCTCTTTCTTGGGAGAGTTTTTCTTTTCTCCCCCTCCACACCCCACCCCACTGCTGTCCTTCCAGCTCAGCGAACCTCTCAGGTTGGCACCGTCGACCTTTTCCTCCTTAAAGGTTTTGCATTGTCTAAGCTGTGCCTGTCTGCGTCCAAGCATTGCTTTTAATGGCCTGTTTACGTTGACTGGAGCTGCAGTGGTAACAGTTCGACATACAGCTCTGCTTCAGTTGTCTGTTGAGGGAACGTCCGATGACAGCCTGCACTGTGTTGTTTAAAGCCGAACGAACAGCGGGGGAAAACGTAGGGCTAGATTGATGTTGCCACATTTTGATGACATTTGAAAAATGTTTTGTGACAAACATTTTAAGTGCCTCAGCACATAATGCCATCGTGTACCCCTAAAGAGACACTGGAATTAAGTTTGTTTGATGCCCCAGACTCTGTCACTATTCCCAATAAATGTTATGGATACCATGTGTTTCTGTGTAACGTATAGATTTGTCCTGGCTTTAAATGATGGCATTATCATTACACATATTAAAAAGGCAATCCGACTAAATTAGCTTTAATAAGTTTAGAGCACTGAAGGTTATGTGGGCCATCTAATTAAGCAAATTGTGTGACCAAGGACAACCCTGCTGGACTGCACAAATCTTTGATGCGGACAGCAACAAAACATTCACGCACGCGCGCACACACACACACACACACATACACTTTCTCACAAACATACCCAGCGGAGACCTTGTTATGTCCAGGTTGGCGTGAATACACTTGTGACTTTTGTGTGACACGCTAATTATGTAAAAGTCATGGGCATCATTAAAACAGAAGGGCACTCATCTCCTCTGGGGAGAGTGAGGGGTGGACAGCTCGGGGGCTGAAAAAGCCGCAAACCTCCACCATCAATATCTCCCCTAATTGTCTGCTTTGTAATTAGTAGCCCAATCAATTATGAAAGCATTTGTGTCATCCTCTATCATGGAAAGAAAAACACATATACACACAGTCTTGATACAAAATCAGCATAACCAACAAGACAACATAAAAAAATATTTATGTGTGTGTTTGTGTGTCTCCAGTTTGGATCATGCTCATTTGAATGCTTTTGTGTTGTGATGCTAACTAGCAGCTCACTGCTTTAAAAAAATAAGAAAGGCTGCCCTGATCGTTTGACCTCTGTATTGTTGAACTGCAAATGATGCGCTTAATTGTCAGCTGTCACTTCCTATCTTAATTAATCCTAATAGACTATTGATGCTGTGCTACTGTTAGGCTTTATAATTACTGATGCAATTTAGAGGAGATCTTCGGCCAGGTCGGTCCAATTAGACTGGAGGAAATTAGAAAAAAAAGGCACCTAAGAGAGAATAATTGCAGAACAATTGTTGCGGAAGAAAAAGAAAGAAAGAAAGGGAAGAAAACAATGCCGTGAATGTTGCCTTTTTCTGTGTCCTCTCATCATTGGTTCAGGGTGTGGGATTTGTAATCCATGCATGAATTAACTGAGGCAGAAGAACAAATGGCAAATAACAAAAACTGAGAGAAGGTGAAGAGAGAGGGGGGGAGCTGAAAAAAAACAGAGAGAGAGAGAGCGGGGGAAAAAACGAGTCCCCACTAATTCCCTGGCAGGCTCACGCCATCTCAGACGTGGCTGCTCTAATTGATTGCTGCTATCAATAGCAAACAAATCTGTTGAGCTGTCCGCACTCATATTGTCTGACCCGATTCCTTCAGCTGTCACTGTCTGTGAGAAAGCTGCCATCCCCATCCACCGCCTCCACTCCCTCCCCATGCCTGTCGGGCTGCTGGGCCGTTTTACACGGGGGTGGAGGTAGCAGGGGTCGTGGTGGGTGGAGAGGAAGGGGTGGTGGTTGGTGGGGGGGGGGGCTGGGGAGTGGTGGCGAGAGGGGTGCCTTGTGTTCCCTGGCACAGATAGCGCAATTAATAAAATATATGTTAATAGGAGACTAATTGTTTTACAACGGTGGCCCGATGATGATGTGTGTGTGAGTGTGTTTGCACATGTGTATCTGTGTGTGTGAAAGAGAGAGAGAGAGAGAGACAGAGAGAGAAAAGAGGGTTGGGGCAGCGCTAACACATGATGCAATTCACCTGTCCGTGCTTTACATGCCCTGAAATTTAAGTCTTTTTTTTTTTCTTTGGCTGTGTTTTTTTGGCTGTGTTGCTGGTGGTTGTGTTAGAGACAAGACAAAGAAAGTATATTTGAACTCACAAAAGCACTTGTTGTTATCTTCAGGTCTGACACAAAGTTTGGTCAGAGACAGGCTTAAAGGCCAAGCACTCTAATGTCATCACACCTGCAAGTGAAAAAAAAATCTACATTACAAGTTTTCAGCTTTTCTGACATCCAGACTATAGGTTGTTATTTGCAATGTGTGCAGGCTCATAGTTCACAGAGTGAAGAAGAGAGAGAGAGAAAAAGAATCAGGGAATAAATAGAGAAGGAGAAAACATGTCACGCTCACTCACTTTTTGCAAATTAGCCATTTAAGGTTCATTAAAAGAGGCTTAGCTGAAAGGTGACTGAAGTATACCATCTGCTTATGCAATCTATTGGGGACAAAGAGAAGACGACAAAAAAAAAAAAAGCAAAACAATTTCCATTAAGGACCAAAGCTCCTGTCAACTGGCAATTAAAATGTTCTGCTAATGTATTTAGGGAGTGCTTTGCATCTGAATATATCAAGAGAATACTGTACAAGAATACCGCCTGAGGACTGCAACAATCTGGGCTCTGTGAGTGTATGACTGTGTGATATGGATGTGTGTGAGTGTGTGTGTGTCTATGTTTATGTGTGTGTGTGTGTCTGTGCATGTGTGTGTGTGTGTGTGTGCGTGTGTGCGCGCACGCGCGTGCACATGAATATGTGTGTGTGCATGTGTGATTGTGTATGAGATTAAAAAAAAAAGAGTCCTAGGTCAGACTTCATTTGCCTCCATCATTATGGAGATAAGAGGAGGAGTTGAAAACAAATTAAAATCAGATTATGTCTACATGATCGGCATCCTTTCAGCTCCTTTCCCGGAGGATTTATAAATCAAGTCAAACCCCTCTTCTGATAGAAACTACCCATGATGACTCACCACACAGATGAGCAGCAGGTCGCCACTGCCACCATCACTATTTTAGCATTGAGTAGTGATTTAAACATGTGTGCTATTTTGTGAGTTATTGTGTGTGTGTGTGTGTGTGTGTGTGTGTGTGTGTGTGTGTGTGTGTGTGTGTGTGTGTGGAGATGGCTTATTGGGTGGGGTGGGGGGACATTGGTGGCAACAGTTTCAGTAGAAGTGGTGTGTTGTTTCAGTGGCACTGGGGACATAGTGATGGATGCCTGCTTTGGCCTGAGGGGGGCACTAGTGAACAGCAGAGGAGCCAAACACAGAGGGGAGAGCAGCAGTCTTAGCAGTTGCTGGAGAGAGAAAGAGAGAGAGAGAAAGAGAGAGGAAAATAAGGCCATTTACATAGTGAAACATAATTACCCCTCACCACTCTAAGGCGGCATTTGATCTCAGACTTAGGCAAAGCAGAACATATTACTGTGGGACTGAAAGAGACAGAGTCTGTGTGTGTGTGTGTGTGTGTGTGTGTCTGAGGAGGTCTCTGTCCAGATAAAGGTGGCTTATGCTACAGAGGGCCCCGCTTGTACACAATTCAGACCCTCTGTCCTTTTTTAATTATTTCCCAGAGCCGCCTGTATTAGGCAAGAAAAAGAGCGAGCGACTGAAAGAGTGAATGAGAGGGAAGAAAAGGTGCAGTGATTTGTTTGTGTCGTGGGAGCGCATGAGTTGAGGGGTAATGGGGTGCAGGGGGGCAGAGAGAGGGGAGATTGGTCTCTTGGGGGGGCAGGGGGCGAGTCATAATAGGGGAGTTTTTTTCTGAGCAAATGAAAGGTACAAAGTTCACAAATTACTGCCCTCCTCCGGTTTCCAGGCCTAAAAAGTGCCGTCATCCCTTGGGCCATTTCATAAGGACACACAGTGGCACAGACGGTTTACCTTCATTGTTTGTCTTTGATTAGCTTCTTTTCCAGAGCTTGCCTCAATAAAGCTGACTGACAGACAGAAAGACAGACTGACTGACAGAGAGTCCGGCAACACTGTGTAAGGTGTGCTCGGCCCACAGTAGAGACTGCTGCCAGAGACTCTTTCATTCCTCACTGGCCTCATGCTTGCATCAGCCAGGAGAAGGAACTGAAGAGATGGCCAAGACTGTTGATATTTCATCCAAATTCTTACTTTTTGGTAACTCTTGAAATTATAGCACATTTGCTACACTGTAATTATACGTTGAGTGCAACGTACATTAATTACCTAAATACGCAAGCATTAATTACATGCAGGCATGGTATTGCTCCGGTTTACCTGAAGTCATTGTCATTAAAGTCCAAAGCATCTTATGTACTGTTATCTGAAATTACTCGCTTGTGGTATTGCAATGTAAAAGGGTTACTATGATAATGTGTGACTTTTTCGTAATTGGATGAATTTTTTTATTAGAGCACGTTGCATCTCACTTGTATATTACATCATAGATGCTGAGAATTAAGATTCATGACAAGTGATAGGTTCCGCTGATCTGACACCTGTGGAGGGTGTGTTGAAACACTGGCCTGTGTTGTGTGATCTGATTCCCTGACCTTTCACGCCCGCTGTGGTATGTGTGCTCACGTCCGCTGGAGAAGACCCTCTCCACTCCATTTCACATACCTCTGAGGGCCTCTCCAAGGGTAATAGACCCATATGCGTTCAATTGGCCATTTGTGGTCATGTCAATGCTGGGGAAATTTGTGTGTGAGTGAGACAGAGAGAGTGAGTTTGAGCCTGAACATAGACATCCATATTTATGTGTATCTTTGCATGTGAACCTGTGTCTGTGTGTGTGTGTGTCTGTGTGTGTGTGTGTGTGTGTGTGTGTATGTGTCTGTGTGTGTGCGTGCAAACATCTATGATTAGTGGCTTTCACTTCTCTTTGAACATTATGGCAATTTCGAATCCCACGCCAATTTCAGGCCCGTGTTTTTTTCATTACTTGAATGGCCGTCAAGTGCCTCTAACTTGCCCTTATTTCTCATGACAAGATTAGAGCTCAGCTGAAAATAACAGCGGGGAAAAAGGTCCTTTCTCAACCCATTCTTTTGTTCCCCTTCTCCCTCACTCTCTCACTCCATCTCCCTCTCTTTTCTTCCTCTGTCTTTCACAGACGGGATATGTAATTGTAGTCACTCTGCGAGGATTTTTTAGCTTTGACCTTTACTGTGAAATGATTTATAAATTGATGGGGAGCACATTGCCAGGGCGAAAGCCACCCCTTCCGTCGTCAAAAGTCTGCATTTCAATCTCGCTCTGATTGCCTGGGCCTTTTCGCTGGGACCAATTTCTCCCGTATTGCTGTGTGTTGCATCTCTCGCACATACAATTAGACCCCCATAAAGCGGGGGAACATTTGTACTCCTTGATATTTGGGGTACATCCACATATGTCCTTTTTTCTGGGTTGAAAAAAGACTATGGATGCAAAATTGATGAAAATCAAAGTAAAGAAAGGAAGAAAGAAAGAAAAAAAGAAAGAGGGAGAGGGAGAGAGATGGTGGCTTTGATCCTGAAATAACATTGCCAGTAGCTTGGAGTTCTGTAAACTTCCTTTCCCCCTGCATGGAGCACTCGTCTTTTACAGCAGGAAAAAGGGTGTTCTTGCTAAAAAAGAAGGGGAAAAGGTTTGAAAAGGAGTGGAGAGTAGAGCAAGTTTAAAAGATAACCTTTAATAACTATACACAAGGTGGACCAAGCTGAAAGAACACTGCCATTCACTCTGTGCCCTATAACCTCAGTGTAATTTACCTATCTGCTCTCTCATATTGATTTTCTCATTGGATTTGCATACAGACGGGCATGGCTGAGAGGGAGGCCCCGTGCCCACTGTGGTGGTGTATTGATACCAGTGGAAGCCTGTGGTTTTCCATTGCTTGGATGAGAAGGCCTCGCCTGGGGAGGAGAAGGCAGAGCTGGGACTCCTCCATCCCAATCCCAGCAGGTTGGCAGGCTTTAGAGGCTTGGGTGGGGGGTGCTTGGCAAGGTGACCGGACCTAAGGGAAGAGAGCCTCCTAGGCTAGTTTTTTTTTTTCAGTAGTGTAGCAAAAAGGACATCACTCCACTCCAGAAACAGTCAGATGTGTTCCCACCTTGTGCATCTCAAAGGCAGTGTGTTGTCCATCCATCCACGCACTCTGTCCTCTGTCTCTCCACTCATCTTCTCCCTGGTGGGGGGTTTAGTTTGCAGATTCCTGGTGCCATGCCGGCTTCCCGCAGTATCATATAGGCCGACCTTAATTACTGCAGCTGGGGTGTATGGTGTGCATTTGTCAGCAGAGCTGCAGACACAGAGGAAGAGAACCTCCTGGAGGCTCAGTGCTGTTCCTTGCCTGGATTACTTCATCTGATAGTTCTGTAGAAGACAACACTAGGAATACCTTCATTAGAATTAGCCACCACTACAAGTGTTACTAATACATCGAAATAACATCAATGACAGCAAATAGAAATTCATGATAAACATAAAATTACGTCTTCTTGTTATTATTATTATTATTATTAGTAGTAGTAGTAGTAGTAGTAGTAATAGTAATAGTGGAAGAAATAGGGGTAGTAGTGCACTGATATTGATGATTACTTAAATCATAATCATTTGTGCAGCCTAATTTAGAAACAGTCCTGTCTACAGTAACTTACTGTGTAATACACAAGGAGATATTATAAGAGTGTTAAATTCCTGACATCATGAAGTAGGGCTGGTAGAACAGGTAAAATATTAATCATGAACCATTTTTATGAATTAATATGAAAGGACTTAAACTAGCTTTCAACAATTGAGAAGGTTTTTGAGAGGATTTAAGACAGATGGAAAGTCAAACTTTCACCATCGCCTAATCTTCAAGCATGGTCAGTTTTCCTCACTTCCAACAGAGAGGGCAAAAAAACATCCCATCAAACTCAAATCTCATTTTCTGCCCCTGTTCCCTGTCCAGCCACCTTCCCTCCCATTTCACCTTTCTGAAACCTTCACATCACTGCAAGTTAGCTGGAGAGCTAATTATTTTCTTCCTACACTTGACAGGAGGGCTGGAGGTTTTCGTAATGGGGAATTAGATCACACTTACAGAACATTAGAAAGCTTAAAAGATAGAGATTTCGCTTTTTAATCACGGGGCAGGTAATCATATCAAGAGCAAAAAAAGCTAATCATTTTAGAGGTAGAAAGCATTGTCTTGTGTGAGCCCTGTGAACCGCAGAGCTTAGCCAGGGCCAGACACATCCTGGGAGGACATTGGCCCTTGCGTTATTCCGACCAGGCAGCAGAAAATCCAATTATTAGCCAACAACCCAATTATTTTCCCCTTCTGACTCGCTGGTTCAAATCCAAGGTCGGATTCATGGATTAGCAAGGTTTACGGACAGGACACAGGAGGGGAACAGAGAAAGAAAGAGAGAAAAAAAACTAAGGTAAGCAACAATGCAGACCCCCCACCTTAGCCCTTCCTCCCAAAGCCTCTCTGGTAGTGAGGTAAGAATGCAACATTATCACAAGCTGACAAGCAAAAGGTGACGAAAACAGCAAGCCAGGAAGAGAGGAAATGATATTGAGACAGAAATATTGGCCTATTTAAAAAAAAAGAACTGGTCTGT
The DNA here is from genome assembly GCA_027481765.1 of Tenualosa thibaudeaui. Classification (NCBI taxonomy): domain Eukaryota; kingdom Metazoa; phylum Chordata; class Actinopteri; order Clupeiformes; family Clupeidae; genus Tenualosa; species Tenualosa thibaudeaui. Next base: position 1,068,397 of record JAIFZK010000023.1, on the reverse strand, counting down.
GTGTGAATGTGTGTGTGTGTGTGTGTGTGTGTGTGTGTGTGTGTGTGTGTTTGTGTGTGCGTGTGCATGTCTGTGTGTGTGTGTGTTGGCTGGAGCGATCCCTTTGAGCTGAGGTCAGGGGAACAAACAGGTCATGTCAATGGAGACCTGGCCACTAATAAAGCCATATTGACTTTGTGACCGTCTACAGGGCTGCCAGTTACTTTGAGGCAATGCGAACCATTTGAGAGGCAATCTGCACTCATTGTCTGCTACACTGCAGCATTTATATGTGTGTGAGAATACATAGTGGCATTAGCCTTGCCACCTCACTAATGACACATTGGACCTTGACCCCTGACCCTTATTGATCCTGAGACTGTTACACCATTCACCCCCTGCCAATAGAAACACACACGTGCAATCACAAACAGACGCGAACAATGTATGGAAGTCAGTAAACATGAGACAGTTGTGTGAACACAAAAAGGCTTGGTCTTCATCTAATATTGACGTGATGCATTGAGCAGAATTAAAGAGGGATCTCCTGCCAATATCACTGAGCGAAGCATTGTGAACTAGGTGCTAATGTATGCATGAGCTGCATCCACATATATTTCTGGTGGCATTACTATAGATTATTTATATTCCAGTCGTAATCCTGACCTGAAGACATTATAGAATAGGCTAACAACAGGAGCAAACTGTTTTAGCAAGCCTATCATTTTGAAAGGCCAAATCCGCATCTCAGCATTACCTAGCCTCATGTGCATGGCTGCTTTAATTTGATTGTCTTTGTCTACAGTTTTGCCTAAAATGTCATTCACTCCAGAAGCTTTGGTAAGCTTCATCAAACTAACAAGAGCAGACAGCCACTGAATCTCTAATCTGTTCCTTACTCAGAAGCAGGTGAAGTCTGCTGGTAATAATTAGCCGGAAAGGTACGGCTGCTCTGCATTACCGGGCCCCTGAGGGGATTACATCTTAACACCCTCACTTTTTTTGCAATATCCTAGCAGAGGAAGCAGGGAGGCTACCTAGCGCGCCAAAGCCTGCCTGCTAACCTGCGCTAGCTCCTCCATTACTGCCTAATTAACCCACTAATAGCCGCGCCCTCCTGGCTAGCGGGGGCCTCAGAGAAATGTGCGCACGCTAACATGCTTGCCACCAGATTAGCGCCTTGTCACTTCGGCACCCCTGTCCCAGTGTGGTTTTGATGGAGGATCCTTTCTGATGGGCTGGAAATATATCTGTGTATATATCGTACCTTGGATGGCACCTGGCAAAATCAGCCTCCTGTTTCACCATGTCGCTGGGATCTATTTTTTGCCTGGCTGTGGGGATGTGTTAGATACTCGGGAGAGCATTTGTTGCTGTGGTGGCAAGAGCAATTGCTCAAAGGCCTGGGGAAACTTGCGCTAGCTGTTCCTATTTGTGTGTGTGTTTGGTTGTTTGTTTGTGTGTGTGTGTGTGTGTGTGTGTGTGCATGTGTGCCTGAATTGAGTGTGAGTTAGGATAGAGGGGCAGTCTTGGTGACTGGATGTCTTTCAAGTTTAGGAGTGATGAGGAGCCAGAGAGAGTGTGAGACAGAAAGGGGAAGGGGAGAGCAGGGGAGGATGGAGGATGGAGAAAGAGATTTAGCCACATTAGATTACATAGATTGTACATGAGCAGCAATCATGCAGAGGGGAGACTGTCATTAGCAGTAATGGCCAGCCAGTGGTGATGTTCTGACTCATGGTTAGGGCCTCACCACTACTGCCAGTCAGACTTAAGTGTGTGTGAATGTGTTTGTTTGTGTCTGTGTGGGTGAGTACAACTTTCACTTTCCTATTGTCCGCCAATTGAATTACGAAGCTGTGTCATCATATTTGAAACCCCTTACATGTTTACAGAAAATTTCATCAGACAACTCGTTGATGCGTTTCGACACCGCCACGACCAGATGACCACCTTCAGCCTCTCCAAAATGCCGCTTCATCCTCCACAACATCCTGGCCAAACCACTGCTTCCATGGTTTTCCGTGCATTTGTGTCGTGACTAATTTGGTGAATGAAAGTCATGTCCGTCCTTCTACACGCGCCCCCCTTCCCCCACCTAACAACCCCCTTGTGCAGTCAACTCCTTCCAGGTGCCACTCTTTCCGCTGTGGAGGCTGTGATTTGCAGTTGTCCAATCACTGTCACTCAACATGTACAGTATGTAATCATCCCAGGAGGATTACTGGGAAGGGGTTCCAAGTGGGCATGATCAAAGCCACCACCCCCCAGAATGAAAGAAAAAAAACTGAATAGAAATAGAATACAAAAAAAGGGGTCACAATCCCCTCTGACATTCAGGCCGTCTCCCGACACCTCTTCTCAGATGTAGCAGCCGCTGGAGCATTTAAGCCGCTAGACGATGGCCTGGCATCTTCAGACACAAGTGGCTTTACGTGTTTGGCTGGGCGCCACCTCCATCTCGAACCCTCTGAGGGAACCAGTGGCAGCCCACCCTTCCCCTGCTCCATTAGGGACTTTCCAATCTGCACACGTGTGTGCCCAATGCCACCGTGCTCAGGGGAGGATACATTAACACGTGTGCAACTCCTCCAGTTTAATGTCGGGGGCAGGTGACGCGGCAGAGCAGACCCCAGCGACTTTATATTCCATTAGCCGGCGTGTTTCCCCCTCCGAGGGCCCTAAATAAATAATCCAGACAGCCTCCAAAACATGAATCATCTTTTCACAATAATAGAAAATTAATGGCGGAGTGCCAGCATAAGTAAATTACACCACGGCAGTCGCATCTCCCCCCACCCCACCCCGATTGCTCACTCGTGTGCGGCTTGGGCCTGGCCCGCCTCCGCCACGGAGACAGCAGCGATTATGGGATGCATTATTGTCACCTCAGCCAACACATCCACCCCTCTCCTCCACCATCACCCCCCAACCTCTGCCACCCGCCTCTCTGCAACCATTCGCCACCCACCCAAATGGGAAAGCACTCATCCAGAAAATGCAAAAATCTGAATAAAATGCCAGGGAGCTTCCGAATCACCTTGTATAAAAATCAAATGCAGTTTGGCTGCTTATTAATTCATAAGCCATTAGTAATATTTTTCCCCAACAAAAAGCCTCTGACAAAAGCAGAAGAGGGAAAAAAAAGGGCGACGAGACAAGGAGAGCGTTTTGGGGGAGGGAAGAAAAAGCATATGGAAAGAAAAAAATTTTGCATGCTCAATTAAAAGGGAGGTCTCCAAGAAACAAAGATGGCTATTTGCAGGAAGTAAAAAAGGAGGCTACTGATAGATGTTAATGGACCCTGTCGTTTATATGCAACACTGGTTACCTGCTCAAATAATGCATGTGGAAGACAAGCAGGCAATGCGACCTCCACCTGAAGCCCCTGCCTTCCTCTGTCAGCACAGATAAAGCCACAAGCTCCTCTGAACACAGATTAGCAACAGACATGCTCCTCTCTTAGGGCCCTTTGTTTTTTAATGTGAAATTTTTCTTGATAAAGGCCTTTTGAGGATGATTAATTGTTTAATCTAAATGGTTCAACATTTAGAGGTGCTGATCCTAATCAGCTGCTATCACAGTATTTCTTGACATACATGTACCTCTCTCAACTCCTAAGTGATTTGATCTCACAGAAGGTGAAAATTCAGGGTCTTGTTTTTAACCAATACATCATTACAATAAGTCAAACAATATAAGAATTTACCATAATGCTTTAATATGCTGCCACTTTTACTGTATTAATGTTATGGTATATGGTCATGTGAAGGATAGTAAGCTGCACTGCTGTCATTCCTATTAAGCTTCCAGCCTGTGTACTATGTAGGTGTGTGATCCAGGACGGAACACACAACAAAAATGAAAGAGACACTTTCAAAGCATGACATCACATGACAAAACCACAAGGCCAGTTAGCATGTGAGCAAGTTTATATGGACTGTGGCTGGTGTTTCCACAGTTTCTGCAGGGTTTTTAAATGGTGGTAACTTTACCACAAAACATGATAATGCTGTTTTAACTTCCTCTTTCGTTGACCTCTGGCCTCTGACACTCTCAGCTGTAATTATTTACCCAAATGACAATGTCATCTCAATCAGTAAGACGACCTCAAAATCAAAACCTCAGCCTTAGTTTAGCAATCCTAGCAGATGACCCAGGGGCACCTTCACCAGTGCCTCCCTCCTGCAGTGGCGTGCTGGCACCAGGAGGGGAGCTGTTCCCTTGGAGGAGCAGGTGTTAAAAGCATCTCATTTCCTCTCACATAAACATCTCTTTCTCTCCCTTTCCCCAGCCATGAATTATTACCAGCAGACACCAGTCACCTGTTTATTTTTTAAATAGGACGAGCATAAGCCATGCTATATGAAAGCCACTGAGCCACCTTGCCATCTCACCCCACCCACCCTCCCTCTCAGCCTTGCCCTACACTCCCCTCCACCTCACCCCAGCCCTCCTTTGCAAGATGGAGAGGTGGGTAAAAGGGGGGGATGGGGGTGAGAGGTGGGACGCAGGTTACTAGAGGGAAAGGGATGGTGGAGGTGTGAAGAAGGCACATCGCCAGAGTCATAAATAAGTCACACCGATCCCTGGACCTTCTTCTGAAGGTTCTGAGGCTGAGAGAATGTGGTCTCTTTCATCTGGTAGCCCTGGCCTGCTATGTCCTGGAGAGATGTGTGTGTGTGTGTGAGTGGGTCTGAGCATGTGTATACCAAGAATAGGGGAGTGGAGAACGAGGGGGAGAGAAAGAGAAAAAGAAAGAGAAAAAGTGTTATAGGGAGGGGAAATTTCACACAGCACACACTCGCATGCGCGCATACACACACACACCATCTCTAACATCAGAGAAAGCCAGGCAACATCAGTCCCCAAGGGGATGATGCCATTCTTCTTTTTTTTGAGCTGAAAACCACCTTTTCAATTAGCAGCATACTGTGCCTGCAGCATCAGGTAAGTCCAAATAACGAGAGCAATTAAGCAATTAAGAGCCTTGCGGCGACCTGTGCCCCATTTAACGAACTGCAAATGAGGAGTCAACAGGGAACACTCAGGCTATATCCCCCAGTGCCCCCCTCTGCTTCCATGGCCCTGTATTTGTACAAGCATGTCATTGGGCCACAAGGCTACGAGAAGGAAAGGAACCACACAGACAAAGAGGGACGCCAGTTGTCAGTCGGGATGCGTATCACAGCAGGGAATGAAAAAGTTGGAGGGACAAAAAAAAGAAAAATCAAAAGAAAAGTAAAAGATTATAAAATAAAACTAAAAGTTGCTTTGAAATTTCAGCTTGTGTACAATCATTGAGTTTTGATTCAGTTTTGGACTCTGACCGGGTTTTTTAAAGAAGCCTTAAAAACAAGTCAAGTGTTCTTTCGCTCTGTGTTTTTCTCTCTCTCTTTCTCATCTCTCCATCTCCCTCTCATCTTTTCCATCTGTTCGAGTGGCCTTTTCGACTGCGGCTGGGAGGGGATGAGCTGTTTGGCATTTGTCAGGTAGGGACAAGAGAGTGAGAAAGACAGAGAAAGAGCAATGGAAAAAAAAAAAATATATATATATATATATATATATATATATATATATCCAGCTAGCCTCACATTCAAACATAACATGAGTTTTTAAACTATTGACTGCACTGAATGTGCAGACTTCAAAAGGTCCTTCTGACCTGTTTGCAGTGAAGCCTCAAACCAAGTTTCTTACCCTCTTTCTCTCCATCTGTCTCTCTTCTTTTCACACTTGCAACCTCTCCACCTTCCTCTCGTTCCCTCCCCTGTACGTTGTCTTTCATTATTAATCTGTTTTTTTTCTTCTTCTCAAGTTTCACTCTGACCTGAGACATTAAATAAAACATAGTGTGGTTCATGAAAGATTATGAAAGAGCAGTGCGTAAGCAGCGGGCGGTGTAAACTCAGCACAATTCATTCTGGTATATAATGTCAATGCCAGCAACCTCCCCCCTTCACCCCCCACCATCACACACACACACACACACACACACACACACCATCACCACTACCTTCCTTCCCGACTGTGCCCTGCAGGCATATTGGAGGAACTACCAATGGATGCTAAGCTTTTTCCGACAAAGCTCCGAAGATAAAGTATCTCCCTTTTATCCTTTCTGCAAATCAATTCTGGGCCTTACAGCAAAATCCCATAAAATAACTTCAAACACCACTACTTACTCCAAAAATTTGTATTATGGCTATATCGCTTTGAACCGTCACGACTGAAGTTTTCGTCTTTCTTTTTTTTTTCACCCTTCTCACTCCACATCGCGGGAGAAAAATGATTTAAGCGTTATCTGCTAAGACATCAGCATGTCAGCACTTCACCTCGTTTTTTCTTGACATATCAACCTGAACCTTTTCCCCTACGTCTCTCCCTCTCCCTCTTCCAGTCTCTTCCTCTGTTTTTCCCCACCTCCCTCTCTCCCTACACTGTTTGGATTTAGATAGCAGCTAAGCACCCTAGCCTTGCAGTAAATACAAACGTTGCTTGTTAAGGTAATGGTACTGCTAAGTGGGAGTTAGCTGGAGCGTGCCCTACCTGAGGCCTTGGCCCCACTCGGCTGCTCAGATATTCATTGTGAGTTCTCTCTCTCTCTCTCTCTTCCTCACTCACTCACTAGCATTGCTCCCTCTCTTCATCTTTTCCAGTGTTTCTCCTTTATTTTCTCTCTATACAAACCTGACCCATTCTATTTTTCCATTGCCAGCACAGAGAGAGACAAAGTCGCCTATTAAATAGAGTGATGTGATTAGACAAGGAGCAGTTTGTTTTGTAACTTCATATGTATATAACACATGTATAACTAATGAACCAATTTGTTGCTCATAATTTTGTTCAAAACAGGCTTTTTCATGTATTATTTATGCTAAGGCACTATGTGATCAGTTAGTCAATATAAATGTCCATAGTGTCACTTTGCCTCAAACACTTTTACTACATTGATGTTTGTTTGACCTTTTTATGTTAGGTAGAGAGCCTTTGTCGATACACGGAAATTGTACTTGCACTATGATTCTTTCTAGTTTCTAACAGCTTCCTTAAAGACTGACATGTTCCAGACCTACATCAGTGTTACTTCCCTCCTGCTCTCCACACACTGGTCAAGGGGATACAACCACAGGCCTTGGTTTAAGACAGGTGCACCTTTGATCCCACATCCCATGAGTGTGATGGTGTTGCAGTAATGATGCACTACGGGCACTATTCTCATTTATTTCTTTGCACACGTATTAGCCGCAGTAGCAATAGCATGGTGCCTGCAGTTAAAAACATAGAGATTTCCTCCTCCAACTAAGAGTGGCTTTGGGTTATTATTTTTGGCTCCAAGAAGTGGAGTTACAGCTACAAGATCTTTACTCATGAAAGTGATTTATGTGCATTAAGTCTTTAATACCATTAAATAGAACATTTTGTCCTGGCAATTTATTCACTGGCCCGGCTCATCTGTGCTGCAACAACACCCTTGTCACACCGCAGGTATCCCATGACAACAGCACAGTTACATCGTGCCTGTGAATGAATGTGCACAGAACAGGCGGAGCTCAACACCGTCGCATTAGCGTATAATTAGCAGAGAATGACACTTGTTCCTCCTCCGTGGCTGTAATCTCAGCATTGCAATCCTAATCTGCACAGCCATCAGCTAATGATGAGACCCTCCAAAGCCTTCTCTCTTAGCCAGGGATCTGGCTTTGAAGTATGCTGAGAGGGTGATCTGTGATACTATAGCCAAGCTGGCCCCCCACTGCCCCTTATCTCAGAGACAAAAGAGCTGGGTGGTTTATCTGGGGGGTGGGGGTGGAACGGTGGGAGCTAAGAGTCACTGATGCCAAGAACAACATCTCCTCCCTGACTACAAACAGCTCATTTACAAGCTAATATATCTGTAGACCCACAAACAACCAGACAATATGTCAGATTAAAAAAAAGACATGGTTTTATCTTACACAGCAAAATTTCCCCGGAGTTAACTTGGAGATAAAAACTAACAGCATGCTGCATTTTAGCATAAATCTGTGTGTAGGGTAAAATGGATGTGTCTTTGACATTAATGCATCCACTCAAACAGCATAGCAGATGGTCCCAACTGAGGCATGTCACTCAGTGGCTTCGCACAATTATTTCACTTTCCGCCACATTCGTTCCTTAGCACAGCATCATGTGTGTATACTTGTACACCATTGCAGTGCACAGTTCCTAATGGGAACCTTGTTAGTCTCTAATGGGCTATTAGGGCAAGCTAAACAGACTGTGATTATTCAGAGGCCTCTGTGCATTAGGCATCAACTCAACCTGGTTAAAGCCTACAGGAAGAAAATGGAAAAGGGGGGTGTGGGGGTGGTGCTATGCTTCACTGGGTCACAGAATCTGATTTCAAGCGTCATGTACAGATCTGCATATTAGCCTGATTTCGCTAAAAAGCAAAAGGGGTCACTGGCTGGGGAAATATTCCACCAACTGTTGTGATAATTAAAGGCAGGCTGCATGAGAGGTTTTGCCGCTCCTCTGCGCCTGGCCAGAACAGGCTGTTTCTGAGCAAACTGGCATTCTCTTTCACCCCAATCAAGCAATAAAACCTAAACACGCGTCAGCAGTTGACACGGTGGAAAACACTTTCACCTACCACAACCCAGGCTAGATCCACTATTTTAGTTAACAAAGAAAAGCAAAAACTTCCATCTTATTTCAACATACTTAACATACCCCCTTACAACATACACACACTTTCACACATACACACACACAATTAAATATGGAAAAAACAAAGACTACTGCTACTTTTCTAGCACGTCTCTGTCCATGCAGGCTAGCCAGTTGAGATCGACTGTCCTATTGTCAGAGTCTACTGGGGAGCTGCAGCTGCAGAGAGAGCCAGAGATGCAGAGAGAAAGACAGAGAGAGAGATGTGGTGTGGGGAAGAGAGAAGAGGGTGAAAGCCCCTGGAGCATTTTGCAGGTTATAAGGGCCTAACTCAAGGGCCCAGTGGCAGTGTTTAAACTTACGAGGAGTCAGGCTTCCATCCGTCATGAGCTGACTGCTCACTCTGGACTTCAACCAAGATCCCTTCGGGGGCCATTTTAGTTAGCCAGCCACTGGCTTAATCTGCCACTGTGTCAGCTGTTATATCCGCCATACTGGGATATGTTAATATTGCTCCGACTTTTCTGTGTGGGTTTGCAAGAACCTGGAAAAATGCCCCATTCAAATAGTCAGTCAGGCTGTGGCATTAGACTACCCACAGTGCTTTTTGGGTTTGAGCACTGAATGTGTTGGGGTGGAAGTGTTCGTTTAGGAGGGCACCTCTGCAATGGTGATGGACAAAGGAGGTGACAGTGACACCTTAAAACCCAGAGCAGCAGCAGCCCCAGCAGGCGTGACCTACAATATATGTGCAATGTGCAATATCACTGGCTCCCATCACTGCTAACACTGCCATCCGTGGGAAAGACAAGAGCCCTTGCCAGTCTGGGTCTGAGCTGCCCACTTTGACAAGACAAATACACACAAATATGTCCAACCATACACACAAAGAGTGTGCAACACTTTACAATTAAGTGATGGACATTTTCCTTGGATTCTGAAATAAAATACTACATTAATGTTTAGCATAGCAAGGTGATTGTATTTGCAAAATGTCTATGAAAGTTGAAATACTTGTGTGACAACCATGGTGCCTAAAATGCTCAGTATGAGCAGTTTAAGAAGATGTACAACCAGGCGTGGATGACACTAGGGGTCTGAGTCATACACATTAGCCTTATTAAGCAGTAGAGGCACTGTTGGTGATGCATATGAGGCCTGCTCTCTGTTTCTTTCTTACTCTCTCTCTCTCTCTCTGCTGTGGTCTGCTGGCACTTGGCCCAGGCCCAAGGAGACGAATCAAAGGCCAATGGAGCAGAAGACCTCTGATAGATCCTACTGCTTGGCAGTGCATACGCACACTGTAGCGGCCCACATGAAGCTGTGATCTGGAACAGAAGTCCCTTTCTCACTTCATCTCTCTCTTTTTCTCGCTTCTCTTTCTCACCCGTTCTCTCCATCACTCTCACTCTTTTGTTTTCTCTTTCTCTCTTTTTCTCTGAGGCCTTCTAGCAGCGTCACCAGCTCTGGCCATGCACCGATATCCGACAGTGAACCCAAGTGAATAACATTTGAGAGAAATAGTGAGGGAAAAGCACTTGGACAGTAGCCTTGTATAAACAGACCCAGATTCATTTTGTAAATAGGATTTGGCCGTGCTGTTCTCCGGGTTTAGCATCCTCTTTTGGCACAGCCTTCAGGCTCATTTTTAAATCACAGCATCATTTCTTAACCCATAAGCAGTGATCACTATGGGATTGCTTTACTTACTTTATTGCGGTGAATGGTACAACCTGATATCTTCTCTTTCATTTGCCTTTTCCCTGAGCTTGTTGCCAGTGAGGAAACAATGTTTGCCTTGGGTGATTGCATTGACTCTGTTACTTTGCTCTGTCTTAAATTTGTTGCTTATTAGTGTTGCTATCACTGGTTGAGTTCTATGCACTGTCTATTAAATGAAAATAGCAGTGCTGACTAAATTCTTTGCCATATTGCCAAGTACTCTCTAACAAAGTGTTCTATTACATGAAGGACACGAGCATTTGAAAAAAAATTGTAGTGTTGCCATTTTGAAAACTGACACAACAGGGAAATGTCTTCTTTCACGTTGTATTATCTTGCTGATTTTTTTTAGAAGGATTTTGTGCAATTTTATTTTCATTTACCTTTGCATTTTAATTGTAGAGAATATTGTCTAGCAGGGTACAGGTATGGACTCTAATGAACATGAATGTACAGAGTACATGTAGATCAGAATTTCCAACACAATACTGTTCTGCACTCTGTCACTAGAGTTCCCTGAGGTGAACATGTGACTTAACACTGCATTAATATCATTTACAAAAAACAATAGGCTCCACTGTGCTTTTGCACTCATCACTTCTTGGGAAATGTACCCACTAGTAATGCTCAATTGGAAGCCTATTGCCTGTATTCAGGGAATAGACTGTGTGTTTATGCATGCAGAAGCCCTGTGTGTGTGTGTGTGTGTGTGTGTGTATGTGTGTGCTGTTTCCCCTTCTCAGGTGAGCAGTGCACAACGATGTGTGCTTGTGTATCTGTGTATCTGTGTGTGTGTGTCTCCCCTATCGCTGGCATGGCAGGGAAGGGCTGCTTTGAGGGGCCGCGTCAATTATGCAGGCCCTCTTCTCCTCCACTGTCAAACCCACCGTGCTTCCCCAGCACCAGCCTGTGCATTATCCTTTGATCAGCGCGCCCAGATGGGTGAGCTGGCCCCAGTAGAGGAGCGCCGTGTGTGTGTGTGTGTGTGTGTGTGTGTGTGTGTGTGTGTGTGTGTGTGTGTGTGTGTGTGTGTGTGTGTGTGTGTAAGTGCTGGCTGCCTGACACAGACACACTCGTATGCTGAGATGACAGAGTTACAGATGCAATAAATGCCAAGCCAATCTCCTTAACAGCCTGACAATGTGGAGAAGGGCTGGAGGCTTACAGGGATGAAGGGTGGGGATGGCAGAAGATGGTGGTGATGTGTGTGTGTGTGTGTATGTGTGTGTGTATGTTGGGGGTGGGGGGGTATCGGCACAAACTTGTCATTGTGTGTGACAAAGTGAGAGAGCCCCTTCAAACAAAACAACCCATCTGGATGCACTGAGACTTAGTGGCCAAGAAATCATCCCCCTACCCACCACCACCACCACCACCACCACCTTACCACCACCATCTATCCATCTATCCACCCATCCATCCACAGAGCCCTATTCCTCAGCCACATTGTCCTCAGTCTCTAAAAGAGGACTAACCCTCTTCCCTTTCATCTGCTGAGTCCTTACACAAAGACATGATACATATCAATCCCTGGGCTTGAGCTTACCAGTGGATCACTGTCCCAGGGAGGGCAGAGTTTGAGCTATTCCATTCTGACCCCAGGATTAACAGGTCGCTCAACTAATAAATTACATTAGTGACATTGTGGGAATTACTGTAAACCAACACAGTAGCGACAAGGCTATTAGCTAGCAGTTCTGCACCATTAGAATAGACCGTGCTTAGTAGCAGAGGATATCTGGGACACATGAGATTCATAGTGCTTAGGCAGCTTAGCACTGGTATGGCAGATGGTATTTAGTGAAAGTCTCTAGGTTTAACTATTGCATTAAGTGCTTGTATTTATGCCTATGTATATTGATCCTATATTGGAAACTCAAAACATCAGGTATGCAATGTACAGTAAAGTATTATTCTTCTCTCATTAGAATTATCCTTAGCCCCCTACCATACCATACCCCTACCAGTGATGATCTTAGTACACTAAATGAACACAAGCAAGCTCATTCAGTAGCAACAAAACACCCCTCATGCATATGAAGCATCTATAACTGATCTACTGCTGAATGTGCTGATTCATTTAAAATGAATAATCTGACATAGGGTTTTTTTTGACTGTTTAGCAGTGTTACACAACTGCATGTTCTGTTTATAGAATGTCGCTAAATGTGGGCTGTAGGTGAATTTGACCATAGGCACTGGCTGCTAGGATTTCAAACTAGGCCAGCAGCCCTTTCAGAACTTCCCACGACTCAAATTAGGATGGTGACTCATGGGTGGAGAAACAGTATTTTACAGAATTCTCAGCACTTGGGTGACTGGGTGATATAGTCCTACAATATCACAAAATCCACATATAGTACAAATAGCTATCCAATTAAAGTAAACTAAAAAAACACACAAGAGGCATGCAGCATTCTTCCTGTAGTGCTAACACTGAATGAATGAAGGAGATGTTATCAGACGCAATCTCATGAGAGCAAGAAAACAGTGACAAACAGCTGCTCCAAACCTCTTTGATTTCCCTTTCCTCTCAAATAATTCCAGACCCTCTGTCTCAGGCCTGACATCTATCATCAAACCTCCTGCCACTAACACAGTCACACCAATCCGCTCTGTCACAGAAATCCACCTGTGCAGTTGCCCCTGTGCCAGCGAGGGACACCATGAAAAGTCACCCGCTGCTCTCAAATGCTTTGTCACTGAACTGCAAAGGCAAGTGCACCGATTTTCCGTGCGTTTGCCTCTCAATTATGGATAGTGCGCCTAATTAATTTAGACGGCTCGCAAACACTGAACTTCTGCTCGCTCCCATTACTGTTTCGAAGAGGAATGAAAAATACATAAGGCTTTGTGAGTATGTGTGTGTGTAAGTGCAGGTGTGTGTGTGTGTGCCTTTTGTGGGTATACACGTATTCATAAATGTGTGTATATGTGTGCCTGTGTGTGTGTTTGTGTGTATGTGTGTGTCTGTGTGTGTGTGTGTGTACACTTAGCACTGCAACTTATGCCCAGTAGCAGAAACACTCCAGCGACAAAACTCCCCCTCTGCGCAGCGTTTTTGTTTCCTTTCTCCGGAATGGTGTTTTTTCAAGCTGATCTGAGCCCAATTATGATGAGACAGAACTAATTAACTCTCCAGTGCCAGTAGGAGCATAGGGCTGAGAGAGAGGGGGGGGGAGTAGAAACAGACAGAAAAGCAGACAAAGGAAGAGAGAGAGAAATAGAGAGAACAAGAGAGAGAGGGGGGATTATGCATGATTCTAAGAAGGCCATCTTTGATACCTTTGCAAGTGCGAGCAGTCAAATATTTAACATGTTTTTTCTTACTTTTTCTCTATTTTAGCCGAACCTTCCCCCAAAGACCAAGCGGGCCTGTTAATTATCTGCTCCTTATCCTGAGAAAGTTACACTGGTTTTGAGACAAGTAATACATTTTTCATTAGAGCATCTGCTTCTGTAATAGAGGATAGTGGTACGCTTTAACATGGCAAATCTTTCATGGGTGAGACCAGTAAAAAGATAGACTAAAGTCTGAAGGACACTTCTTTTTTGTTTTCCTTTGTTTTTTCTTTTCCCTCGCTCTCTCTTCTCTCACTTATTTTTTGCGGTGTTGTGCTGTCATTCAGTCTGTGTCTGTGAAAGGCAAAGCTCAGGGGTAGAATCTGATGCTGACACGGCAGTAAGTGCTGTTTGTTGTCGCAGACCCTCCCGCCCAACTGTCCCAGATGAAATATTCAGCTCGTCCGCCTGACAACAAGCCCACAATCCCCCAGAAGTCCAGCCAAGGCAAAACGAGCGAGCATGGGGGAGTTAGGAGAGGAGATGCAAATTGACTCATGCTGGAATGGGCACAATCACATGTAACATCTTTCTTCCTATCACCACACACACACACACACACACACACACACACACACACACACACGTGCCAAAACACACTCACCCACTCCACCCGCTTGTCCCTGCCATGCTGACGCCAGACCACAACAGGTCTTTTGTCTCGCTGTGACACGTTCTGTCTGCTCTGTTCTGTCGGTAAGAGCCGTTCCTAGTGGTGCTGTTCAATTACTTATTGAAACTTAAAATAAAAAACATAGGGCTACTCCTCTGCTGAAGAACAAGACTTTTGTATGTGCTTGAGAAAGGAAGAGAGAGTTTCAACTAGGGCACTTACAGGGTGTGCCATTTAAAAATACACTTGTGAGCGCATGAACTGTAGAAGACATACTATGCATTAGTGATTTAGTATATGCAGTGCATGTGTTCTGCTTCACACTATTCTTAAATATACAGAGGAGTGTGTGTGGGTGTGTGTGAGTGTGCTTAGATGACTCAGTCAATGACCCTATCTCTCTCAATGGACTAAAGCAGGTCCTGGGCCAGCAGTCGTGGGCTTGGGGACCCAGCCCTGAGGCAGTCTGTCTGGGGAGCCCCTGTTTCTCATGCCAGGGTCTGGCACTGCGGCCTGGTTAATTTCCCAGCGACCTGTGCCAGTGCCCCGGACCAGTTGGGGCCCTGTCCCCCAGTGCCAGCATGCCTGAGTGGCCTGGCTCTCTGCACACCCCCGACGACGTAAAGGGCAAGTCGAGCATGTGGCAGAGTTTGAACCCGCTGCAATTTTTCATACTCGGCTTCATGTGAAGGGTGAGCCGAGCGCTAATGTCCCCAGCCGGGCATTCGGGGCCACTTCACATGCCACGACTCTTAAAGCTGGGTGGAGGTACTGGGGACAGAGCTGTGCTGGGGAGACATATGAAAAAATGTTCTCTAGACTCAGGGCTTAAAGAGGAAGACACACAATTACACAGGGTAAAAAGCGTACTGGAATGCAATGGAAAGAGACACCAAAATATGTACTGAAATGTACTTTGTTTGCCTTGTGAGAATACTGTTCATTCTTTAAGCATATATTCTCACATTCCAAAGCAATATCTTCTAGGAACTGAGATAGTAAGACATGCCAAGATTGCCTTGAGCATTTGTCAAAGAAATGGTCTTACTGTGTAATTAGCTAATGCACATCTTATTACAGATCTGTTATTGCCATTATTATAAATTGCTTGTTGTCAGTTTTACACTGACAGATACATGATGTATTTTAAAGCCACGAATGATGATATTCCCAAATGCTCAGTTCAGAACAGGACTGCTGTGTGACAAGTAATGCATTGAGCATGGTGCATAAACACACCTGGCATCATGTTATTGATCGCACAAGCAACACTAGCCATGATAAGTCTGCTCCTCTTGTCTGCTGTTTTCCATCATAGAGAGAGCGTGTGTGAGAGGCGCAGTGGGGGACCTGTGTGGCATGTAGTGTGTGCAGGGAAGGGATGATTGACAGGGAGCCTCGGTAAACATGTTACATACTGTGTGTGTCTCTGTGTGTCTGTGTGTGTGTGTGTGTGTGTGTGTGTGTGTGTATGGCTGCTGCCTTGCTCTCTCTCCTCAGGCTTACACTGGGGCCCTGACAAAGCCACACAGGCAAACACACGATAAACCCATGCATGCACACACACTCATACATGCACAAACACACATGCATACTTTCATACACACACTCACACACACACACACACACACATTCTTATACAATCACTCTTAAGTGAGAGCTACAGGCATGCCCATACATAAAGTACAGAAGGCTTGTTTTCCAGTCACTCATACAGTATATAAAATAAGTCACAAGAAATGGGTATGCACAACAGAATTTGTAGACAGGAAAAAAATCAAGATGTGACATATTTGGGTGGGACAAATAAACACTGAAAGATATTTCCCCATTCTGTTTGCTACGTAAAATGGCAGGCAGTTTTTGCTTTTTTCTTCCTCTGTGCTATCTTGCCTCGTGCTTTTTCAGATTCTTTTTGGTTGCAAATATTTTTTCAAAGAAGTCACAATAAGTCACAGTGATGTTTGACATCGGGGAAAGCGTTGCGATTAGGACTAAAGCATCGGTGGCGGTGGATTCAGCCGTCACCGAGAACAGTGATGTTGCCTTGAGCTTTTGAGTGTTGGATCTGCAAACAAAGGGAGCCAATCATCTCTCAGAGTTCACTGTGACATCAGGGAAATATGCAAATCTCTGAAGCAAGAAGACACACACATACACACACACACACACACACACACACAAACACATTGACACGGGCAGACACACACAAAAACCTCTCATCTAATGGAAAAATAACTAAAACAGTCTCAAATGTCAGATGCTACAAAACCCAGCAAGTTTCATGTCGGCTTCAAATGCCTTTGGCTTGGAGCGAGACAGTGAGAGAAAAGAAGGGGGGGGGGGCTAAAGGAGAAAGAGAGAAGGAGAGCAGTGCAGAGGCCTAAACACGTCGGTGACGGCGGCATGTATCAGTTCTCTCCAAAAAAAATAGAGTGTTCGCTCACGTTCTCTCTCTCTTTCCTCCAGCTCTGTGTTTTTCATCTTCCTCTCCCTCTTTCTCCCTCTGTCTCTCCTCGCTCTCTTCTTTAGAGAGAGGCAGATGTGAGCAGGTCGGATAATGAACGTGGGAGACTCTCTCTCCTAGCCTCCATTGTTCTCCATTGATGGGATTTCCTTGCCGTCGCCTGTCACTCTTGCTTCCACTAATTGAAACAATTTTCAGCCACCAACGCCTTGGCATCCAGCATCACACACACACATATGCATGCAAGCACACACACACACACACACACACACACAGGCAGAGAAGGCGGGCGGAGGCGGTGGCAGCAGCGGGGCAGGGAAGAGGATCAGGCTCCCGGTGTGAGGCACGTTGCATAGAGGCAGCCCAAAAAGGTAGCGTTTAAGCCACGCCACACAAGTGCCTCTCTTCCTGCCCCTGTCATCTGCCTCTTTGCTCTGGGTTTCCAGGAAAGAGACAAAAAGAAGGGAGAGAGACAGAGACAGAGGGAAAGAGAGAGAGAGAGACAGAGAAACAGGGAGAGAGACATGGCAAGGCATGCCAGTGGCTCGCCAAAGCCGCAGCAGCAGATGACACAGGCGTATGTGATACAAAGTGTAGCTCAGTGTCATAAATGTGTGTGTGCGTATGTGTGTGTGTGTGTGTGTGTGTGTGTGTGTGTGTGTGTGTGTGTGTGTGTGTACAGCAGCGCCGCCACTTAGGCAGAAAACAGTCGCTTGAGCTGAAACTTTGATATGGAGAAATACGAAGGCGGGGGTATTTACTCCCTCTCACAACCTAGCTCCACAAACAGCCACTTTCTGCCAAGCTTTTCAGGGCACATAAATGAAAAAGAGAGAGAGAGAGAGGCAGAAAAAGAGAAAGATGGCGGGAGGGGGGGGGGGTTCAAGATTAACAGTGGCATAACATGTAGAGAGCTCCGTCAGTGGCATGACACCTCGTTTCGCCGCGGCCCACTCTGATTGGGCCTAGCAGCGGCCCAGCCATCGACAGGCGTGATCAGAGGCACACCTGAAGAAAAACACAACTGTCAAGAGTCAGGCAACAAAGACCGAGCGACGGCTGATATGGCGGCACCTATTTTCCTTAACAGGAAAGGAAAAAATATAAATAAATAACTTCAACATTATGGATGAGGACTTGTGCAAGCCAAAACGGGAGAACAGACACAATAAGAAGAAAGAATATAAGAAAGAAAGTGCGTAAAGACAGGAAAAAAAAAGAATAAGAGGGATAACACATGGATAGCCTTACAGGGAGGGATGTTGGGGGTTGAGACACCCCTCCCTTTCACCCACCCCACCCCACTCTCCAAAAAAAAAAAAAAAAAAAGATTATGTTAATCTTTACTCCTTTGTCAAAACCCCAGCACCACCACACACACATGAAATGTTTTCATACTATGCCTTTTATCTGTGGAAGAAGGGATGTGAACCTCTTCAGTCAGTTGCAGCGGGCCACTTTCTGTGTGGCTTCGGGGTAATTAGCACCACTCGCCGACCCTTTCTTTTTCTCTGCTCAAGCTTATGGTCTGCTTAGGGCCTGTGACAGGGGATTGTGCCCCCCCTCCCCATCCCTCCCTCATAGTCAGTCCTCTGTCTACTATGGAGGAGAGGGTGGTGGTGGTGGTGTTGGGTGTGGTGGGGTTGTGGATTCCCAAGACCAGGACCTGGGCCACATCAACCATCTGTTAGCACTGGGAGGATCAGAAAGGCCATCGGTGGCTCTCCACTGCGCTGACAATCAAATGGACAGCTTAAGTTCAGACTGCTGACCACATTCATTGAGCCTATTCAGACTCTAACAGGAGAGGCAAAAAAGGCCAGTTATCTCAGCGACAGGGAATGGCAAGATCTGCTAGCGACTGAATGAAGTCCGTTGGGTCATGAGTGTGACGTTGTGCATTTTGTCACGGTGCGCAGATGTATGTGACATGTTCTAATATTTTTATTTAATTTCATATTAAGGATGGTGTCCCTTCACTCATCCATATGTTTGATACGTCCAGAGAGTGTGACGTCTCATTCACAGGATAGTTGTTTTTGAAAAATCTTTGAAATCTCTCTAGAATCATGCCTAGTGTGACATGGACACAATCAAGGACTCATTTGGTTTCCATACAGGTATAAGATATAAGGTGAGTCCAATCCAAACCTTCAAAACAAAATCCCTATCTGCTCACAGTAAAAGAAATGTACTGATTGCAATCTACAGTGATTTCCATTTGGACCAAAACCCAGATCCCTCTCTTTTATAGCTTCTCTGCATGACCTTAAAATCTCCTCTCCAAAGCCTTGTGAAAACTCACAGCAAGTTCACTGGATCTTAGGTGGATGTCAGGACAGCTAAAGGCAGAAGAGGGTGAAAGTGGAAGAATCAAACTGCGAAAACAAGAACCTGTAACTTTTAGATCTTCTCTGCGGCTTTTGGCCACGCGGGGGGCAGCTTGACACCTAATCTTTTTTCCCAGGGAGAGTGACCGAAGCTGGTGTGTGTGTGTGAGTGTGGGGGGTGATTGGGACGAAAGAAGCTCAGCCACCACAGCCACTAACAGCCACATTAAAGGCCTGGTGGAGAGGAGTTCGGTGGGGTACAGGGAGGGGGAATCGGCGAAATCCGACATCTGAAAGCAGCGCCAGTGGCTTACGCGCCTCGTATCAGTGTGGCCCATTCAGGGCCAGGTCAGAGGTGGCACCCAGATAAAGTGGCGGACAAGGAGATAACTAAGAACCCAGACCCTTATGGATGGCCCCCAAATGCAGAGACCTCTTTGACACATTCTTCTCCCACCCCAAAAGCCAAAAACCTAAACAAAAGAAAAAAGAAAACAGCTCATTTTCAGTTTTTTTTTGTCTGTGTCTCTCGTTCACTCTCTTTTTCTCTCTCCATCTGTATCACTGTGCCCTCTGTCGCACTCACTTTGATGTTTCTGTCTCTCCTTTTCTCCCTTTTCTCTCCCCCCTTTGTGCTTAATGGCCTTCAACGATGCCTCTTCTGCTCTCTCGCTCTACTCCAAAAGGATGAAACCCCTTCTTACGTTGTTGCTTTCTCTCTCTTTCTCTCCTTCTCTGTCTCTCTTTTCTTTTCTTCTGCTGTGGCCTGAGCTGCATCTGATTGTCTCTGTCACGGGTGCTTTGTCTTACACAGGCCTTGCTGCTGCCGAAGTGCAGGGAGGGGCCGGAGAGAGGGAGGGATGGGGTGGGCTTGGGGCGTGTATTGGTGGTGGTGGCGGTATAGTGGGGGCAGCTGCATCAAAGCCCATACGAGATGGACTCAACAGCAGTGGATTAAGGTCTTCTGCATGATAAAGTAGCCACCTAGGGGTTGTATTAAGTTAATATGTGAAAGAATGTTATTGAGGGGAGAAATAAAGTGCCCCCTCCCCCCCAAAAAAGGGGGCGGAAGGATTGGGTAGAGGTTGGGGTGGGCTAGGGTGGGTGCCTCTGTCACTCTCCCCTCTATAATATCCTAATCCTGGCTCTGGACACAGAGGGCAGCAGGCTGGAGTTTGCGTTAATCATGCAGTTGCCCATCTGTATTCTCTGTCCTTTAAGCTATTTAAACTTCACCTAAACTCAATTACTGGGCCCAGAGAGAGCAAGATGGTATATTACATGCAGTGAAAAGAGGGATTGAGTGTGGGGAATTTGAGGGGGCGGGGGTCCACGTCAAGAGAGAAGAGGGGGAAATAAAAAGGAATCTCAGCGTTAAAAGACACTGAGGTGTCAACGCCGCCAACTTAAGTTGCGACTAAACAGATTAGGGTGCCAGATCAGCGGAGTCAATATACAGGAGGACAATGAGCCTGAGAGTGCAGGAATCTCACTTTCAAAGTGTCATCTAAACTGTTAAGCAACTTAAAGCCAGGACAGCTTTAGAGAAACTGTGCTCTGGCATACATTTCCCCTCTTTTATACCTGACACATTTCCAGAGAGGATAGACACTGGGGGAGGAAAAAAAAGAAGAAAAAAGTCTTCTGCTGATGTCCACAGCTATAGCCAGTGAAAAACATTCCGTTATGAGAAAACCTTTATCCCTGAAGCAATTTGACTCAGTATTGTAGTTAAATGAAAAAGGCTAACATTGCTAGCCTCCGCCTTTGCAGTGTCGTGCTTTCCTTCACTTGCATTCCCTAGACGCCTCGCTCAAAACCATCATTTGCTTTGGTTCTTTTTGTTGACAAGTTCATAAACATCCCAGGAAAGAGGATAAAAGAGATAAAAAATTGAAAAAACATCTGTAGAGGGTGTAAGAAATAGTTTTCTGTTTTCAAAAGCTGTCATCTGTGAGTTATGTCGACAGCATGAGGAATAGCTGCCTCTCAGGAGCACAAAATGGAGGTTAAAATGTGCAACTGGGGAGGGAAAAAAGAATGGGCTTTGATTTTTATGGCAAACAGGCACATTTTTAATCCTCTTACAAAAGCCAGATAGATGCATTACACAGTTGAATACAAGGCTATAACATTTGTATGTTCAGCTTCGGAATATGGAGCAAATAACTGTGCAACGTTTGATGAGTAATTTATGAAGCAGAAAGAGATGTCACTTCAAATTGGGTAAACACAAGTCCGTCCCATAATGCTTATGGAAGTCTCTCACTCTGCCTTGTTCTCTGCCTTTCTCTTTCTATTTAGCAATTTGAGCGGTAAACGGATGAGCTTTGAGTGGAGCGACGGCACAAAACGCCATAAAGCGGTGCTGTGAGGTAATCGGCGTGTGTGTGTGTGTGGGGGGGGATTTTCTGCCCACTGGACAGGGTGCCCATCACTGCCCAGCGCCACCTCCCAGAGTGATGGGGAGCGGGGTAGCGCTCGGTCCATTTCACTTCCCCAGCCCTGTGGCCTTAACTCTGAGAGCAACACTGTATGTGAGGGAGGGGGCTGTCTGTCACTCCTTATAATCATTTAGCATAAGATCAGTGAATTGTACTTAAGTCATACATACATAAAAACTATATGAATATACAGCAATTTGTAAATTATAGCACAGCTTAATGCACAGTTGTTACATTTCAAAGGTGGTCCTTGGGCATTCTTATTCTCTTCATCTTGACTTTTCTCTTGGCTGAAATGTTCTTGAGCCACTCATTCATTGGGAAACAGCATGCAATTTCACATGCAGCAAAGCACATAAACTCCATTTCTTCTTGCTACACTGCTGCTCCATATGTGGACTAAATGATCACTCGTCTCACCCAGCGCGTGGTCAAATGGCGGCATGTCGGGCCAAACGCAAAAGGCGAAGTGATAATCTGCTAATCTGTGCAGAAATAAGACGAGTTCCTAGTCGTATGGAAAAAAAGGATGGAGGAACATGGATGGACACATTTGGCAGGGCGAGTAAATGGGTGCATCTGTGTGGCAAGGGCCCGAGAGTGGTGAGCATTCACTGAGCTCCAGCCATCTGCAAAGGACATAAATTTGGTACGTTCAGAGGAAGTGGGCAGTTGAAGACAGCAAAGCCATTTGCTCTTCAATGAAGCAGCTACTTCTGAGTGGCACAAATAACACACCCAAAGAATTTTGAACTGTCATTCCTCTTCAGTAGCCTCCCTTGTGTGGACTGAGGGATGTGACACC
The DNA here is from genome assembly GCA_027481765.1 of Tenualosa thibaudeaui. Lineage (NCBI taxonomy): Eukaryota > Metazoa > Chordata > Actinopteri > Clupeiformes > Clupeidae > Tenualosa > Tenualosa thibaudeaui. The sequence goes on along the minus strand of JAIFZK010000023.1, from coordinate 1,046,043 downwards.
ATCACACGATAAATGCTCTTAACAAGGAACCCTTAACACACATACACACACACTCACCCCCCCTCCACACACACACACCATCATAGATTCATCAGGCCCTTTTTTTGCAGTCCTTTTAATGGTCCTATTTCAGAATAATAGACTTTTTACTGGAGTGTGCACAGCTTTGTTCATTTCGCCTTGGCGAAAAAAAAGTAATCACTGATCTATTTTTTAGCACCTCATGCTAAAGCAAAAAGAAGTTTGACTTGGTAAACTGATTGGTGAATTTGTCTTTTACTGGACACATTCACTTATCTGCAGTCACCTGAGCTTGAAATGCATAGCTGTGACCGAGGTGAAAAGTCTGGAAACAAGGAACAAGGGCATTTCACTTCATGCATGTTTTTGTAGCCTCCTCTGGCATCAATCCCCTGAACAACAACAGCAAAGAAAAAAAAATCAAGAGAAATTCTTTGTTTTCTCTCGCTTGCCTGAAAGAGCCGAGGCGCAGCATCAGTCGTGCCGAGTGTGCCCGGCTCGTGACGGCCTGTACAGAAACATTAACCTGGCGCACGGCTGGAGCGAGCGCCCACAGTGATAGCTCAGGACAGAGGTGGGGGTGCAGGGGGGATGAGGAGAGGTATGGAGCAAAGCAGAGCGAGGTGGGTTGGGCGTCGTTGTCACACCGCGTTTGCTGTCCTCACCACCCCGACTTCCTCGGGCGCCACAAAGGAAATGTTTAGGCCGCAGATGAAGCACAAAGTGCCAGAGCTCCAGGTGTTAAGAGAAGGCGAGGAGATGGATATCCCTGTGGCAGAGACACCGTGTCACACAAAAACAAAACCACCAGCACCAAGACCACTGTCTGTTAATGTTCAAGACTAGCCTCTTCCACAACGGTTATGTTTACTTAGTGGCACTTTGGTTGTGTCTGTAAATGCAGTTGACAACAGCGTTGTTAGTTTAAGTGATGTTAGCGTTATGCCATTGTCATTCATTGGCCATCTAGGAGTAGACGGTGCATCAAAGAGTTGGGATTTTGGAGGGTTTCTAAGACAAAAATCCAGTTTGTGTGTCTGTTTTAGGGCTGAGTAAACTCAAATCTCAAAAACTCTTTATTCAGACCAGCAGCCAATGGCCCAGAGGGAGAAGGGTTTGTTCTTCATTTAGGCTGAAGCTGTTCCATGGAATCTCACCCTCTCCCTATAAATGTTCTGAATCCCCCCCCCCCCCAAAAAAAAAAAAAGACAACAAACAAAAAAAAAATATTGAGACTATGGCTCCCAAGGCGATGTATTTGCTATCCACAGAACGAGATTGTGAGGCAAGTCCCGCTTGAAAGCACATATGTGAGACTTTTGTGACCTTTGACCTTTTGTGGCATATGCCTTTCCAGCTCTTCGCCCACCCCCACCTCCTCCTCAACTCACATTCTACATGCATGCACACCCATGGACCGTAGATTGATCAGATCACATTCCGTCTCTTCAGAGTGATCGTGATGACTGCACAAGATGAATGCCCGTGGCGTTGGGCATACTTATCTCAATGCCCCCTGGGCGTCTGAGACATGCCACTGCTTTTCATCACGGGCAGTGGAGGGGGCATGGCACACAGGCTTTACTCCGGGGCAATCGCTTCTTACAACACTTGCCAAAGTATGGATCCTCATTACCTCCTCTCTCTGTCTTCCTCCTCCCCCTGTTCACTTCTTTTCTCCAGCTCCGACTGTCTTTGCCTCAGCTTCAAAGATGGAGAGAGAGAGAGAAAGAGAGAGAGAAAAGGAGAGAAAGAATATAATTCCTGGGGAAAGCAGATCTCTATGCTGTGATTTGTCTTCCAACATCCCCCCCCATACCTTATGTGAGTGTTGCGTGTGGAGGAACTCTCTAAACCCATCTTACAAAACCCTGCCCCCCCACCTCACTCCAGTCGTGATGAGAAATAATGGGGTGGGCCGAGGGCATGGATGGAGGGAGGGGAGCTAAAGGAATAAAATAAAATGACCTCAGGATAGTCTAAATAGGGAGGGAAAACACACATCTCTAACTGACCACTCACGCTCCATCAGAATCATATTTTTTCCACTTCATGCTTGGATTCCCAGTGAAGCGCTTGCACCCCTACCCCCCCCCCCCACCCACCCAACACAGACATACACACACATACACACACATACACACACATATCCACATCACCCCCATCCTCACTACCACCACCACCTCTCGTCTTCCTTTTCCCCTCCCCACCCCCTCGCCCAAAACACACACTTTCTGTAAACAAAACACACATTTGGAACAGAACATCACAAATCAAATGGGATGTGAGCTTTATACTCATTGCCCTGGACACTCAGTAGTCTTTTCAGAGCGGGAGGGAAAAAAGCAACAACAGCCTTTACGCCTAGTTATGGACAAAGTGCATTTTTCCATTGCTAAGTGGTCTGTGTGTGTGTGTGTGTGTGTGTGTGTGTGTGTGTGTGGAGGGTTGGGGGGGGTTACTGAGTGAGAGCGGAGCAAGCAAGGGAGGGGGCTTTTTCGATGCAAGGCGGAGCCACAGTCCAGATCTGACCTGACATCTCTGGCGTGGCGACTTTGCAGGACAGCCAACTTGGCAAGACAGCCAAGCGTACCTTCTGAGACAAGCCTTAAAGAGCATTAAACAAATCCGTTTTGGGCCTACGTCCCAGGGGTGTCACGATCGCGTTGCTCGAAACCCAGCACCATTGGAAAGCCGTCCCTTTAGTTTTTGAAGTTTATCGGTCCTAATGCAGCCACTTTTTCTCGCGCATTGAGCGCTCCCATCCTCACAGCTGAAAAATAAAGAAACACATGGCTTTTTGCAATAGGGAGCTTAATCCTATCTGACGTGTATGTTTCTCCTCTCCATTTATAAATAGCCTAATAAATGCTCCTCGCTCCCCACTCTGCGTACTGTAAGACCCTGAGGGACGAAATGAGAATGGACGTTTGCCCTCGCTCCCTGATGACCGTGGACTCTCAGGCGAGAATGGCAAATATGAGGCAGACTCGGTGTGAACGGTGAATGCTGAACGATGTGCATGCCATCAGCTAGACTCTTCCTGTCTGTATGACTTGGAGCCTTAGCATCAAAGGCTTCACCTTAACCTCAATACTCTGAATTATCCAAGTGTTGGCAATAAACTGATCCAGTGTCAGTTTTGATGTCTCATCAGTGAGTATTAGAAAAGTCATTTTGGAGGGTACAGCACCTGAGCTGAGATCAGTCATCCTAGTCTGTCTTAGAAGTTTAGGGTGAAAAAAAGTGAGGCTTGGGTACTAATGAAGCTCATTGTTTATGGCAGTCAGTTGGACTAAGGCCTGAACTCTGAGCTGTGTGGGTCCTTAGGTTCAGGCCAACCCTTCACCACAGTAGTCTAATGGTCAGTGGAGAGTCTGCGGAAAAGGTCACTTGGCTTATTAATACTCATTCAGCTAAAGGTGATTCAAATCGCTCACTATTTATAACAAGCTTCCAATGTGTCTCTTCTGTCCAGCGCTCTACTCTCTGTTCCCCCATGGAAGTTCACTCTCATTACCATGGTGGTGGCTTGAATCAGATTGTGGCTAATTATAAGTAACCAGAACATTGTTAGGAAAACTTTATAAAGTTTACAAAAACGACTGGTTCCCTTTCAAGGGAAATGTATGGTCTCTTCACTAATATCACGTCTCCTTCAATGGTCCAGTACTGTAATGCAAGAAACACGATAGCATTACAACAATTAAGAGGTATATTATAGATGACATATTACAATAAGATCTGCTATTTTTAACAATTTGTTGAAAAAATAACAATTGATTGATACCCATTTTCATTAGATGCCATATTTTAATTTTGTTTTGGGTTGAAATTACATTCAGAACGCCAAATTCCCATCAATGCTTTTTGTGAAAAAGAAGGAAAATAGAGCAATATAATTATCCTAGATATTAAGTACAGTATCTCATTACCCATGATGACTATTAAGAGTCCTATAATCTGACAGAAGAGTCTACATATCTGTTGTGTCAGCCGTAATAAGGTAGCGATTAAAGAAAGATGGAGGAGGTAAGGCTACGACCGCACGCGTGTGTGCACACATCGACACACACACTCACCTCAGGACACAAACAGAGGAAAGAGGTCGATTCATTGACACGGTGAGATGCTGTGCTCTTTTACCAGAGCGCTTGAGACTCATAAAAAATGACAACGTGAACCCTCGGACGTGTTTATTGTCAGATGCTTTGGCCCGGAGAAGAACACGTGGCCTTAGCCACACTGGCACCCTATCCTCTTCCACACAGGCTATGGCATCCTGCCCTTGTTGACCGCACCAATGCCATTTTTTTTTCAGTACAGCAACAACACTAATAGGACCCTATAGATTTTAGTTTTTTATTTAGAAAAAACATTAATGCCAGCAACAGCAACACTGTGGTATCTTTTGTCCTAGAAGAGTATGGATATACAGTATGAGAGGCTAGTAGTTAATGCTAATAAAAAGCAGTGTCTTACTGTCTTACAGTGTCCATCTGCCAACCTCCCTTCATCTCAGCCAGCGACCAGCTGCCTCTACAAGCCAATGGATAGAGGAGGAGAGAGATTGAGAGAGAGAGAGAGAGAGGAGGTGGGAGGGCTGGGGGGTTGTTTGTTTGAGTGCGCAGCAGATCTGTCCGGAACGCTAATGATCACCCTAATTGAATTCCAGCTAATTAGCCGTCTATGTGCGTGTGCTGGCCTGCTTGATTCGCTGGTGTCGGGGGTTCCCTCACTCCCTCTAAGCATACGTGACAAGATCCGAACTGAGCTGGTGAGCTATCAAACCAAGACATCTCTAAGTGCAAAAAAAAAAAAAATAGAAAGGAAAACAAATCCGAATCATCCTTCATATATTCACAACATATATGCTCACTCTATATCTCTCTCTCTCTCACACACACACACACACACTAGGCATCCTCTGGCCATGTTAGTGGCAGGCCTGCTATAGGTTAAGGGTGGCCGAGCTGCTTGCAAGAGGAGTGGGGTGAGTGGAGCGCAGCAGCGTAATTTAAATTCTGATGACATTTACTGTCAGGGAATATTAGCACAGGGCCATACTGCCTTACTCAGCAGCTATGGGCCCCGGGCTCTGGAGAAAGAAAGACTCTCTCTCTCTGTCTCTATGCTATAGTCTTCCAAAGAGCCCCCAACTGCTCGACCACAACAACATTCCCCCTGCCCTCCCCCTCTTCCAGGTTTCTCTGCCAGGAAAATTAAGCCTGGTGCCCTTGTTTGTGTCACCAGTCCTTACCCACCGCTCCCCCCTCCCCCACCGCCTGCCTATGCCCCTCTGCTATCTTAGGAGCCTGGGAGCCATCCGAATGCGAGCGTCTGGGAAAAGTGCCTGGTGGAATGTCATGCACACAGGTCATGCAGACTCTGCATGGCCTGACACCTTCGCTGCGCTTTGGGAAAAAGGATGTTTGCAGCCCCCTCATCCCCATCAACCACACCCCCACACCCCCGACCTAAACCCCATCCTTGGTCAAATGCTACAGGAGAGACCTTCTCATTGCACACTCTTTTAAAAAGAGCAGAGGGCAAAAACATAGGCATTGCTCGCAAAACTCAACTGCATAAGTGAGGCCATGTCACCAAATCCCCTTGTGTCGCTATGTGTGTGTGTTTGTGCGCGCATCTATTTGTGTGTATGTGTGTGTTTGTGTCTGAAGGAATGTGTGTATTTTGTGTATGTGTGTGTGTACACCCACAGGAGGGTGTTTTTGTGCGTTTAACTCTTGAGATAAAGCACATTAGACAGGGCCCGGGTCTGCGCTGGCCCCCAGCAATGACATGACCTTGAATGAGTAATGCAAGCCCCTGCAATCAGACAGCACCACTGCCCACCCAGCCAGCCCCGGGTTAATCAGAGCCCATTTAGAATGTAAAAGAGAGGAATTAGCTAATTGCTAGGGGTTTACACTTCACTATATGAGAACACAGGGCATGTGTTACAACTCTGAAACATTGTTTATTAATTATCTAATTTATAGAATATATTTTTGTCTACTTAGAATTCAGGAAGCACAATAAAAAAATCCTTAAACAAACCCATATGTAATATGTCAAGATAGCAGTCATGGATTGTGATTTGCTGATTTTGGAAGTGAATGATCTATTGTTTAAGACTACATCACAGATGCATAACAGACTGATAAAAATTAGATTTTTTTTTTTGGCGAAAATGGGGACACTGTCACTGTAAGTGCATCAGACAGCAGTGTCTCTGCACTTTGTGTTTGCCAATAAAATCATGTCTTAAATAGGGGAGATTAAAGTGGGCTATAACAGCCCTTAACTGACTGAGCGGGAACTATGACAGGACCTTGGGAGATTCACAAAGACCGCTTGGAACACATGTCACATATCATAGCTTCACTGTGTAGCCCCACCACTACCTGCAAGCTACAAATGTGCACTTCTTCTCTTGTTGGCACTAAAAAAAGACAAGGGTGAGGGTGGGGGAATGGGGAGACAGAGAGAGAGAGTGAGAGAGAGAAAGAGAGAGGGACAGACAGACAGAGAGAGAGGCAGGATGTAGGGTTGTGAGCAGGAAGGAGAAAAAAGCCCAGCAGCATCTGCATTTAGTCAGTTTTACACCATTTCTCCAGCTTATAAAATCTCACACACAAGCGTATTTCACATTCAACTATTTAAATGCATTAGCATATCCCGCTAGCCGGACAAGCAGAGAGCTCCGTGAGCAACAGGCCTTGTGTGTGCACGCTGACAGTCCGCCGGTAGCCCCGCTACAGCACACAGCCATCTGCCGAAGACGCGCACAGCTGCCAATAAAGCACATTATGACATAAACAAATACACAACTGCTAAAACAACAACAAGACTGCAAGCCAACAGCCTCCCTCAGCGTTCCAGAGTTATAGCCAAGGTGTGATGGTTTTTTCTTCAGTAAAGTTTACTCAGCAAGATATTCAGTCTGTTTGTGTTCATGTGGGTCTGCGCATCTTTATAATCTGCTGGGGATTGCGAGTCTGTTCTCCTGTGTACTCCAGCATCATCCATCTCTGCGTCTACTCATCCCCCCCCCCCCTGTTTGTCTCTCTCTCTCTCTGTCCTTTCCTTCCTCTGCATATCTCTATCTCTCTGTCTCTTTCCAGTCTGCAGTGCCGTACGGACTAGTTTAAGTGAGGGATGGAGAGAGAAGGCGTGAAAGATTCTACTATGCCGCTTTCGGTTGGGATGGGAGGGTTGCAGGAAAAATGGGACCGTCTGTAGCATTATAGAAATACTGGAGAGAAAAATCCCCCATTGCGGCCCAATAGTCCGGCTCTTGTGTTTATGCTGGTGTTTGGGATGCAGTTCATCCTGCTCAATAGATAGATTTAGGAACTAGAAGACAAGTTACACAAACAGGACTTTCACTCGCTTGTCCTATAACAGCGTCTGCAGAATCTATTTTACTTTCAGGTGTGCAACGATGACTGAACAATATATCAGCGTATTCCAAAAAAATCAATAATTTATCAGTACACTTTTAACATCTGAATAAGCTGAAATAAATACTGTCAGTTCTTGGTATCTATGCATCTCATGCACATAATCAATATAATACTCATCACCAGAAATATATTACAGTAGTGTCATATTCATTTACTCTGTAGACAATACTACGGAGAAAGACATATTACTCCAGAGAGTCTCTGAACATCTTAAAAAGGTTCAACTCAGAAAAGTTTGTGATATTAATTAATTTTGAGCATTCAAAGAGCACGCTCACTGTAAACGCTTTCGGTTTGGTACAGAACAGGCTGATTTGTTATTCTTTTGTAAATCTTCCTAAAGCTGCAAAAGGACTACTGGGGTTTTTGTCTTCTCAACACATTCAGTGCGGTAAAGATGCTTAAACACACACACACACACACACACACACACACACACTCACACTCACATTCCAACGTGACGACCAGTCAAAAACTAGTCTGGCAATCCAGATTGCTTTCGATTAAGTCTAAATTAGGTTTGTGAAGAGCGCAAACAGATTATAGGCGAACCTAAGCTTCTGATCTGTTTTGAAAAGGAGCGGAGTGTTAAGGAGATCTTGGAGTCTTAGAAAATGCTGTGAAAGAGACACAATCCTGCAGCAATCAAAGACAACTACTTTGAAATGGAGTCTATTTAAATGAAACAATGACAGCCCATAACAAACAATGCATATGGAGCAACACAATTTCACTCAATTGTCCCCCTTTAATTGGTTGCTTCATAATCTCCTTAAGATATAGCATCAAAAACAAACCAGTGAAGAATCATATAGCAACAAATTCCTCACACCGCAAGAGTTTTTTCTTTTGATTTCAGTTTGATGCTTCGTTGAAATCTATCCTGGGTATACAATTGGTCATCCCTCTCTCCCCCCTATTGTAGAGTAGAAACTAGCCTGAATCTCCCTGAGAAATCTGTGCTGGTTTCACACATGAGATGTGCTTTTAAGGCTGACTGGTGAGGGAATAATGAAGGTGCTTATCATCAAGAGCATGGGGTGAGCAGCTCTGGTGCAAACGCTGACATTTGTTAGGGACAATTAAAGAAAAGGGTGAAGCCTGTCATCTCCTTCCTCCTCCACTTTCTCTCTGTGTGTGTGTGTCTCTCTCTCTCTCTCTCTTCTCTCTCTCCTGGTCTCTTTCTCTCTTTCAGCACTCACTAGGTGCTGAAAGTAATCTACTTCTCCCCTCTTCTTTCTCTTTGCTTTAATTAGAAAAAAAAAGAAAAGAAAAGAAAAAGTTGGAGAGGGACGCCATGATGAGCACATGACAGAAAGCCATTATTTTCTGAATTTTTAATGCGTCTCTCGCCACTCGCTGAGATGAGACCCATGCTGGCTTCCTCTTTAGCTATGGCCACTTCCTGGCTGACGTGATGATATTTCCTCTCCCAGGGTGGTTCTCAAGGGCTGCGGCGGAGGGAGAAAATTGGCAGCGCAGAAATTGGTGGCATTTTGTGGTCTTTAAAGAGTATGGGGGGTTCTCATTAAAAGCTGTCCGAGGCAAGGCCTTCAAGTTTCCCTCCCATCATTAGCCTTCAGTAGAACATGCCAGAAAGAGGGAGAGAGAAAGAGAGAGATTGCCGGATTGGCATAAAACCGTATTGTCAATTTACAGCTGACGGAGCAGCAAGCAGTGGAGTGGAGCTTTTGGTGTGTGTGTATGTGACGGTGGAGGGGGGATAGGGTGATGGTGGGTGCAGACCTCACCTCCAAAGCCCACCTCAGCCCCCCAAACCCTTCTTCCCTGCTGCAGCAGACCCTTGCTGGGCTTAGCGGAGCTCTAATGAGCCCTGAGGACAGAGATGGACGGAGACGGCTGGTCAGAGAGGGACAGGGCCGCTCCAGATGCCAGTGCTCCCCAAGGAGAAGTATACCTCTACTCTGTACTCCAGTATTACATGAAGGCCTGCAGAGCAGAGTAGTATTTGCTCACAAACATTTGCTTGGGTCATAATGTAGTGAGCAAATAAAACATACAGTTTTTTATTACTTTGGTTATTTTCCAACTGTTGGTTATATTTGCATATAAATAAATAAGCAAATTGTACATCCTGTGTGTTATAAATTCTAAAAGTACATTGTAGTGGTAAGCATATAGTAAGTAACTGTGTCTAATTAGCAGATTATTTTACTTATGTTACGCAGGCTAAAGGCTACCTTCGGTGTAGGCTGATAAAGGGATGGTGGTGGTAGAAGATGCACTGTTCTGCCATTACAGGTATGCACACTGAACCTTAATGAGAACGTATAAAATTTTCAGTGCTATTTCCAGTGCTATGTCCTAACAAGATTTATAATGATTGTTATTTTGGTAAGGCCAACGGACACATTTGATGAAGTGTTGAATTTAGGCAATAATTATTTAAGCCTGTCGTACTGTCTGTCCTTTCACCATACGCTCCCTGTAAGTGCTGTGCATAAAACAGAGTCAGTTGCTATTCTTGTATGCAATTATGAGGTTTTCGCAGAACAAATGAAACACTCTGAGCGAACTAGTGTACCTGCTGTGTGGTCCCCAATTCAATTTATCGGATTGGTTCTGATAAGGTAGGGAAAGTGAAATGTAATCTTGTGGCAATTACCAGTTTTACTCATGCACCACCGGCTCGGTCAGAGGAGGAGACCAGTGCTTTAATTGGACTGAATGATGGGGTTTTTACTGCGGCTACAGAGACCTGCTCTAATTTTCACACCTCCAAAGGTCACCCACTCAACACATCAGTAGACCTGTCAGGCCCCCTGGCACCTAATATTCCTGGACATTAAGTCATATACTCACCAAAAAAAAGAACTTTCATATTCAGCGCTCACCTCCTCCCTCCTCCAGGTTAGTCAAATAGAATTACGAGCGGGAAGAAATACTGCATAGCGAGAGCTTTCTTCCTCTTTTAAGAGCATAAAAAGTTTGTGGTAGAGAACTGGAGACTATCTTCTCCTCAAGCCTATTGTGGTCTTTTGGTATGGTGACAGAGGGATGAGAGAGTTGATCTCTTAGGATTTGTGGGAGCTGGCTGGATCAATAGCACACCGTCAAAGGCTTTTGTGTGTGTGTGTGTGTGTGTGTGTGTGTGTGTGTGTGAATGGAGAGAGGGTATCACATATGAACAGTTAACAGGCAAAGAATGCCCAGTGGTCACTATGTAAATACAGTCAAGTGGACGAGAGACTCTAAATGAAGAGACAGTTGTTTGGGTTAACGTCATCAGAGTGTTCTTTTTCTCTCACTCTTTTCTCCCTCTGTGACCATGTCATCTTGCTGCCTCACTTTTCTAAGGTTAAATAGGCAGACATAGTTGGCATGTAGCCTTTAAAGTACATTTTACAGGTATTTCAGCAACAAGGACCTTGTTAAGTGTTATCATGAGAGACATCATTTATTCTGCAGAGAATGAAATATTGTTTTGTCTTGCCATTTTTGTGATGATGGTAATTCTTTCACTTTTACTGATTTAATTCTTTCATTTTATTGAGAGAAAACTAAAGCTGAGGAAAATCAATGAAGTCATTGAGAAACACATCTCTTTTCTCCACAGCAAGAAAGCCTTTCTAAAACAGGTGCCTGGAAACTCCAAATTCAATAAGCTGGATTAAACATTTGCGGAAATAGCTAAAGTGGGTGGTTTAAGCTTGAATCACCTTTAAAAAAAAAAAAAAAAAAAAAAGTGCAACAGAGAGGAAAAAATGTGAGAGTGAGAGAGAGCGGGTTGGTAACATAGTAAGGATCAAACATGGAGAAAATTGAGGCCTTTTGGCATGGCAACTGCTACCATCCGATGGGGGGCAAAGAAATTAGCAATGCTCATCTGGAGCGGAAGTGCCTCAACGGGAACCCCCCCATCGGAGGTCCTCTAATCATATGTAATGTCCACCTCTGGAACGTAACAGAGCGAGTTCACAATAAGCTTAACCCCTACTTTTATATTGGGCCCAGCAGGTCTTCTCCACCATGTTGGGCACTTTGAACACTATTTTGTTATTTTGATTTCACTTGGCTTTCCTAATCCAGCTTCCCCACTTGCCTTCCAATAAAACACAGAGCGGCTCAGAGAAAAAGAAAGCTTTAGCCTGCAGCCAACACTGCAAGAATTTACTAAACTCTTTCTTTCTCCAATAAATAAATAATACAAAAAACTTTTGTACAAATGTACATCCTTGGTTTTCAAAAATGCTGACAATGCTCTACTGTAGTTCCAGTACAGTGTAAGGTCACTTGTTGGAATAACTTTTTAAACAGATGAAAACAAACAGCGAGTGGTCTTTTCTGTTGTGGGTCTCAATGAGGTAAGCTCAGCAACCAGCAGCTACCTCCACAGCCCACTTCCACCCCTGTTGTCCCCTTCACCCATTTAATATCCCCCAGCAGACCCAAGCTGGCCAGGCCGCTTTCATTGGGCCTGGCAGCCTGGCGAGCACCATTTACTGGGGGCTGAACCCCACTTGCAGCCTGTTGCGGCAGTGCAGACGTGGGAAGGGTCCTGAGGCCTGGCCGTGAATTAATGTCTCATTCTCTCATTCCCTCTCTCTCTCTCTCTCTCTCACACACACACACCATAATTTAGCCTCCCTCCCCAACCTTTCCCCACCTCTCCATCTCTTACAACCCCCCCACACACACATACACACACACACAAACTCCCTCAATAGAGCTCCACAATCCCCTAGTCTGGAGAGGCTTGAAAAAGAGATGCAGTGTTTCGATTGCTCAATATTCATCTACATTTTCTCCCCTGGATGGGCGCAATATGGCGGGCTTAATTAACTTCTCTCAAAGGTGAAGCAGTGCGCACCATCTGCTGTCAGACAATCATGTTTGGGTGCTGCTCTCTTTAATCCCGTTACTCCCTTAACTATGGACAGAGAAGGAGAGAGAGAGAAAGAGAGAGAGAGAGAAGAAGAAAAAGAGGGAGGGAGAAAACAAAACAGAAAGCTTCCTAATCATATCCCTTACTGGAGTCACTTTGCCTTCTCTCTGTGCCGCCCCACGTTGTTACCCTGCTGCGTGTTTCTGTCTCTCTTTCTCGAGTGAAATCTCAGGAAATCTGGGTGGTGCGCCTCCCCAGAGCGGCCCAACTGCGGTGTAGTAATTACTTTAAGCTTCCGTTCTGCTTTCGCAACTTTTTTTGGAGGGGGAAGATGTAGCGTGCTTCATTTTTAAGCCAATCTCAAGATTGAAGATTTCCAAAATATAACGTTTCTGAAGTGTGCAGCTCTTTGCTGCTTATGCACAATATGAATGCCAATGAGATTTGCAATTTCAAAATATATTTTATCAGTAAGGACATTACCCTCATGCACACACACAAATACACACAAAAAATTTAACTTATTATTTATTTTTATATTAAGAAAAAAAAATCTCAAGGACCACACATCTCAATCAAGGACCTTGCTGAACTTGCCCCAAAGCTGGGTCATTATTTGATCTTTGTTGCTCTTAATCTGATTAGGTCATTGTGGAGGTAAACTTCAGGCCCAATCTTGTTAGCAGCTGGCCCAGATGGCTTTACATCGGCTACTGAGCTGGAAAATGAACTGAGCAGTTCAGCGTTGGCCTTGCTCCTTTTTAAGACCCACACAACGACTACTTCAGCTCCTTCTGTCCCTCCTCTCCTCCTGGCTCTTCAAACGAGATATTATCCTCCCCGGAGCTCGCGCTGCCCACCAAGGCACTTTTTTTCTTCTTCCTTCAGCTCTTTGTCTGCGACGTCTCGTTGTTATTCTTCTTGTCCGATCCCTGCCGATGATGCCGCGACAGTGGGAGGAACAATAGCCAAAGACCCCCAGCCCCTCTCAAGAAGTCTGCATCCCAAGACGTTTCATTTCAACAGTTGTTAGCGTGTTTTTGACCGAAACTTGCACCGGTTAACCCTACAGGTCGAGGGAGGTATGCAGCATCGCTTCACTACTCATTTCAAATGAACAGACCCTTTTTTCTAGACTAACACTCTCTCTCTCTCTTTTCTTCTTTTCTCTCTCTCTCCCCTTCCCTAAATTATGCAAATGCCTTAGATGTGTGGTCCAGCCTAAGACACTCGCAGTTTTGCTTGTGGACGTCTTGCGGCATTGAGTGCTTTTACAGTGAATGCACACCACCATCTAAAGCACAAAAAGTCCCCCTAAAGGCTGAAAGGAGTTCAAAGCATTCAGAAGACAAAAAGGACTAAGCTGGGGATTTTTATGTACACTGAAAAGAAGAATAAAATATAAGTTCCCCCATTGATGCCCGTTATGGCCTCCATATCAGAGCATTATCTCAGCACATAAAGGGTGCAGATTTCGCCTTCTTATTTTTCCCCCTTCTCGCACACCATATGCAAAGAAGAAACGCGGGACAATTTAGGCAGGCCGGCGATTTTGCCACACGAACCGCTGAATGCTCTTTTTGACACTCTATTGAAGGAACAAGGAATTCAAAAGAGGTTATATTCGATTAAGTTTTCTGCCTCAATAGGTTATAATCAGTGCTAAAGTATTGAGCACTAGACAGAGCAGAGAGTGTCTAAAGAGGCTAATCAGGAGGTTTTTCTCCCTGTTATCGCCTCCCATACGAGGCTAACAGCACACAGAAGTGCCCTTCTTCTATTGATTATCTGGATAGGAATTTAAATATTAATACACTTGCTGGCCCTGCAACGCACTCACTCATGAGCCTGGCTTCATGGCAAAGCACTCATTCTCCAGATTAAAAAACAGAATCCTTGGCTTTTTTTATTCCTGAGAAGTGGTCTCCCTCTCTCTCTCTCTCTCTCACACACACACACACACACACATTCTCTCTCTCTCTCTCTCTCTCTCTCTCTCTCTCTCTTTCTCTCCCTCTCTCTATTTATAGTGAAAAGAAACTTGAAGAAGTAAGTTGAGAAGAGCGGGGGGGACTGAGCTTGGAGACTGGAGTGTGATTTCAAAGGCTGGATGCCCTCTCTCCTCCAGGCCCCATCCAGTTAATGATGCGGGAGTCACATGGTGGCCATTTAACCAGTGCAGACTGCAACTGAGAGAGAGAAAGAGAGAGAGAGTGAATGAGACAGGGGGACTGAGGCCAAACATTTCCTTTCTGTGGCCGCTCTCTGAAATGCTTGCCAAGTAAACACACACACACAAACACAACAAGGCAAAGCTCTAATTAGTTGATGAAAAACGTAGTCATTTGTTCTTTTCACCACTCTTCTGCTGTGTTCAACACACTCTTTACTTGTGTTTTCTGCACAAATAAACCAAGCCCACAAAGTGAAGGAAAAAAAGGATGCGTAGCTAGTACGGCCAGCCAGTTCTGGTGCAGTTCTTGTCACTGATTAAAAACATAGATTTATAGACTATGATGGAAGATTTGGGGCATTTGGTATTTAACAGAGTTTTACAAGCTTTTTCTGAGAGGGCAGTTTGCTGATTCATGGCCTGAGGAAGACTTGGCATTGGTCAGTTTTGTTACACTGATGGTTTAATAATAGTTAGACATGATGGAGTTTATTCAAGGTAATATTTTTTGAATCACATTGTTTTTAAACATGGAGTTAAGGTATTTCTTTTTATTACAATATTGTATTAAACACACCGTGTTTACAGACACAAAAGCAACATCCAAAACAACTTCCAAAACTTGATCACTGGCCAAAAAATCAAAGACAGACTTGAATCTCACCCATATTCTCTTGCAGTGTCTACTCTGTTTAACATCCTTTCACCCAGAATGCACAAACGCATTCACTACAACCACAAAATATTCACAGCAACAACAACTACAAGACATACTGATGATGTGAGGACCCAGATGGCTGTTGCCAGCCATAGTCCCCCACTGAAGCCCAGCCCTGATGAGTGGGTATAACAGAGAAATCACGCTTGACCATAAGGCAAACACCCTGGTGCTCTTTGTGAAATCGTGAACAAAATACATTTTTATTAAAGCAAGACTGACGCCATACAAACTTGTGGTGTCTATATAACGGCACGCAATCATACAGTGTGTCCTGCCCTAACTAGTTTGAAGTCTACCTTGGCTGGTTACAATAGCACGAGTTATGAAATCTCAATGGAGAAAATTACTGCAATCTTTACTTCCAGAGCCCCACTGTTGATCTCTATATAGAGAAAAAGAGGATGTGATAATAGACACAAAGGAAGAAAGATGTTTTTTTTTTCTTTGTTCAACCAATCAGATTTTTTTCGGCAGCAGGAAAAGAGGTCTTAAGCCGGATGAAGCTTTAAGTTCCACGAATGCTACACAGAGGGCTTTGCCAGACTCACAGTGGCATGTGGAATAACACCCCAGACGTTGTGGGGTTAGCAAGACTGTTTTGGGCATGACGCTGAAGTATGGGTGCAGAGCATTTTTGTCCAACATTTTTGGAATGGATGTTTCAACAGGCACTATTATTTAAAAAAAAAAACAAATGCAAATAAATGAATAAACGTGGAAATCCTGAATGTTTTCATAGTACCTCAACTGGGCTCATACTGCAAAAAAAATGCTGAACATTTTTTCAAAATACAAAATGTGCAGTCCTAGTATATTGTGTTCAAATGATAAAGATTATTAATTGAATTTAATTGAGTTTGTCACATATCACACTTTCTAGCTTAATACCTGTGTAATTACAATGGGATTACATAGGGATTTTTTAAAATGCAATGTTCAGTTTGAAATGTAACTCAGACCCTGTGATGATTTCACACTTCTCTGTGGTGGACACAAAAATCAACAAATGTTGCTGATGAGATCATCGACAGGAGATTACTTTATTCTGCTGTGGCTGGTTAAAGACCAGGGGATGTGAATAAGCCACGGACTTAAACCACCCCCCTCCAATTATACACACACACACACTTACACACACACACACACACACACACACACTGAGCACATGGCAGCCTGGAGCATTAATGCAGAAACACAGAGGTCATTAGCAGCACAGCATGGAGCAGCATAAAGCAATCACCGCTGCTGAACAGTGGCCCCTGCCACTCCAGGACAGCTCGTCCTCCCCACCCCAAACCCAACCCCACGCCACGCTGCTCCCAACCTCCAGTCCCCAACCCACCCACCCCCAACCACATCTGAATGCACCCTGCCTGGGTAATATCTCTGGACAGACATGTCAGAGCACAAGATTTGCCATGTAGGCAGCAGGCAATAGCCCTATCCAGACACTTGTTCATCGCTGCCTTGTGTAATTATGGTCATGGCTGGCCATTGTGCCGTCGTATGGGAAGCATTCACCTAACTTCATTTTAAGATGGCACCATGTTTAAGTACACTTATGACTTGCTAACATGCTTCTCCCCATTTGCCTTTCTCTGAATGGTTTACAAAGATGTGTTGTTTAGCTAATGTCTTGAAATAAAAGAAATCTCTCCCACTTGAAATGAAACATTATTTGTCTTTTTCCTAATCAGAAGACGTGTGGTCAATCCTGCTTGTTCCCTAAAACTTCGGGAACAGTTCGGGAAAGTTCGTCTTCTTTGTTATCTCTGTCAAAAACAACTTAAAGGTTGAAAAGCACAACACAACAAAGGGCAGCCGCTCCCATGGATGGAAAAAAGACTCTACCTCTATTGTTGTTGTTGTTGTTTTTCCCTGTAGGCCAAAGACGGAGTGACGCGCCATCTCAATCCAATCACTCTTAGTCCGGAGACCAGAGGACAAAAAAAGGGAGTGAGAGAGAGCAAGAGACAGGAGGGGGGGAAAAATGAGACATCGACACTTAAAGCTTAAGAGACTAACTCCTACACAAAGGAGAGCCATACTTCAGACCCGACGGCGGATGCATCTCCTTCACACAAATGGCATCGCAGTCATTTGTCTGGGTGATGTGTGAATGATGCTTGCCACTATCTATCACAAGGGAGAACAAGGGTGTGATAGAGAGAGGGAGTATTGGAGGAGAGGAGGGCAGGGGGGAGGAAGAGGGCGGATCGGATGAGAGCGGCGGACACTCCGGGGAGCTCATTACCCAACCTATTAATCTGTTATTTGACCCCAGCGGGAATGGGGGCCAATTTAAAGGGTACACCGAGGTTGTTTTAGTGAGAGGGATCAACAACACAAAAAACACCCTCTGTCAAAGCTCGAGTCAACACATCCAATTTACGGCAGAGATTGATCATAAGCGCTCCACAAGTGATCGCTTTATAGGGACGGCTATGACAAACTTCCGACATCAAGTGAGCACCAATGTGTCTTGTCGGATCTGTATCTGGGGTCAGAGTTTGACACCCCTCTCCTTTTCCCTCTCAATCCCTGACATGATTGTGAAAGACACACCATTATGGGTGGCACACATACTAATTTCAGTCAACAGGAATGGAAAAGGCCAAACATTTAGATGCATGTCTGCAATAAGTATGTGCTTTTTTTCTGCTGGGTGTCTTGTCTGGAGTTGGGTTAGCAAGGGTCTTCATGGGGAAGGGTATGAGAGGAGGCTTACAGGACAAGGGGGAACTTGTGTGTGCGCACTTCTGCTAAGTCCGAAACAGTGGCATGCCCGGGAGTGTCCTGTCTCTCTGTCTTCTCATATGGCTGCCACACCACTCAATTAAACAGCTTGTCTGATCTCTGGAAAACCGTTGAGATGGGCACTTTTCCCTGTCGTGCTTCTCCAACCGCCTCTTAGCTCCATGACCAATGTGCACGTCCGCAGATGCAAGTACACTTTGTCATGTTTAACAGGCCAGCAGGCCTGTGCTTTTTTGTAGGCTTTGGCAGGAAAAGTGTTTTTCAATGTTCGTGTTCACAGCCATGGAAATGTTTGAATGCTTAATCAGTGTGGGATGTTACAGGGAGTGGTGGGTGTACAAGATCAAACATTGTGCAATAATTCAAGAGCTAAACCAGATTCAAAACTAAATATCCCAACAGGCACTGGGGCCAGTCCCTCATCCACCTGGGCAAACACGGATCTCACTCATGAATGAATGAGAACTGTCTGTTACTAGAGCATTGTCAGTCCTTAGGAATGATATTTCAGCTTTCTGATTAGTGTAATTATCTTAAATTAAAATCAAATGACCAGCAGTATGAAAGGTAATTCAAATGAACATAATGTTACCCAATCTCACTCCCCTGGTATTAATTTAGACCAGTTTCTAATGTTATCTTCATCATAGCATATAAAATGCTTTAATTGAGCAGTTTTGCTCACATTTAGAAACAAATGACATTCCTGAACAGAAGCACAGTAAAAGGCTGGCCACATATGCCCAGTGTTGGGCAAGCTACTCAGAACATGTAATTAACTAAGCTACTAGTTACTCCACATCAAATAAAGGCTTCACTGCACTTAAGTTACCTGAAGACAAAATGTGAAGATACTTTATAATTTATAAAAAGGCCTATAAATAAATAGAATCATCCAATCCAATAGACATACAATAGCAACTTGTACTTTCAATGAGGCAAAAAGTTTGTAAAACAATAGTCCTTATTTTTATAATTTATTATTTCCACTTTACATGCCTAGGAATTATGAAATGGAATAATATGTTGTGCATGTGTATTTTTCTTCATTGGGCAATATATAGTATTTCTTACAATGCGTAGTGTTTTGCACAATAGTTTTTCTAGTAGGCCTATACTTTCTAATGTGATTTTACCACTTAAATTTACTTTATACCACTCCTGGATCAAATTTCCTATTGTGATGCTCTATGTACAACAGGCATTATTCAGATAACTGCACATTTCTGAAATAGTTGCACTTTTCTGGCCATATTACACTTAAGCAATAAGCCCCGACAGGTTGTTCTATACCATAAATATAACACAGCTGAGGGGTGTTGTTAGGCACAAGGTGAGCAGAGTGAAACCACACATTCACGCATTTACCAGAGTTACCACACATTCACGCATTTAGCAGACGCTTTTATCCAAAGCGACTTACATTTTTGTCAACTATTTTGTCAACTTTTGCACCCACAACTTTTCAGGCTACTGGCACGCTAGCCAGGTTCCTTAACCACTATGCTACCACCGCCGCGACACATACTGGTTGCCACTGTGAAACGGTTACCACACACATACATTGCTTGGTTTCCTTAGATAAAGTCACAACAAGAAATGTAGCGCTCAACCATCTTGCGTAAAATTCCATATTCTCATTGACTTTGAATGGGAAAAATGCTTTCATGACCCAGTTCATGTTCCACCCCATAGGACAACTTTCTGGCCTTGAAAAATGAATGTTTGTGACATAACAGATCTGCCTCTTCACTTACATTATTACATATACACTTACACCCAGATTTCTCTCATGTTTATGGTACTGAACACACACACACACACACAAATACACAGAGACTCCAGCCATTTGTTCCTCTTAGCATCTGAAACAACCCGTTTGTAATCTTCTGCGTATGTTGTGTTCAGCAAACACAAATGCAAGGCGCTAACGTCGCCGCGTTATTCATTGAATCCAGCAGCAGGTGGCCACATCTAAGACCGTGCGCATTAATAATGTGGATCTTTAGGGAAGCAAAGTGGGGTAGCTCTCCCTCTCTGTTTCTCTTCTCCTGTCTCTCTTGTTTTTTCCCTCCTCCTCCTTCTTTATCTCTCTCCCTTTCTCTTTTCTTATCTTATCCCTGGCATCCTTTGGGTTTGGCTAATCACTTACTTACCCCAGTAGGAGCAGCTGGTGCCTGTGATTGTTAGCGTTAGCATTGAGCCCCTTGTGTTTCATCTGTGAGTACGGCTTTAGTTCTACTGTACGATCAGTGGCAGGAGGCTAGTGTGTGTGTGTTGGCGGGGTGGGGGTGGTAGTGTGGGCTGAAGAGATGTGTGTGTGTGTGTGTGTGTTGTGGGGGGGTGCTGCTTTGCGCCGTGCTCTGTGGGTGGAC
Source organism: Tenualosa thibaudeaui (assembly GCA_027481765.1). NCBI lineage: Eukaryota > Metazoa > Chordata > Actinopteri > Clupeiformes > Clupeidae > Tenualosa > Tenualosa thibaudeaui. Next base: position 1,025,681 of record JAIFZK010000023.1, on the reverse strand, counting down.
TCTCCACCCCACCCCACTCCACCCCAGCTCAGCCTCTTCTCCTCACCTCTGCTTTCTTGGTGTCCTGTTTGAGATGTCATGACTGTAGCTCCTCATTAACGGCCTCCGCTGGGATACCCCTAATCCTATCTGGATCCTCCCTCCTGATTAGCTGATCACAGATGCATGGAGAGGGGTAGCAGTTGAGATGGGGGTGGGGTGGATGGCTGGTGGCTGGTTGTGAGAGACTCTGGCTGTGAGAGATGGTTCCCCAGCAGTGACAGTCAGTCCTAGGCTCCCCCCAGGGGTTCAGTCAGCACAGGTCAGTAAGAGAGAGGAGGGAGGCTCTCCTGGTTCCTCCTGCCTCTGATGCTGTTTGATCTAAAGCAACTGGTCCATCCCCTAAGAGGTAGAAGGGTCAGAGTGTCAGGCGCATGGAAAAGGGATGGATGTGGGGGGTGGGTTTTGAGGGGTGAAACTGATGTTGGATCAGTAGGATCACAGAGGCTGAATAAGTAAAGAATAATTCAGACTGTGGTGTTTATAAAGGCCATGGCAGAAGGTGAACAATATTAAATTGCATTACACATACTATTAAATGTATCAAGGGCATTTTTGATGTGGTTAAAAAAAACGTATGGCTGAGAGGTCAGGGTGGAACTAATTATGCTAATGTATCAGTGAAGGATAATCCGCATGATGTGCCTTTAACGAATTTAACAGACAATAGGGAGGGTAAAGATCCTCCCCGTGCAAAAACAATGTAACTAACACCTTCAAGTGGATTTTCCATAGTAGAACCTTTTAGGCCTGTCAGCTTGTATCCACTATTACACTAGAAACCCTAGAAACCTATCTATCATATAACAGTGGACAGTGGGTCTAGTCTCTCTTACCCCTCTGTCCCTCTAGTTGACAGGATACCCAATGACTGTGTGGACCCTCCATTTGAAACTGCCTTTGGTGGTGGCGGTGGTGGTGGTGCCGCGTGTGTCGGGGGGAAGAAATTTTGATTTTAGACTTTGATTTTTTTCCCCTTTTCCTCCTTCCCTCTCTCTGATGGCAAGTATGAAAGGGACAGTGATACATATTTCAGGGCCCCAAACTCCACAAAGGCCCCTGCTATAAAGAGGTATAAACCTTTGAACTAAACAAAGGTCCATCACCCACTCATATCAAGTGCCTTATGTGGACTTAGCCACTGAGGAGACAGCAAGATAGGAGGAATGAGAGATTGGGTAGCGGAGAGATAGCAGAGAGAAAGAGCGAGGGAAAGAGGGGAGAAAACAGAGTGATACACAAAGCTAAGAGCAGGCTGTCTGTATCCGTGTGTGTGTGTGTGTGTTTGTGTGACAGGTTGTTTGAGCAATGCCCCCATGTGTTGTGGTCTAGAGTCCCGCAGTCATGACTGCCCTCTCCACCTCTCCACCTCCCAGGGCCTCGGCTTGAGCCTCAGAGCTCGGCTGAAAGCCTGTGGGCTGAAGGCCTCGATCTGCAGGGCTTTCTGCTGGCGACCCCGTGCTTCTCCCAGGTCTACTGGCTGCATTAGCTTGATTAAAGCAGGGGTTTCTTTTTTCTAAGGGAGTGGGGGACCCTGGCTTTTGTACTCCGCCATCCACGACAGATGAAAGACAGTTTGCTTTCCCCCCCTGGGTCTCAGCGATATCTCTCTTTCCTCTCTCTCTTCTTCCTCTCTCTCTCTCTCACCCTCTTACCCTTCTTTTACTGTGCTCTCAGCACCGGGGTCGACAAAAGACAAAAGGGCCCTGGAGTAAGAGCGATGGGAAAGCTTCTTTGCCAAATGATCTCTAATTGTTGCTTTCTTCCCCCGAACCCCGGTGCAGCTCACTCACTCGGCCGACTCGTCTGCCGCAACCCGCTCGCAATCCTGCCTCTAAAAGCCTCTTCTGGACCGAGTGGAAGCCATTACTTAAACCGCACTTCGTGTCGCAGTCACAATTGCCCGTCATTACTGCTATCAAAGGGAGTGTGTCATTTCTTTTATTGCTTTGAAGGAGTGCAAAACAAAGCCTGCCAATGCAGCGAGTTAATGCACTATATTTCATTCATCGAGAGCGCAGCAGGGATATGAAATGAATAGGATGATGTCGGACAAAGGGAACAATTTTGCTAATAAGATTTCATCAGTGCGGATTGCGCCTTGTGTTATTACATGGACACAATGAAATTGTATTTACTCAGTGAGCCCTTTTCCATAGGGACCACACAAAAAAAGCTAAGAGGAGATCTAAATGCTTGCAATGATTCTATATGTGGCAGCGAACCTGGGGAAGACAGTCAGTGCATGGCCTGTAAATGACCTGGCCAGCCCCTAGCGCACCATATCATACGCGTCCCATTGTTAACATGCTCACAGACCTTAAATTGGAAGGCTTAACCATCCCACAAATTTTCCTCCTCTCTCTCTTGCCGCCAGAAGAATTTGGTCCCCACTGCATCTGGGCGACTTGTCACCAGAGACACCAGCCTCCTTTGATTAAAAACATATGGAAAGGAAAACACTCAGCTCCTTGACTGCAGTTAAAGATGAGATGGTGACAGACTATTATTCTGGCTTAGACAGCGAGATAAAGAAGCAAGAAGAAAAAGACGAGAGAGATAGAGAGAGAGAGTGAGAAGTGGAGGGGAAAAGCATCTGCACAAAAACAAACAAATAAACACGGTCTTTGGCACAGAAGCAGTGTTCTGGAGATGATAACGCTATAAAAGGAGTCACACTGATCAATGCGACTGTGGATTTTGATAACTCATCGCATACGCTACAGACAAATGATGAGATAGGTGTGTGTGTGTGTGTGTTTGTGTGTTGCAATGTGCCAAATGCACTCCAAATTACCCTTCAAGCTCAACTCAGGGGATGTATGCAGGAGTGCCTTGTGTAAATAAGGGGGCAGCATACATTACCTCCCTCTCTGGATGTCAATCGTGATCGCGTGCCCTGTTTTCTTTTTGTTATCTTGTCGCCTCTCCGTCTCACTGGCGGAATGACATGAAATGAAAGTGCACTCTCTCTCTCCCTCTCCCTCTCTCTCTCTCTCCCTCTCTCTTTCTCTCTCTCTCTCTCTCCCTCACTCGGCAGCACCAGCAGCGCTTCTCTGAGCACTTTCTGACACTTGAAAACGATTCTGGGGTTTCGCAGAAAGAGCCACAGCTGGGCGGTGTCTGATTGGCTGGCTGGCGCCAGGGCTGCCACAGAAAACTTTTTCCACCGCTTGAAGGAGCTGTCTGGGCGCGGGACAGGTGGTGTTTATGCAGATGAATGAACACATTACTGGGTGCTCTTCCTTTTGGTTTAAACATTAGCGTTTCAAATGTGACAAATCAGATATGCGTCTCGCCCGCACTGCCAAACGTGCCATTGTCGTTGCCGCAAGGTTGTGTGCAGTCATTGTGTGTGTGTGTGTTCATGTGTTAGCGTGTGTGTGTGTGTTTGTGTGTGTGTGAGTATGCATAGAAGGGTTCACATGAACATGCTAGTGATTGTGCTGTGTTTTGCATGAGGGAGTGGGTACATTTTCCACTTGAGTGAAGCCCGTCTCACTAAAGGTTGATGAGTTTTACTGTGAAAGTATGTCTGTGTGCTTGTAACAGCAGGGGTTTGTTTGTGGGCCTGCTTCTGTTTCAGTGGAGAGTGAAGAATTGAGAATTGAGTTGGTAGGTGAATTTGTGTGAATTTATCTTTTTTTTTATTGTGTGTTTAACAGAATAGTTCTATCTGTTATTTGTGCGTGTGTGGTGTGAGTGTGTTTCTGCAATCTGGTCTGTACATGTGGGTGTGTGTGTGTGTGTGTGTGTTTGCATATACAAATACAAGCCTATCAATGCGTGCGTGTATGTGTATGTGTGTGTACATGTCCGTGTGTGTTTCTGCAGGTCTGGCTGACTGCACTTTCTCTCCTCTGCACAGGCAGTGCGGATGGCCAAATGTTGCGGGGGGATCTCAGCTGCGAGTCTTTGTTCTCTGCATGGGAGAGGGATGGGTCTGCCTGTGACCCGAGGCCACTGGGCCTTAAGTGGGTATTGCTGACAACAAGCAATTACCTCCCCATTATCGCTACACAGGCTGTAATTGGCTCTCCTTCTGTACGGCACAGCTCGCTGGAGTGATTAACACATGCTTTCCCTCCCTCTCTATCTTCCTCTATCTCTCTCTATCTGTCTCTCTCTCTCTCCTGCTTTCTGTCTTTCTATCTCTCTGTCTCTCTCTCCCTGTTTCTCTCTACCTGTCTGTCTCTCTCTTATCTACTCCCTCTTGTCTCATGCTCTCTCTCTTTATCTAGCACTTTCTGAGTTATTTTCTTTATCCTCTTCACCGAGCTAAATTGTTCACAGAAATCATAGCAGTGCTCAGGAACCATAAAGTCAGAGCCATGATGAGTTCATAGATGGAGACACCCAGTGCACTGTGGGATCCCTGAGAGTGTATTAACTGTGAGAGCCGCGAGCAGCCAATCGAATGCAGATGAACAGCTTATGAAGGTGGCCTGTGGTCGTATGAAATGAAGATCATTAACGGAGGGAAGGTGGGAGGGTGGACAGAGGAGCAGGTCAATTAATAAGTTCACCTATGAACTGATGTGTCCCTAATTTTAATAGGTTTTCCCCTGATATTAGGGTTTTCATGGAAGGGGCAGCACTTCAAAAAGAGATTAATATCGAAGTGCTGTGGAAGGAATGACACCTTCCTCCACCTCTGGAAAAAATCTCTGTTTAATGAAACCACTAGAGTAAAGCCACTTGTACTAGGAGAAAAATCTTGGATATGCAAACTAGTCATTGAGCTATGTTATTATAAGGATATTGGTTTGTCTAAATTTGACAATCAATTATCAATTAATTCATTTATAATAGTTTTGGCTGTTTCTGTCAGCAGATAAAGAACCCAAAGTATGCCAACATACAGAATTTTACACATTCTTTTCCGAAACGTGAATCGGAAGCTGTATATATGGGGTATATAGGAGAATCAAGACAGAACAAGCGTTTTATCACTCAACAATTAAATGCTGGTAATACAAATTTTGATGTATGTTGATCCCTCTAGGAAATCCAGTTTTCCTCACTGTCCCTATTTCACTTGAACAAATCCACTAAACCATTAATAAGTAATTATGTGACGTATGGGCAGTAACCATGATATAAGAGAAAATGGCTTTTTTAAATAGTTATACAGTTGTAATTGACAGTGCCTCTATACGGATCGATTTCAGATGCAAATCTCAGTAGCAAATTGACATAAAAGCTTTCTTTGACTAAGACGTCACTTTGAAAAAGAGGAAAAATTGCTGCAAGTAGCAGTCATCACTGAGAGGAAATATCCGTCTGTTTCGGTGGAGTAAATTAAACAAGCGTCTCTTGTTCGGGGAGATGAGCGAGCAAGGGCTTTTGTTCTGTTTGTGTAACTCCCACCACCAGCACCAAGTAGCTCCAGCACCAACACACACACCCCACACACACCACCACCACCCTCCTTCTCCACTCTCACTCTCCTGGTAGCTACTATGGGTTGCTTTAGTTCAAGTCTTGGTGAAGAGACTGAAGTCTATTGTCTGGGTCAACTTGACCTGACCTGGCTGGTTAAGCTGAGGCATTGTGAGCAGCAAATCGTTTCAGCTGAGGGGGCCGCCTGCACTGGGAGGCCAGGAGGAGAAGAATGCGCTTCAAAAAAAGAAAGAAAGAAAGAAAAAGAGAAAAAAAAGAGCATCCCTCAAGTCAGGAGAAAAGGCAGGTTGTTTTGTGCTTCAGTCTTTCTCTCTCTTTCTCTGTCTCTCACTCTCTGACTTTTTTTTCTCCCTCTCTTGCTCTGCCATTTCTCACTCAGCTTTCTCACTTTCTTCCCTCTCCAGTTTGGCATGGCAGAGAGCAATGGCCAGTGGCCATGAGCAGAAGAGGGAAGGAAGAGGGGAAAGGTTTCAGCAGGAAGCTTCTATCGTTCTTAAGCACACCACCATCTCTTGCTGCCTCTCACTCTCGGGTAAGATACAACCAAACAAAAAAAAAGCGAAAAACGGATCCATCTGGAAATGAATGAGTGGTTAGTGAGTAAACAAGTATTTTTGAATAGTATTGAAGTTTTCTTTACAACTACAAATTACCCTAGATGAATTTGCTTTAGAATTTTCTCAAACTTGTCCTTCCTCTTCATTCTACAGAAAATATGTATTTCTGACACAATGACATGTGAAGTATGCTCTGTAAACCATCTGCACGGCTTTATTTATGGGCAGTTTCAAAACAAGCGACAGCTCTCTGTGACAGCACATCACTTAGACACGCTGCCACTTCCTGTCACTTCATGTATATATTACTCACCCTCCTGCATGCAAGCTTTCCGATGGAACTGGAAGATTGTCCCCATCATTATACGATGATTAGGCCTCAAGGGCAGGCTTGCGCTTGTTCCACCAGCACGTCAGGTTCTTTTAACCGACCACAAGACGTAATAGCAAAGGAGCCTCGTTCTCCAGTGAAAAGTGAATACCATTTTTTTCCTCTCCTTCCTTACATCTCATCCACCATCTTGCCTGTCCATACCCGCGTAGCAGGTGTGAGCGCTTGCCTATAAATAGAATGTTATGGGGTGAGTTAGAGAGGGCGCCCACTGCATGCTAGTCTTCACAAGCCTTAGCTGTTGCATGTCATAACAAAAAAAAGAGAAACGTCCAAGAAAAAAAAAAAACCTTGACAATTCAGCAGCAATCAACAACTTGTTTTCTAGCCCGATACCCAGAGCAGAGAAGTGGGAAGATGGCCTGCTGACGCTTAGCGCCGGGTCCTAATCACATTTCTGCCAGGCGGCAGGCCCGGGCTTGTGCCTCACAGGTATCCGCTAACTCATCTCAGTCCCATTTCTTCACACCCTCGTTGCACTTAATAGCCTGGCTTTGTCACTCGTCCCCGGTAGCTGGCCCAGAGACAACCTCAATTTAAAAACGTAATTAACTCTGACACGCCACGGTCCTCTGCAGGAGCCTCGGCACACAGACACACACACACACACACACACACATGCTCTCCCACTACACATACACACAGACGCTCCTGTGAGTCACCCCAGGAACAGCAGCCACGTCAACAACAACAAGTTAAAACAACAGCAAATACACCCCAAAAACAGATGAGAATGTGGAGACAGCATCTCTCATAAAAATAAAATGGTAGCGATGAGGGGGATGGGGGAGTAATTGAGAAGTTACTTAGCTCCTGAGAAACAGACATATCGCATTGTGCAAAGGAAACGCCTGCTTAGTGCTTGAGGGGGCATCCCAGGGCATTGCAGAGAATTGAGAAACAAGCGTGTGTTGTTTTGCGAGATGCGGTTCGAGTGTCAAACTGATGAAGCATTCCATTTGCGCAAACAGTTGGTGTCCTCGCGTCAGACCCCCGCCTCGTCAGATCAATCACCAAACATATCAACTGCTAAATCGCCCATGGTCTACTTATGAGCTAGCCAGGACTTGTATGATTATCATTTAAAAAAAAAAAATGCCACACTTGTTTGTGGTATCCCACTGACCACTGAGTGGGTGTCTTAAGTGAACACCGAGGTGTGGCAGTGGATACTGGGGGGGGATTGACAGTGTGTGTTTGTGTGTGTGTCGTGGGGGATGTTGTGGTCTCCCAGAGCCTTCACCTCATTTCCTCCGAGGCTTTGCATGGTAGACACCTCTGGCCATTTAATTACCACAACGAAGCTGAGCCTCTCACTGAAAGACACCCCCTCCCTCCCTCCCTCCCACCCTGCCTTTCCTCTCCTGCTCTCCATAGCTCTCTCCCAGGCAGCTCTCCCTGCCCTCACACTGAAGGGCCCAGCTAATTGTTCGCTTGCACTTGCCATGACACCGCGCCGGCAGACAGAACAAAGGAGAAAAACCACCAAAAGGTAGCAAGTGAGTTCATGTAATAATTTTCATTAACCCTCGCTCTTGCACGTCCCCTGGTCTTATCGTCTTTCATCCTTAACCCCCCCCAACCCACCCACGCCTCATCCCATCCCTCATCACAACCACCCCCCACCCCAAAAAGCTGTGCAACCCTCCTTCATTGCCTCCCTGAACTGTGTGGCGAAGTGCTCAAATTATCCACAAGCATTTGGAGCTATCGCTAATTATCCAAAGAGTTCCTCATTAGGAGATTTTCAATCCAATCTTAGATCAACACTTGTTCAGACCTCAGGGATTCTCCCTTCCCAACAGCGGTTAAACAAACAATCAGTTCAAAGGATCAGGTATTCCACTCTAAAAGGAGCGGAGAGAAGCGAAGGGTAAACAACTGCTCACTTGAAAGAAATGACTCCACTGGCTGCTCAGCATGGATGCCCCAATCTATAATTCATTCAGCTCAAGATAAAAAAACTCAGTTTTTCTTTTCTTTTTTTTTGTCTTGTACATGCTGGTCCCAAAGTCCTTAGTTTGGCCCACTTCATTGACTGTGCAAAGGACAAACTGATGCAAGAGATTAGAAAGAGAATGTGTGTATATATTTGAGAACGCAAGAGAGAGAGGGTGGAGAGAGAGAGAGAGAGAGAGAGAGAGCTAAACTGACCACAATTAAAGGGGACTCTTTTTTGCTGCTTCATGTAATTATGATATGGCAAACAGGCAGAGGTGCTGACCAGCTTAAGTGTGCCGAGTCCTACGGGCACAAAGTCTCTTCCGCAATTAACTCAAGCTTTTGCTAATTAATTCACAATAACGTTCCTGCACTTAATGACCATTAGGGCGGCGAGACACGACAGCATATAAATGGGATAGTGGAGCAGAGGGCTTTGGCAAGGAGAGGACACACCTAGGAAAAATGACTCTCTCCTTTAACATGACAGAGTACAGTACAGAAAGCACCCCATTGCAAACAGTGCAAACAGAACACATCACATGTCTAATGTGTAGCTACTGATTTCAGATGCTTTTTATTCTCTTACTACCCCAACCTCCCAAACATCCACATATAGTACATGCCTCTCTTTTTTCTCTCTGTCACTCTTTACAGCAGTATTCTTCTCTCTGTGAAAGCACCACTGTATCGGAGTCTGTCACTTAAAATATAATGCCGTCAGATCTGCAATTTTAACCTTGAAGCAATTAGTTGTTGTTGAGGCTTAATGAGTCCTGACATCTCTCAGCAATGATGAAACTCCTAATTGCTCAGTAAAAAACTGAAGCTTTTGACATCACTGCTGACAGACTCCCCCCCCCACACACCCGTTCCTTTTCTCCCTCGGTGCGGACGTGCACGTGACGGCGCCTCGGTTTTTGAAACTTGAAAGGTAGCAGAACTTCTCCGCCATCAGCTGTCCCATCACTCGAGCTGAGGTGTGTGTGTGTGTGTGTGTGTTGGGGAGGGGGGGTGGTAAGCGAAGAAAAGAGAGAAAAAAAGGAGAGGGGGAGAGAGGGTGAGGAGAAAAGACGAAGGGAAAAAGGCTGGATTTGCCAAAATGATGAGGCCATTTAAAGCGTGATAGGCCTGGGCTAATGCATCATTCAGCAGCACTGTCATGGACGAAGAGGGGTGTCAGAGCTGAACCAGGAGGATGACTGTTCCCGAGCAGACATGGGGAGGCTGATGAATTGATGGCTCAGGACACCGTGACAAAGTCCCCCCTCTACACACACACACACACACACACACACAAACAGACAGATAACAGTGGGCTTGCCTTCTGGCTCCAAGGCAGCCAGAGACAGAGCAGCTTGAATACTGTTTTTTGAATTTGTTAATATTTGTTTTTCTTTGTTGTTGTTTGTATTTCATTAATCTTTTGTTCTAGCTGTACTCTAGCCTCATTGTCCTGATGGCAATGCTATTTGCAAGACATTTTGTCCAGAGTAGTAGAAATCTAATTATTACATTCCAGCCTTAACATTACATTTGTTGCTTTAACCACTAGTCCAAGAATTATTAAAAATTTGTGGTGTAAGGTGCACCTTGTGTGAGGAAACAGAAGGGCATCTACTGCATGTTTACCTGTGCTAAATTCAAATAACATCACGATAAAACACCACAGAAACTTGGGAAAAGGGAAACTTGCCTATGACAATAACATAATCTCAGTGCTAAGCTTAGATTGAGCATTGCACGATGTCTGCATTTCTGTTGGTTGCAAGCATTAAGACGGAAGATGCATTCATCATCCCAGTTTAAACAGGTGCAGAGAGAATCACACTGAAAAATAAAACATTGTCTCCTTTTAACCTCACTGTTTTCTATAGTCTGGAGATAGGGTTCCTATCAGTGGTACCTGTGGTTCTCTATGCAGGGTTTATGAGGCATTAACATACGCTGTGCATGTAAAACTCATGAAAGATATATGAGCTAGGTGTAAATGGCAGGGCATTTCCCATTTAGTTTGACCGACTTGTCTTAGCCAAGGAAATCTGTCCATGTCCTCGTCATGGTGCTGGAGAAACATCTTGCACACATTGTGAAATATTCATAGGGAAAATTAAGACCCTCAATAAGAGACAAGCCTATGATCTATCACTGTCCCAAAGCCATAGCTAAGATATCTTGGGTAGGTGCATGTGCTCATATATCCCTCCACCTACACAAACGATGAACATCTCAACACACAGGTCAATATGATACCAGAGCCTCTTCATTTTCATTCAGGTGTGTGGCTAAACATGAAACAGATGGCTGTGGTTACTTACAGCCTCTCATGCAGCGGACACTACGCCCCAAGACTGGCTTGACACATATCTTACAAAACTGAGACATGTAAGATAAACTGTGTGTGTGTGTGTGTGTGTGTGTGTGGACAAGAACAATGACGTACTGGTCAATTATCATTCAGTGTCCCTCAGCTTGCTTACGCCATATCCACTGATGCATAAACCTGAGGCTTCAGATTGTCCTCCATTAGACTACCAGAGGACATGGATGACTGCCGTGGCCTCATTGCCATACCGAGCGATCGCTGCACATCCATTAAGAACCACCCTCCCCTGCTCCTTGTTCCTGGCTTTTAGCCTATATGTGTTACCTCTTGATCTGACATTTTTGTGAGCACTGCGCTGACTTTAGCATTAGCATGCTGGGTCTAAAAATGAATTCAACAATCTTATCCATTATTGAGAGCCAGTGTGAGCCATAATGTATGGTGCAAGTGAAATGCCTTTGTGTTAGCATTCGCTCTATAGGGCCCAAGCATACTCTTCCAGTCCATCAAGTTGAAACAGACAGACTGCTGGCTGTTTGATGTTTGCGCTAATGCTAAACGTACATTAGCTGAAGCATGCATATGGTAATATGCCTGATATTTTTTACACAGCTATAAAATTTGCTCGCCAGTTCCTATCAGCTCAAGGCCCATCAGACCTTGATCAGTCATCTCGCTGAGTAGAACAATGGAATGCTTAACAAGGCTCAGCCAACCCTGGATGACTCTGTTTCCAACAACAACCGCCTGGTGTATTGAACAAGTATGTAATCCAATTGAATTGGAATTTCACAGATTAAAATTGTGCAACATGATTGACTTTGAATAGTGTTCACACTCACACATGATGAGGGAAAAAACAGTCATTCCATTTGAGCCAGTGGGCTGTGATGAGGTCAAATTTATATCACTTGAAACTGTAGCTTCATGCATTGAGTTGATGCAATGGCCATGACCTGGGCGACTGAGCCTATGGAATGCTGTCTATTTCATTTTTAATTCATGTAGATTTGTTGAAAAAAAAAGTGACAAAGTGAAGAGAATGAGATTGGTTTAGACCAATGTACTTAGCTTATTATGTTCAGCTCAGAAATAACTTAAAATGTAATAAAAATTACCTATTATTAAAGCATTGCACTTGAAAGGATATTTTAAATCCCCAGATATGTACTATTTTGCATGATACCCAAATTGACTGTGGTCTCCTTTTAAGGATATCAACGGAAATATTAGTTAATTTCACACTTCAAGCAATAATTGCATGGTTATAATTTATGCAAGGGTGTACCACAATACCTACTAGCAATCACAGCCTCTTCGCAGAAATCTCAATTCACACTTTACATGAATCTAACCTTGTTATAACCGCTCCTCCCATCTCACTAGCTTTGAAAATGCACACGTTGACAACCTACCATTTTAAAATTCATCACTTTGACACCTTGCCATCACCATGGGGCAAGATTAAGGAGGCAACCAACGTTAATTAAGGGACACCCAGATGCTTAATACGCCGCATCCGTCCTCCAATTCTTTCCTTTTTGCTTGTGTGAAATTACTTGTACATCAACATCCATCTCCGCTTCATAAAACCCAAATCTGATTGTCACCTTGCAAGATTACAGAAAGTGACCCCGTTTCATGAATGCATAATCATTATCTGCAAAAAAATGTGCCCTGGCCCTGTTGTTTGAACAGAAAAAAAGATAAAATCTCATCCTCACTTTTGGAAGAGTGGGAGCGAGTGGCCGGATAATGAGTGTGCTGAGGAGAGAGAAAGTGTTAGCTCATTAGAGTAATGACTAAGACATCCCCGCCATTACATCAGTTGGAAAATGTGGCAATTACGGAAGCCTGCACGGGTTCCTGCTGGAGGCAACGAGAACAAACCAATTCTCTGAAGCCCGTCTGTTCTGCCTAATGTGTGTCATGTAAATGAAAGAGCCTGAACATCTCCTTTTAATTTCACCCCCCTGCCCCCTCTTCTATCAGTGCTCACTTTCCTTCAAATTAGAGCTTGGTGAGTCAACTTTAACTAAAAGCTAAACATGCGAAATTGCCATGGTCAAAGGGCCATTCGGAATCAAGGGTAGTAACAACACTAATCACCTCAAAAATGTACAGTACCGGGTCACCCCTGGGCTAAACAGCATGCTTCGCTTCTCCTGCTAGCCAAGGCATGTTGTTAAACGTTAACTGCTGACATAGTTAAAACAATAAATATCAACAACGCACGGTTTTCTCAACTGTAAAATTGTCGAGTTAACAGTTTGGGAATTGCACTTTAAAGCAACTTTATACCTGTCAACGTAGGGAATTAAAAATGGCAAAATAGTTTTGCCAAAGGGACTGAAATGTATTTTATCATCACCCGGCCAACTTCTCTTGAGTAAGACTGCTAACATTTCTTTCCCTTCCATTAAGTTAATGAAAAAATAAATCCCCCCAAAAAGCTCTTGCAATGTCTCACTTATACATGTCTTAATAAAAAGCGACTTTCTTTTTTCTGCAGCCTGCATGAGCGTTTATTGGGCATACCCATATTTAACACCTTACTGAAATGCTTAAGTGCTATAGCCTGGTGACGTAGCATCTAATGTCAAAATTGAAATTAAAATCGTTTCAAGGTCGTTATATAGAGTTTATTATTTATTAAGAGTTTAAAAATTATAGTTTAATATTGTTCTGAGAATCCAGTCATATAAAAGTCCATAGATGCTTATTATGTATCTACAGGAACTGTTTGCCCACAGGAAAATATTGTCACTGGCAGATCAACACCGATCCCAAAATCTGTAGCCTCAGGGAGTATATATTTTTTCTGTATTTTAGATTTTAATGAGCTAATCGTTGGCTGCAGCAGATTTGCTTTGCAAGCAAACGGGCATTTGAGAGCACTATTTGAATGTGGGCAGGGACTTTATGTTGCCAACTTATCTAATGACTGCTAATGGAAATAAAAGAATTAGCCCTGTGGGTTATAAGACACAGGCGATATTTCTTTGAAGCAAGAAATCAATAACAAATGCAAAACAGGGTGAGCTTTACCTGAAGTTTTGCATATCGGTTTTCCAAATAGCCTACAAAACAAATATTTGTAGTAGACTATTTAGGATGCTACTTTCTGTTAATATATTAATTTACTAAAGTGTATATGTCTTCTTATAAACACCCTCCCATTGTGTGCTGTAGTTAGCAATGTTAAAGTTATATTTCAAAGTTATGATTTTTATTCCTCTTGTCGTTGTCTTATTTGGAAACTATGGTCACTGCCGTAGACTGCTGTCCCTTGCCACTTTCTGTCCACACAGCAAAGGTCAACTTGGCTTTCACAGGAGTTTAATAACATAAAAATCAGCAAACGATTCCCCAATTAGGGAAGCCCCAACAATCGTGCCCCGGAGCGATTTCATTTGAAAAGAGCCCTCTGTACCAACGATCTCAAGAGGACACCGACATAGCCTACTTAAAAAAAAACAGTTGGAATTCTAATGTTCATTTAATTACATTCTCCCTGAAAACGACGCACGCGCGCGCACACATACACACACGCACGCACGCACACACACATACAGGGACAAGACAGGGAGCATGTGTCCATATTGATTTAGAAAGTGGAAAACTTCAGCCTCATAGGAGAAAATATAAGCGATTTTTTATTCCTAACACAAAATATTAGATCGGTTTGTCTGGATTATTTGATATCTGCTGCTTACGCTTCTTAGAAATTCTCTTTGAGTTCATTTAGGCTACACTGCGCCGCATTTACAAACTAAATTCAGAATCCTTTTATGTTTATGTTAGAATTGCACTAGGCCTATCGGGGAACTGGCGTGGGTTTCTCTGTTCATTACACGGCTTTCCATAGCAGAGTGGAAAGTGATTTTCTGTTGATTTAAAAATACCGAAATTATCAATGGAAAAGCAAAATATCTAAAGGCAAAAAAGACTAAATTTCGTATCCTGGGTCTGGTATCGCTTCTTTACCTTGGATGACAAAACATAATAACCATCCTCGAGGGATTCACCCCACCCCCTAACCACCCACCCATCCCCTTAATTGTTTATGTTTAATTTTTTCCCCTTTTAATTCCTGTGGCCTTCTTCTTGATCGCTCACGCTGAGAAGCGCAGCGCCTGCTGTCTGTCCTGCGCTGTGGTCTGTGGCGTTGGGCTCCCACGGAACAGCTGCCAACCCAGGACCACGTTGCACATTCCCAGGGCAACCCACATTTTGCAGCTCATCACACCATTTATTCTCATCGTCAGAGAGCTGCTAAATATGCATATACCGTGAGCCGATCAGTGCAACCGTTTCAATGCACATCTATGCTAATCAGTTTGGCCTTTTTTCCTTCCAAGACGCCCCCCCCCAAAGCCTACGGCGATTTTTTTTTCTTTCAAGAGATTCTGTGAATTGTTTGGTAAAAGTTTATTCCACAGATTGTAAGCTTTGTTTACTTTGCCTTGCCATATGAAAGAGCGAACATCTAGGGAATGAGTTTGTTAAGTGGAATAGGATTGAAAGATCATAGACTAAAATATTCTCTCAGCACTGATAGCTGGTGTTCATAGT
This sequence comes from Tenualosa thibaudeaui, assembly GCA_027481765.1. NCBI lineage: Eukaryota > Metazoa > Chordata > Actinopteri > Clupeiformes > Clupeidae > Tenualosa > Tenualosa thibaudeaui. The sequence goes on along the minus strand of JAIFZK010000023.1, from coordinate 1,010,449 downwards.
CTCTTTTGTAGTAGGCTAAAGTAGCCTATTTACTGGTCTATTCCATTAATGCATGGCGATTTCCCGGTCTCATTTAAATTACTGTACTGAATCAGAATTATTATTATTATTATTATTATTATTATTATTATTATTATTATTATTATTATTATTATTATTATATGTTGGAACGTTGTCATGTTGTTTTTCGCCATGTGGCATCACTGGAAAACCACTGACTCTGGCATATAATAATAATAACAACAACAATAATAATAATAATAATCATAATAACAATAACAATAATAATAATCAGCATCATCATAATGTTTGCACATTTACAGCTTGCTTCCTTCACTTCCCATGTTTCAAGACTCTTGCGGCCTCCCATGCCAAACATTATCACTGAACAGACGATGGATGATGGATAGATTTGTTATCATTCGGACTTTATTCAACCCTTTCTTTCCATCTAATAAACTTTATAAGTTTATTTGCTAGTATAAGTGTATTTGTACAAAATAAAACAAAAACAGAAACAGACAGACATAAGAACAGTCCTTTTTCTGTCATGGTCTTTGTAAGAGTCCGTGTTCACGTCAGTTCATTAAATAGTACTTTTTGCTCTTCACCCGTAAAACGGTCTGTAAAATGTCTCTTTTTAAAAGGTTTGATTTTTTTAGAATTCGGCGCAGTCCCATAATTCTCATGTGAAAAAAAGAAAAATGGTTTCATTGTCTTTGAATTCTTTCTCTTTCTTTCTCTTTTTTACCGTGGATGCGGCGTGCCGGGAATCGGGTTTGCCAGTGGGTTTAACGCTGGTTGCCCCCCAGGCCCAAGGCCATGGATGAGCACCCTAGGGACGAGTGGCCTTTGAAGAGTAGGATGCGGGGCGGAAGGAGTCCGGTACATACTACTGTACATCGCCGCTGCTGCGGCGGCTGCTGTTGTGCTGTCCATGCTCCCTAGGAGACTCGGGTGGTAGAAATAGGGCGACGGAAACATTCTTTGTAAGGCAGAATAATTTCCAGCTTCGGCCAAGAGTTCTAATCCGACAGCGGTCTGCCTCTTCCATTTCGTCCTGAAATCAGATCAAAATACAACAAAATCAATTATTTAACCCGTTCAGACGCTGCCAATTCCCAAACGATGCCTTAATTGGGCAGGCCTAATTATTTGAAGCATGAATCGAAGGTTATGCCTCTAATTAGGCTAAGACATAAAAAAAAGAAGAAAAAGGTGCGCACATGTTTATATAAACATATATTTTAATATTGAAAATTTCAATTTCATGTTTTTAAATTATTTCTTATTTATTTTTTAAAAGTAAATCATTGGTGAACTCAATATATGTACGCAAGTTCATATTGTGAAAATCTAAACGCCTAAACGCAACGGACACATTAAATTAAACCACTTGGCTTCTTTTCTGCCCTCAAAATAAAAAAGGTGAACGCGCATGTCCCAGACACAGCTATTAATGAATAGGCCTAATTTTTACCACGATGCCCACCTGACAAGTGCTGACAAGACAAGTGACAACCACATCTTGTAGTGGCCTTGTAAATAGTGCCAAAATAGGAAATTCACGAATGCCGCCTCTAGACCCAGACAAACTATGCTATTTCAGTTAACGCAAGTTAGGTAGGGCATGACACAGTCTCTCATAAAAAAGAGTTGTAGGCCATCACAGAAAATAACATCACTTGTTCCATTATGTTTTGATTTCGACACAAGTCAATTCATTTTGGTGTAAATGAACCTTCTTACTTTATTTTACTTGCAATGCAATATGTTAAATAATTTCGAGGTCAAGAACGATATGGTTTCATAATAGCCTTTTTTTACTAATTACTAGGCCTATTACTACTAGGTGTAATAATAATAATAATAATAATAAACAGCACATACCGTCGGTTCTGGTACCAGGTTTTGACCTGCGTGTCGGTAAGGTTGAGTGCAGCCGCAAGGTCCATGCGGTCCTGCACGCTGAGGTACTTCTGGCGCTCGAAGCTGCGTTCCAGCTGATTGAGCTGATGGTCAGAAAAGGCTGTCCGCGCCTTGCGGGGCTTCTTGCTGCGCACCGGCGGGCTGTCTCTACTGCTGGAGATCTCACGGTCTCCTTCCTCTTTTGTTCCTGAGAAAAACAAAAAATACACAAATGTCAAGGTATGGCCGACTGTATTACGCCGCTCATGAGGCGATAAACATGCTCACGTCCAGGAAGGTCGTTAGGAAAGTCTATTTGAGAGAGCAATCATTTATCTCGTTTAGATTGGTCGAGACAGAACATCAGGTGTACTGGTATATGGTGGTAGACATTTTCTGTCGTTGCAAAAAAACAATTCAAAATACTGTGCGTTCTTCAAACTTTCAATTCAAATTTGACGTCTATTTCTGGACCACATTATTTTTATATTTTAAAATCATGTAATAATAAAATCGCAAAACATTCGAGAACACAGAAATAAAGTTGTCCAAAAAGTATAGAAAAAATCAAGTGCAGGAATATAGGCAATATATTTTTTTCTCAGGAAAGAAAGTAGGAAATCGATTTGTCAATCCGTCTCTATTTGTAGCAGTTTTTGCGGTGCACCATGATCCCCCCTCTAGGAAGAACAATAATCTCTCTAATTGACCCACTAGGGAGGTTCCCGCACCGGGGAAAAATGGCCAGGCTTTACATCTGTTTTCCGTGCTGTTATGCTAATAAGAAGGAACCTTGCTGACAGACAGCAGCTATTATTTCATACAGGCCAAGATACAGCAAATCCCGTAAATAAACATGGTTCTAAAACAGGTTTGTTTGGTTTAAAAGACTGGCAAAATAAAGGGTACTTATAATTATTAGGACACAGAAGCTAGCCTTTAAAGTGAAGAGGCAAATAGAAAATTAATTATGGGAAGAATGTTGTATTTGAGAGAAAACGTGTTTTTATGGTTATAATAATTATACATATTCATATATAGAATACTGTTAATAAAACATTTTCTTGCTGTTAATTTGTAACGATATTTCCTCATAAAATAGCATTTAGAAGATTTCTTTTTCAGCAGAGGTGTGTAAACATGTGGAGTTACAGAAGGTAAATTGGACAACTTTGTTGTGGGAATAAAATATGTACTTTAAAACAATAATATTGACAGTTAGGCTGAAGATAAAATACGAAAGTGTCGAGTTTTGCCTCCGTAAGCTAAATGTGTACTCTCAAAAATATGTGAAGAAATGTTAATCTGTTAAGCAAGCTTACCGTTACATTTCATGTCGTTCTGCATATCATCTCTTTTATCCAGCTTTCCTCTGTTTTCATCTTGCTCCAGTTTGGGCCTGAAGCCGTCTGCCGGTGAGCAATGTTCCGCTTTGGGGGTGTGATGAGGTGAGGGCACGCTAGTGCTGTAAGGTGCGCACGCTGCGAGTGGCTTGCTGTCCCCCAAAATGTCTTTGATTAAAAAGGAAGAGGTGGCAGTCCGTGGTACACAGCCAGCCGCTGCGAGCTGCTGCTGTTGCTGAGGCGAGAGCTGCAAACTTTGCGCTTGGTTGTGATGATGGAGATGATGGTGCTGGAGGCTCTCTTGCACCATATGCGGTTCGGGGTGCTCCATGGTGACCGAGATTCTTGCACCATATGCGGTTCGGGGTGCTCCATGGTGACCGAGATTGGAGATGATGGTGCTGGAGGCTCTCTTGCACCATATGCGGTTCGGGGTGCTCCATGGTGACCGAGATTGGGGACGAAGGGGCTGTACCCACCGTGTCTATCTCCGAGCATGGTGACGGCGTTGCTTGGCTCCTGAAATCCGTCCTGCTGTCACCCAGGCGAAAATCTCCGTTCATTAGTACAGGGTTACCAGAATTGGCCGAGGATAAAATAGTGTCTATTCCAAAACTAGACCCGCTGGATCCTTCCATAGTAGGGGAGACAGACGATGTTTAAGTGGTCTTCATAACAACTTTCCCCAAATATTGTGTTAAACAATACAGAAAAAATAAGTATTAACGAAGCAAAAAAAAAAACCAACCCTGCTGACGGAAATGTTTTAAAAATACGAACCAGTAGACCTTGCAAAAAATACGAATATCAAGTCAACAACGAAATCCTCTAAATGTAAAGAGCAGCGTTGAACTGGAGGTACCGCTCCAAGATGTGATTACATTCAGAGTGGAATCAAGAAAACTGAGGGTCTGTGTAGTCCACGTCCTTTTGTTATGGTTATTGAACTTTCTCTCAAAGTTGAGGTGTGGAGAGATTCTGAGGGGCTAACTCCTCGACAACACGCTCGCTTTTTGCTAGTAATCGTCCTAGTGTTGCTCTACAATGACTTCCTACGTTGACGTCACGGCCCCAGCGAAGGCAACCAATATTTTCTCCTTCATTATAACACACACCGCTCCTACCCTCGGCTCCTGTCATTGGCTGCGCCTTGACGGTACCAGCTTCTAACCAATCAACGACTTTTTACCTTATCATGACAATTTGGAGCCAGTCATTGAATTCTGAATGCTCTGTCTTAGCAATAATCTTTCCACTAACATCATGTATAGGGGGAAATAAATGTCTTGGAAATGTGTACCATTATAAATGCACTAAAGTAAATGATAAGATTTCGCTGCGATTTGGGCACATGTAGAAAATCCGGACGAGGATGGCTGTTTATTAATTTCAGAACAATTTCACAGTGTTCGCTATTTGATGTCTCTCTTTATTGGTGGGACGGTTGATCATTTACAAAACTTTTTTGTGCATATTTATAGTGCCTCAAAAGGTAGAGTATAATCTAAAACAGCGGCGGTGGAAAAGTTCCATTCCTTAGGTTACACTTCATTTGGTAGCTCTCCTTTTTTTTCAGTCGACTCAAGGAGGCACGTCAGCAACGCGAAGAAATCGCAGTTTAGCCCTTTTTCTGTTAGAGATATGCTGCATGACGGGCTCATGGTGATATTGTCCATGTCAGGCCCTTTGAGTGTAAGCAATGATTCTACACAGCTCGAGGGGAAACGGCGGTGGTGAATATTGCACATGACATTTGCCCGGCAAAATACCCCGCGTGCACTTCTCTTGACAAATTTACACGTCTGCCTTTTGGCTTTGTCTTTTATTTCGACTTCATTATTTATCCAAAATATAAGCGTAAGTGTGGGACTTGCATCCTATCAGAAGGGGGTGGGGACGTTTTTTTCCTTCAGTGATGCTCAAATGAATGCCGCGTTGAGGCTGCGGAGCCTTCACCTCTTGTTGAATATTGGTGCGATGTGGACTGTCATGACAGCGCAACAATCCTCGTCAACTGCCTTGTCGTCTTAATTAGTACAGTAATTATGTGGCGCTAATGAACGTTCACGAATAGCCTGTTGGAGCTTTTTTTTCATGGCTACCTCTCAACTGGGATCGAAAAAACTTCTTTATGGTACCAATTCAATTACCACTATTTATTATTATTGTTATTATGATTAGTATTGTTATTATTATTATTACAATTACATCCATATTAATATTATGCTTAGTATTAGTATTATTATTAGTAGAAGTAGTAGTCGTATACATATGAATATACTTTACTTATTGTTATCGTGTACTACTAGCTGTTGTCATTTGACGAATTGTATTCTACTCGTGGACTAACTGGTTTTTATCTCAGTCTTAGCAGAAAAACAGTTGGATGATGCTTCTGCACACCACATAATACTTCTTTTAAATGTGTGCTCCTGACATCACCTCCAAAGGAAGGTCGTGCGCTTTGGTCCACCTGTGTGGCCAGGGAACCAGCTCATCAACCGGCCGCTCTCCTTTCTCTCTCCCCTGCAGGTTGTTGTGGCCATCAAACTTGTGCGGAAGGGCTGTTTTGAGACACCATCTGCAATTGATCCTGCTGGAGATAGGCCTATACCATTGTATTGACAGCTCGTCGTGGGATACGCCATAGGTTTGTCCTTTGAAATATGCGTAATCCCTCTCATAGGATCTGGGTGTCAATCATCGCCTCTCATGCTCGCTCAAGACACCTTGTGAAATATTACAGTTTTCAGTTCACTGTTTAATTCAGAGATATAGCCTCGCAGTCCTGTGCGATAGCTGTGAAGTACTTGCTAATAACAGCCGTAAAAATCTGCTGATTTAAAAGCGACGTTGAACTAATTTATTCAGTCTGTAAAAATGGATTTAAGGTGATTCATGCTTTTGAAATTTTCTTCATGCAGGAAGTCATGCCCCCCACTTAAAATAATAAAAAAAAATTAATTGCAATTTATTAAGAGTAATTAATGTATTGTAAATTGTAAGTTGTAAGAAAACATTCGCGCTTCTAGTCTGGATGAATATGCGCATTGTATTAGGCCCAGAAAGACTTATGTGGAATAAAATTTAAACAGTGTGTCTTCATGGCTCCTGAATACGTGGAACACTGACGGAGGTTAAACTTTAATGAAATGAAATACAAAATTAACTTTAAGTAAGACGTCTACACACAGTATTTCTCAAACGGGCATATGCTCAAATTAATACATTTAATGGTTAATGCTATATCTTTTTAGCAGTGTAATGTTATGAAAATTAGCTTGTAGTTCTGTATTGCATGTATTTCGCGTAGTCTGCGGTTTAGATCCAATCAACTTTTTAAATGTAGGCCCATGTGATAAAATGACCTCCAACCTTACATTTGGTCATTCCCATTGGTGGAGGTCAACGAATGTTGACATGCTCAGGATCATGCTATTATTATTATTGCTGCAAATGGGGTGCATTTTGTGTAAATTAATATTTAATCATAATTTCGGTTGAGTGGGGTTATTGACCTCGTCGGAAAAAATATTATTGTTATTGATTTTTTGCTTTTAAAAGCCCCTCATGGAATGCGAAGCCTGTCTTTGCAAGCTTCATCTCTCATCACAAGGCGGCGACAAAGCTTCCGATATGATTATTATGAGAAATGATTGCGGACGTGGAGTATTTCTTGTGACAATCAAATAAGACTTAGGTCAGAAGGTTTAGAATTTGACTCCAAAAGATCTCTGTATGTCATTTCATGCCCACATTTGTAGTGAGCTGTATATTTTTCTTCAGAAATCAGCTGATTCGAAATGTAGGCTATTTTGTAATTTTGTAAATATGTATGGTGTGGTGAAAGCAAATTATTTGCGAGAAAGATGGATCACAATTGGACCACTTCATAAACCGTCCTCGTTAGTTTTACTGAACACGCACAACATAAGCTAAGTTGTCAAATAAAATTAAAAGTTTGAAATGTTGGTCACACTGCTCAACCTTTACATACATGGTTACATGGTTCTGGGGAGCTATTTATCGGCAATTTGTTTATTTTACCTTTCTGTGCTGCGCATTATTGGATTCATACAGAAAATCAAAGCAATGGCTGAACACGCCAATCAATCTTGTGAAACGAATGCGGCATGTTCATTAACAGTTTCCTAATTGAAACAGCTCACTGAGCCGCAAGCAATCGCTTTATTAGGTTTAAGGGTGCTGCTGGAACAAATTGAATGCTACCAGTTAAGGTATCAGCTGATTATCTCAGACTGATGGTCAATGATCGGACAGTGAAATTGTAGTTTGCACTGTATTGATTTCCTTGCGGCTCTCTACTGACTGTCAACCTCAATGTTCGTGACCTTAGTTGGGGATATGAGCCCTGAGCCAACAGATACACAAGTGGCAATTGGAGATTGACGAGAGGGCCCACAACAGACACTAAACAGGCTACAGGATAAAACACATATGACCAGGATTCCGTGATTTATCTTTTGCTCCTCACCGCTTATTGAAACAACTTTTCGTTTTATCCACATCCCTGCCTTTCAAGTCAAAAACTGACATATTCTGTTGCCTAGACTAACTTGCCAACTCATTTGCCTATCTAATAGCTGAACTACGCCATTTTAATTAATGTAGACAAATGGACGAGGACCGCACTTGCGAACAAGGCCATCACCTGTTCATTTTGTGCACTGTAGGCCTACTGGGTTTATGCATGCAGTCGCGTAATGATTGGCCTACATAGCGCCATAGCTAGATAATGACGTTCGTTTGCAGAATTATTACCCCCTTCCACTTAATTTACTTTCTGTCACAAACCATCACAGCTCCTAATGCAGCTCTATTGAAGTGATGGTCTGGAGGGGCACTCCTCCAACAAATCAATGACTTCGCTTACAGTGCAGGAAACACGTGCAAAGCAAATCAGCAGCACATATATCCTATAATCTTATTTACCATTTTTAAATTTTAAGACAATATCCTTATGCTTCAGGTTCACATTTATATAACCGCAATGCTTCACTGTCACCAATTAAAAGTGTTTTTATGGAATTGGAAATCAACAAGTGACACAACATTTATGGCAGGCTAATTTACGGCTCAGTGAGCTAGCTGTAATTACACAGGCCAATCATTCACTTTGTCAGAGGTTTGGCATTTTTTTAATTGATTCTTCCTAGGTTGTACACACATTTCCACAAACTGCAATAGTATAACAAAGGCACAGAAAAGTAACACACTTGTACTCTAGTATTGTGGCTAAAATGGTAGAAATATGGTAGAAATTCTGTTATCTACAACACTTTCAAAAGCTGTGGTGTAATTTAGTGTGTGTGTGTGTGAAAGAAAGAGAGAGAGAGAGAGAGAGAGAGAGAGGCAGGCTGCCAGACAGGCAGAAGGAATTAGTAACATATATGTGCAGCTCCATGTCTATATTTAGATGTAGTTGTTCATTAAATGATACTGTATTTATGAAGGACATCAAATACTGCTACTTACACCACCAGACTAAAAGGCCACAGCTGATACCTGCTTGAGCAATCAGCACTTCATACAAACACTGATATGATTACATTACATAGGCAGACTACAGACAAATTACCCATCTTCGCCTGACAGTGTCTAACATCCCACTCCAGAGCAGCCAAGGAGAGACTAACAGGAAATTGTTATGAGAGTCAAAGAATTCAACACGGGATAATATTTTAGGAGACGCTGTACGGCTGTAAAGGTTGCTACTTGTCGTGCCGTGTGACATTTACAGCCTTTTCCTTTCAGGAGCCCAATATTACACACTCCCCCCCCTCCCCCTGCTATAAAGGACCTCTTTTTTTCTCTTCTTCTCTGTACTTCCCATTCTCTCCTTCCTCATGTCTGAATTTACTTCGTAATAAAACATGTGACATTCAAGTTTAATTTGAAGTGCAATCTGGAATTAATCCAGTGTACACAAAGAGAAGAGATAATAAGACAAGGAGAAGTGATAGAGTGAGATAGCCTTATCTATCACAGTTAGTGCCATGGCATAAATAAAATGGTTAAAGAGTGTGTGTGTGTGTGTCTGTGTGTGCGAGTGAGTGTGTGTATGTGCGTACGCTGGTAGTGCCTAGGCATTAAAATGCTTTATAAGTGTGTGTGTGTGTGTGTGTGTGTCTGAATGCATGAATGAATGAAAGTGTGCGCAAGTGCATCTAGGAAAGGAAAGTATGCATTATTGGGGTTTCCATCCCACATCTGACTTGCACATTTCCATTAGACGTACATGTGATTATAGGCCCTTTCATGGATGTCACATTCATATTCATACTCTGACATGGATCATGCATACATGATTCTCTCCCATCCCAGGAGGAGTGCATGTGTTTCATATATTTTGTATTGCAGTCATCTAAAAATCATGTATGAGATGTTATGGCATACAGCCATGTCTGTGTGTGCAGTTGTATGTTTATGTGAATTTGTGCATATATGTGTGTGTCTGTGTGTATGTGTGTGTCTGTGCGGGCATATGTACATGTTGAGGTTTTGAGCTTTTTTGTTTGAAAGTGTTAATAGTGTTCATGAGTTCACACACACTTTCTTTCAGTTAGAGTAGAAAGTGTTGATCTGTGTTTAGGCTTGTCTGAGTCAATCGTATGGACATTCAGGCCACATCTTCCTCTCACTCTTCTTTTCCCTCTCGAGGTGGACACTGACATTGGCATTACATGGCAGAGGACCCCGTCTCCACCTCTGTCAGCTTGTCACCATCTCTCTGTCACACTCTCTGTCTGTGTGTCTTTCTATCTATCTCCTCATCCACCTGGCAAAGGTGTGTGTTTTTTTTTTCTTTTTCTTTTTTTTTAAAGATGGCTCAAGGAGAGCCCATTGATTTGAGTGCTGTTTCCACACAGAGTGGTCCTGACAGGCTTGTAATGGCAGTCAGACAGGGCTCCGTACCATCGCTTAATTACCCCAGCTGCCACTCAGTGCAGGAGCCCTGGCCCACTGTTCAGGGCCGGGAGCATCGGCAGCACATTACCGGACACTCGGCCTGGCCTCAGCCTGACCAGGCTCGGCGTTTGATTGATCTGGTCTGATGGCGTTGAAGAAATAATTGCACCATGCTTCCGCAAGACTGTTAGTGGCTGTTTTTTTTTTTTTTTTTTTTTTTTTTGTGGTGATGGGGTGTGGTTCAGGTGCAGAGAGGTACAATAGTTCAGGGTAGTAGGACATGCGGGCTGGGTTGATACCACCTTGTACCGTCCCATGATAGCAACTGCAGGCAGAGATGGAGGGTATGATATGTTCGTTTGATGGTGATGGAAAGAACGGTAGTTAAGAGGAAAAAGTCTGGTAAACGGATGGATGAGGACATAGAATGACAGAAGAAAACTCCATAAACATGTAGAAACCAACACACACACACACACACACATTCTTTCAAACCAATCTCCAGCAAGAGGAATTTTTTGTCCAGCCAACAAAAGGCAGATTGATTTTGTCCAGGCCCACTTTAGTCACATTTAAAAACCATCCCAGGGTTATTACCATGATTGGCATTCTAACTGACAGGCTGTTGGAGGGTAAATGGGGGTGTTTGTGCTGAGTGTTTGCATGTGTGTGTGTGTGTGTGTGTGTGTGTGTGTGTGTGTGCAGTGCAGGGGGAGATATCGCTTGTTTACTGAAGAGTGGGCTGTCATCTATATTTAGGCACAGAGAGAAGGGGGTTTTCTGCTTTCTGCACACCAGTCCGAGACAATCGGAGTTGGCTGCTGTTGTACAGTTTATGCATTTGCTTTCAAGGCAAGAAGACATGGGCACTGAACCCACATCATCCACCCCTTACAGCCCCGCCACCCCCCTTCACAAAGACATACCCCACAGTGTCAGAGATGAGCCCAATTAAATTCTGACCACACTGTGAAATGTCTTCATAGCAGTACAAAACAATTTCCCTTGAAGCTTTTGCTTCCATTGAGTTTGACATAGTGATGTGCAATCTGATGTGTGGCTTGCTTATGACATGTTAAATGTTTAAATAGCTGCCATCAGTATGTTTTTGTTTTTTTTTTTGTAAATAAGATGTGATGTCAAAAACACACTCAATGATACAAAATATCTTAGGAATTGGTTTTAAAAATACAACAGACTTTCATGGGTATTTTATTTTGGTCTCTTGTGTGCTTTCCACCTTGTGTTTATAAGAATAAAATATGTTTGCTGTTAAGGTTTCAATAGTATTCTTGTTTGTGAGTGCCACACAGGCATTATGTAACTTAGTGTATGTAATGAAAAATTCCAAAATAAATATCAATCAATCAATAAAAAGCATTGCTGATAAAGAATGTCCTTTTATGATCGTTGCATTCAGTAATAAATGAGCACGTTTCACATCCTTTGAAAAATGCATCATACAAGCTGTGCATGATGATTATATGTATGCCAAAATTAATATTTATGTACATATCTATGTACAATATGTTTATTATTTTAATTTAGTGCATAATTGATAAGGTGCCATGAATTTTCCATCAATCTTATTGCTTAGTGTTTATAATTTAATTCTTTATTGCCATTGTCGTTATGGCTCTAGGACAGTAGCAAAATCTATAATCACATTTGTGAAAGTTAATGCTTATTTAAAGGTTAAACAAATTATCAATCTTTTCCTGAAATGTTTCTCTCCTCCTCTGAATATTTATGTGGTCTGGTCTCATGATCTCTCTGCGCTTCCTTGACAATTGACAGAGAGGGAAGAGAGAGAGAGAGAGAGAGATGGGGAGGAGGAGGAGAGGTAGAGTGAGAGAGTGGGGAAGGGAGAGATTGGAAGAGGGTAGAGGAAGATTGGAATAGAGAGAGGGAGAGAGAGAGGAGTGGACCACTGGCAGCGTGTGCTATGTTGCTTGTTGATGGGAAGCATTCATATTCATGTGCTGAAGCGTTAGCCATCATTACCTGTCTCTTCTGCTTGACACCCACTGGCTCTCATATGCCTTGTGTAGGTGTGTGTGTATGTGTGTGTGTGTGTGTGTGTGTGTGTGTAGTGATGGGTGGGTTGGGTAGGGGGTAAAACAGCAGGATGGCTATGCATTTCTTCCAATTCTCTCCCTGACGGCCTCTGACAACACACACACACACACACGCTCACACACAACCACACGCGTCGACTCGACTCCATTAGCATTTCAAAACTCAGCATATAACAATAACACTAATAAAGCACAGTAGAAGCGCCACAATGTCAATTAAGAATCATCCAAGTAAACAGTGTACTTAAGGGGGTATGCGGGCACCTGATGGGACTATTACCCTCTCAGTCTCCCCGTTCGGCAGAGGCGAAACAGAGACACACTAATGAACAACAGCAGAAAACGCAGAAAGAAAAAAAACAAAAAACAAAAAGCCCTTAAAAAGAGAACAGTAAAGAAAGAGGGTGAATAATAAAAGACTACAGGGTGGGAATAAAGGTGGAGTCTTCAACCAAGAGGAAAGAGGAGCAGGTAAAATGAAAGAAAAGAAACAGCGAAAGAAAAGTCAGGAGATGAGAGACAGAGAAAGAGAGAACATGATAGAGGGTGAGATGGAGAGAGGGAAAGAAAGGGAGAGAGAAAGGGAAAAGCAATGATTAAATGATCAAAAGCTGGCAGAGTGAGTCCCCGTGTCACTGGCATGCATACACAGGCATCTACCCACAAGTGAAAGTTAGGTTTCAAGCGCAGTGTAATTATAGCCAGGGATGTCAGTTTGACATTAATGCAGCCAGCAGAAATTCACTAATTGGCCTCCGAGGAGAAAGTGAACCAGAAAATATATTAACATTTTAAAAAAGCATATTTTGCCTAATCCTTTCACTTTCCAACAATATTTGAGGACCAAAATGCCCCAGGCATGAGAATTTAAATGAGCAATTTTGTTTTTGAAGGAAACGGCCAATGAGACAGAAAATAGACTAAAGGGAAGTCATTAGTGGATGAGGGTTCCTGACAGGGCTGCCTTGCTGACTGGATGGCCTGTCAGTTGGAGTCTGTGTTCTCCAGCTCCACGCTATGAGCTAAGCTGATAACATGAAAAGACCCATAAACGTGCAGCCAGAAGTCAAAGCCTATTATCTGGAAATTCAAATGCGGGGGTAAAGAACAGGGAGGGAAAGAGGGTGGTGGGTGAGTCGGGTGTTGGGGGTGGGCTGTGCTAGATGTGGAAAGAAAAAAAACAAAAAAAAAAAAAACAGACTGGGCACTGCTAGGGAGAGAGTTGTAATAGGAGGCCTCTGGTTATCCTGCAGGAAGTTGCCGGAGATGCTATGCACTGGGCTTTTTTGGAACAACAACAAGAAAAGCTACAAATCACAACATCTCTCAAATAATGGAGAATCAGGAGATAGGCCAGGGGACAGACTACCAGAAATACAATTTTAGCTGTGTGTGTGTGTGTGCTTGAGAACAGATATAAAGATATACACTATTAAAAGGCTACTGCAGACTGTGACTATACATACATTATTTAAGTATATAATGTGTAATGTAGACTATACATACCATTATTTAAGTATATAATGTGTAATGTATGTGCCTATCTTCAGTGTATTATATGTATATACTGTAAATTAATATGTACCATAAATTTATGTTGTGTGTGTGTGAGTGTGTTTGTTGTTGTTAGAAAAGGTACTCATCCATATGTACAGATCTGATGGTGCATAGGTGTTTGTAAGTGCACATGCATGACTGTGTGTGCATTTTTGGGGTGTATGTTGAGGGGCTGAGGTTGGGGGGTGGGGGGTGGGGGGCTCAGTGGGCAGTGACAGGGGGCATCACGCACCGCGGGCATCACGCCCGCCGGAGCTGATGCGACGTGACCACACGAGGCAAACACAGCCCAGTGCAGTCAGGAGGCGTTAGCCGCGCCCGCCTGATGGAGCAGCTGAGGCGGACGCTGCGCCCGCGGCCCAGCACTCCACCGCGGGGCACTACAACCACTGCCAAGGCAGCCATAACAGCGGCAGCAGCTGCAGCAGCAAGAGAGGCAAGGGGCAGCGAAGAGCTAGCATTGGCGCTAACACCAGCGGTGGAGCGAGTGAGTGCTACAGACACAACACAGCAGCAGCCAGCCAGAGGTGATGCACCTCACTTCACAAGGAAGTGGGAGGGCAATAGAGCAGCAATTTGGGGGCAGTGTGTGTGTGTGTGTGTGTGTGAGAGAGAGAGAGTATTGGAGGGAATGAATTAGAAAGGAAAAGGAAGAAAGCAAGGAGATCAAGTGCACAGGATGACAGAGATGGAAAGTGTAACCAACAACAGATCTTTTGCCCTGAGTCTTTTTACCACAACTACAAAAAGCATTTGCAGCTGTGCCCACCACCTACCCATCCACCCACACAGACACACACACACACACACACACACACACACACACACACACACACATATACACACACCTCACCCTTTTTTTATATGTTGGACACAAACCAGGTTGTGTGTATGAGAGAGTGTGATGTACTTAAAGTTGTTTTGGATTATAATGTGTAAGTGTCATGTTGCATTGTCTCTATATTAAGTACTTGTTATTGAACTGACACTGAACTGAACACTTAATCAGGTGTGCAGAGCAGTGGGTCATTATCTGCTACCAAAGCCCAGAGTGGAAAAATTGAGACAAAGAGATATTTTTCACATACAGACACTCTCACACACACACGGCCTCACACCCCCACAGATATGAACACACACTATTTCTACACACCAATCCATGCACTCCCACCCCTACACACACACACACACACACACTCCCACCCTCATCCCTCATCTCTCTTCACCCTGTCAACCGACATGTCAATTCTGACACAAAGGATTGGAAAAATCAAAGGCAGACGACACTTTTCATCTTCTGGTAGTGGAGGTACAACAAATACCAAAAAGTTGAGGCCAATTTTAAGAACTACAAAGGGCCAAGCATGATGTGGAAAAAAATCATACAGATCTGACACACTATTTTTTTACCTCAGACACAAAACAAACAACATTATTAACCTGTGCAGCACACTGTAACCGGTTGAATTCACTTTCAATAATACTCACCAACAAAATTCTCGTAATGGGATAAACTAAAGATTGAATCACCTATGGATTCATTCCTGCTTCCTAAACTGATAACCACATCTGAGCTGTATACAATATATCAAGACTATTTGAATGATTAAAAAAAGATCATCTTCTTTGCAGTTTAAAACCTGTGACATCCTTGTTGTCTGTGTTTAAGAGTTGCAGTTGCAGGTTCAAGGGTCACTTTCCTGAAGTCAGTGGAACTCAAGATGCAGTTGACCCTGAAGCAAGGAGTAAAGAGCCATTTCCTGTCTGCCAGTTTTAGTTGGTGGAGGTCAAATGCCTCCCCCATCTCTGCCCTTGTCTTTGGCCCCACCTGAGGGATAGGATGTGGAAGGGGTCAGAAGGTGTAACCGCTAAAAGATTCCCCCCTGACCAAACAGCCTGTAAACCTGCTCTACTGCTGGGAACTGGGTGAAAAGCTGGGTGTAGTGTGGGGCACTGGGTCAGACGTCATTCACTTAAACACATTAAAAGGTGTAAAAATGTGTGTGTGTGTGTGTGTGTGTGTGTGTGCATGTGTGTGTGTATGAGAGAGAGAGAGAGAGAGAGAGAGTTAATGTGTTTACTGTTGTTTACCAAGCCAAGTTGAGGGTTTGTGTATCCTACCCTCTTTGTCTACAGTGCAAAAAAAAACAAACAAAAAAAAACATACACCACATATTCACATCTGGGTGCTTTCGCGCTATTGTGAGCTCATTGCAAAGTAGAGGAGGGCAATAGAACCGTTTCCTACATTAGTCCCCATAGCACAATAACAAAGAGAATAGCACTCCCCTTAAACTGGATGTGCTGTTACCTCCATCATTCCTACTAGGCTATTAGGGATTATTGGTTTCCATGCAGTTCTTCAAATGGAAAGAGATGTACCTAATGGTTATGATACTATGTCTATCAGTATAAAAACACCACTTTTTATGACCATACCAAAGTGCTGTGCTATGCAGCTACCTGGCTATTTCTCGAAGCTATTTACAAAAAAAAAAACATCACAGAACACCACCTGCTCTGATTATGTTGAAACCTAGGCTCTCCACCGCTCGCATTCCGGCAAGCCGTGGACTAATGGATAAAAAACTGACCGCTTTCTCGCACACTTACCAGTCAAACACTTGGCCCCCCGCCAGCCTACCACAGCATCAGCCTCCTGGTCTATCAGCAGGGGTGTGCACTACTGATGAGTGCAGCAAGGTTACGTGAACATTGTTCCAAGATCAGACAAATTCGAGCAGAGGGAAATGACTATGGAAGAGGCTGACGTGTACATGTTAAAAAGAGATAGATAGAGATACTGTTGTCTGAAAAGAGAAATAAAAACAGGGGAAAGAGAGGATAGGAATAAGGTATAGAACAAGAAGCAAGAAGGACAAAAAACTAGCTGAGAAATGAGCAAGGAGAGAGGGGGTGGGGGGCAGAGGAGGGGGAGGGGGAGACTAGGGCCCCTCTTGTTACTGGTGCACCTGATGGGAACATGGGGCGCTGGCTGCTTTGCCTCTCATCAATACAGCAGGGCTCTTTGTCAGTAATTTGCAATAAATGTCCGCATCATACCTACTGGGACCAGGAAATCATTACTGGCTGAGGCCTTGCTGCACTCCTAATTGGAAGCGTTGGGCCTTATCAACTGAGGATTTTCTGAGACCTTTGACAGATACCGATAGGAGAAAATCATTGTTCACTTGTCAATTTAAGAGGCTGCTAAAAGAGGCTTATTTGAATTTTAATTGGGACTTCCTTTTCTGGTTCATGGCTAACAGCAATGAGGGAAGAAAGAAAACTTGTCAGTGTGTGTCACTCTGTATGTGTGTGTGGTGTGTGTGTGTGTGTGTGTGTGTGTGTGTGTGTGTAGCTGCTTTTACACCACCGAATATCCCCTGATTATTATTACACAAATTTCACAGGGCATCTTAACCTTTCACACTGACCGACACAGGGTTGAGTGTTCACTCAACCCACCGATTGACCCTCCTTGGACCATACACTTTTTGATGGGACAGGTCCAATGTGAACCGTCCATCGTCCAACCCGGGATTTAGGGCATGGTGATGACATATCACAAGCACTCCAGCAGGAGTTTAAAGCACAGGAAACACCTACATTTTCCTTCATTTCACTTTATGATTCATTTTATGAGTGAACTGTGTTGAATTTGATACGTTATACCATTTAAAAATGATGTTGCTGAGGAGGTGTATTCATGTCAGTCATGCTAATTTTGGTTTCATAGTTTCCTTAGTACTATTGAGGGCTTCACAGTTGCATTGGCTAGCACAGGTAGAAGTTTATGGTAGGCTACCTCTGAAAACACGAATGAGCTACATGTCAAGGGATATTGGCAATACAGGAAACAAAACTTACTGGTTGTCCCGTGTTGTTATACAGCTAGCACACATAACGTTAGCATTGTTTTGCTGACAGCACAGCATCTAATGCCACCATCATCTGCAGACAAAAAAACATTAACATTACTTAACATTACTTTACACGGTCCCATGATCCACATTCATCATAAGTTCACCATTACTAGTATTTCAGTCAGATAGGCATAGGCTACTCTTAGCTAAGAGATTTATTTGGTCAGAGTGCTAGGAGTTGCTAAAAGTAGAACTTTTGTGAAATCACAGTAATGTGACCATTGACCTGTCAGTGGCATACATAATGTTACACAGTGCCACTAGACAATACCTCCTAACTCCTCTCCCAACTCAGGAACTCGGCTTTCAGGCAGACAATACTTGCGTTCACATTATTCGACCCGCTATGAAGATGCAGTTTCAGCCCTCGGAAGATAGTGGGTACCAGTGTGAAAACTGCTAGTGTGTGCTAATGTGTTTGTGATCAGTTCTCTATGTTTGTGTCTGTGTGTTTGTTTCTGCATGTGTGTTCTTTGGTCTTTTGGACTTGCCATGTGTGAGAATATGGCTCCTGTGTAAGTTTGTTGCTGAGCTTCTATTTGTGAGTGTGTGTGTTTCTCCAACTGTCTATGTACATATTTGCACGCACACACGTATACAAAAAAGTGTGTGTGTGTGTGACCCCTATCGGGCGAGTCTTGATAGAGGTTGAGGGAATTAACTCGCAGGTAGAGCACTATGTAGGTCAAACTGAAGGGCTCGGGAGGAGCTCTGAGCTGCCTACAGATGAAGATGGCAAGCGAGCACATTTAGTTTACAAAAATTCACAGCCGGGGCGGTTTCCTGGGACTGCATGATCGGCATCAAACCGCCGCACGGCAGATCTGGCCTGCCAAAGCTCCCAATTAAGCAAAACTGCATCCACTTAAGATGTTTGTTGAGTGCAAGCTGAGTCTATCATTGATCACCCTTAGTAAACTGGCCAGCCTCATGTTGAGGCCATGCTATATTCATCCAGCCATCCCTCCCTGCATGGAACCCTGGACTGGTGAGTATTTATTTATCCTGTCTGCCTTCTTCATGCACCAAAGACACCAAGTTTTCTGAGCTAGATGACTTTAACAAGCAGATTGCTTATGGTTAAAGGTGCATTAATCTTTGTATGTTATGTTATGCCTTATCTGTGTGAACATGGAGACTGTTTGCATTGCTGTTTTTATTTTATGTTTTTTATTATTTTATTTATTTCTGTCTGTGCACATTTGTGAAAATATGCTTTTATGTTTGAGTGTGTGTGTGTGTGTGTGTGTGTTTGAGTGTGTGTGTGTGTGTTATGTTTGAGTGTGTGTGTGAAAGTGTATTTGAGCATGTGAGCATGGCTGTGAATACAGGCAGATGTGAAAGTGGAAATGCTGGAATCGCTCAGCTCTGATGCTCATGGTGATGACGGGACCAGGCTCTTAGGGCAGAACCCTTAGGGAAGGAGGAGCAGCAGGAGAGAGAAGGAGAGAAAGAGAGTGAACTCTCTCTTTCAACAAGAGAGACGATTGGGTGGACAGAAATATGCGGACAGCACTGATAATTAGTGCTCAGTTCCTGGAATAACCTCTGTGTGTAAAATAAACCATATAAATAAACATGCCTTGCCAACACTTACTGAACCTGAGAGCAAAATTATATAATTTTTACTCATTACATGAAAAATGTATCTCAATAGAAAAAATACATAAATATGAATCGCATAATACATATATATAAACTGGTGATTAGATAATACTCTTTCCCTCTCCTGAATTTTTGTGATGAGTTTAGCAGCGTCTACGTGTCCGAAAGCAGGCCTTGTGTTTGTCAGTTCGTTTGCGCACTGTCAGGGAGGATTTGAGTGGCGGCGAGCATCTGAGCGTAGATGCGTGGAGATACACTTGACCTCATTACGCGGCAATAAAAGCAGAAAGGCGGTTGGCTAAATATCACCACGCGCGCTCTCTCCCTCGCGCTTCACATCCTATCAGGCAGAGGAACGCGCTAAAGGGATGATTTCAGAAACGTCTGCCGAGTGAGAGAGATAAAGAGAGAAAATCACTGCAATAAAGACAGAGCAGGAGAAAGAGAGGGAGACAGAGAGCAAGAGAGGGAGAGATGGAGGGGGTTGTGAGTAACCATCACTTGCCAGGAGGGATTCCGACAAGCGCAGAGAGGAGAGAGAGAGAGAGAGAGAGAAGAAAAAAGCAGCAGCCGTTCCGTAAAGCCCTGTTAAAGAGCGCCAATGAGTTCAGGACGAGAGGAAAAAAAAGATTTATGCTTTTAATTAATGGCAATTAAACCATGCCTGTTGGGCTGGCCTATGGCGATTGTTCTCAGAAAAAGGAGGCCGAGCTGGTGACAAGCATTTGAATCCACTAAGCTGCATCAAGGGAACTGACACTGTAGGCATCAAACCCAACCTAAATCAATAAAAGAATTAAACTTTTATAAAAATCGCATTTTTGACAAGTATCAGATAGCGCGGCGCTTTGATATCTGCTAAATTCCTCGGAGGTGATGCAAACAAGAGGAGCCGCGGTTAGAGCTCCAAACAATCAAAGGCTCCTCGTTAGCATGCACTGTCAGATGCATCGCCACCATTAATTACTACAAATTAATGTGACTCTGCCCGCCTCTTCTGATTGGAATGATAATAAGGGCTGGGCCGAGCGAGGCTAAGAGAACATATGCAACCCTGCCAAAAAGAATAAGAGCACGAGTCAACAGACGCTCGCGCTCAGCCGTGTTTACAGGGCCGCACATTTGCTCTGACGAGTCTTTAAAAACCCACAAGCCGCCCCTGTAATCACACAAATACGAACACGTGCACAAGTAAATACACATTCAATGGAACAGAGAGACTAAACACATACTAAAGAACCCAGCGAATGCGTATATGGAAGCCATACTAAAAGGCAGGAGTTCCCATTAACTTCAGACTACAGATTTGATTATAACTTAACTGCATTAAAAGAACAATTTCATAATGTCATTCAAGAAATTAAAACAAACTGGGAATAGTGGGAAACACTCCTCAACATACACACACGCACGCACACACACACACACAAATCACACGATGTAGACAGTTATGTAGACAATCTCTCAGTTCTGTGCATATGTTACATGCTCACATGAGCGCAAAAGTGACACACACACATCCCACCCCTCTAATGTGTTTTAGACTGTGATTGCCCAGTGACCCTCTTCATTTCCTCACCCTACATGTTAATTACAGCATGTTTGCCTTTCCTGTCTCTTCTGCCTCAGTGCCACTAACCAGCCCCTACACTCTCACACTCATTACCCCATTACCTCAACACACACACACACATTTATCTCATACAAATATATATAGATAAACCACACATAAACACACACCATGCCAACAATCCCCCATCCCCAACATATACACATCCACATAAAGCCAAAGAAATAAAAATATCTCACTACTGCGCAGATGCCCTGAGACCTGAGACAGTATGACATTTTGTAGACAGGCAGCAGGCAACTGGGTGGAAGGCTGGGGATGTTGAATGTTTATGTGGAGTTTGCACAGTGTGGGAGCATTGGCTGGTGACATCACAATGCCAACAGCAAGCATCTCAGCCTGAATGAAAAAGAGAGTGAATGAGTGTGTGAGAAAGAGAGGAGGAAGAGAGGATAGATAGAAAGAGAGAGATGGAGAGAGCAGTCACTAATTACGCCCCTGTCGCTAAAGACTTTAGCATGAGACTGATTCTGCTTGCCAGCACTGCTTACACACCCAATTTTTCATCCCTAACCAGGCAGATATGGTTTGTGGCATTCTGTGCTGTAACACTCCCAGGAAGCAAGAGGATGAGTTGGGTTGGGGGTGGCTGTTTGCTTGCCATTTGATATTTTACTCATCTGAGGTTTAACACATCTTGATTTTTTTTTTTCTTTTACGGGTGGTGGGGGAAGGACTGAATTGTGTTGAATTGTGGATTATAAGTAATGTTTATAAACACAATGTTCAAATGGGTGTTGTTTATGAACAAAAGAAGCTACGGGAAATACATACTATGGACCAGATGCAAATTTAATGAAACGATACAGAAACTTTGTTTTTCTCTGAATTTGCCATACTTTATATCATTTTGTGCATATACACGAGAGAGAAAAAACATTATGTATGCATTATCTGTGATGATAAAACAGACAAGTAGAACAAAAGTGATGTAACCACAATGCATCTACAGGAGAATCATGTGCATGTGTGTTTCTGTATTGTCTGTATCATGAGAGGCCTGTGCAAGTCCCCTGTGTGTGCTTGGAGCATCTTTATTCCTTATTGACAGGTGAGAGGTGTTGACTGCGCAGAGCAGCAGCTGTTGGGGCCCACGTCTGTGGCTGGCGGTGACTCCTCCAAGCAGGACGTCAGCTCATTGCTGTGATAAATATCTCCCAGACTCCACCTGGATTTGATGCCCTCCTGACCTCTTGGGAGAATTTCTGTGTCTCTAAGGAGCTGCTTACTGACCTCTGTTTGTTTTTGTGTGTGAGTGTGTGTGTGTGTGTATATGTGTGTGTGTGGTGTCTGAGAGTGGCATTTGGTCAGAACAGTTTTTTTTGTATGTTTGACATTCACCTGTTTGTGTGCATTTTACACACAGTCCTGTAAGAACATGCATGATGTGTGTACATGTGTATATTTCTGTGTGAGGGAGACTGAATGAGAGTGGGTGAGAGAAAGAGAACGAGAAAGAGAGAAGTGGGTAGGTGTTTTGATGCGGTGATTTGCCTGAGTTCCTCCTCTCCTCTCCTCGCTCCAGGCTGCTCGGGTGCAAGGGAATGTGCAAGGGGAATGGTGAGATCATAAAAGGCCCCGGAGTGAAACGCTGGTGCTGGCTCGAGCCCCTTCGATGTGGCCTCTCTGTGATTGTCTGATCAAAAATCATTAACCATCTGACACTGGCAGAGGGAATTCCAGGGGAGGCAACCCTTCACACTTTCAAGCCATTTCCTATGCAATTTCCCCACTCTGATGTCAACTTAAAAGCCAGCTCTCATGCTCTTTAAAGAATGTGCCTGTCTCTTTTTGTGCATAATATGCTTTAAATCCCAGTCGGGCCTGCTGTATCATTCATTTGGCCATAAAATTTGCAATACTCACCTTAAGAGAAAGAATGTGTTGGAGCAATGAAACCTTTGAAAGGAGTTAAAGTTGGGGCCTGCACAGAGTCTAACTTTGATTGTTACAGGAACATTGAAAAGAGGAGGCTGGGAGGGGGTATGTGAAGGCAGACACAACTCTATATCTCCTACATTCAAGTGCATTTGAATACCGCATCGAGTTGCTGTTTCACCCATAAAAATTTAAATCTATCATTGAATTAATCCAAAAATTAGAGCTCTGAGTCATTTTATGACTCAGTGGTACTGCATTAAATGAAAGATTTTAAAATGCTGGACATTTATATGCATTTAGACTTCATTATGATAATTTGATATTTTAGGCCCATGGCTAGAGGGAGGATTAGCTACCCCTGCACCTCCTACAATGTTAATATGCCTCGCCTTTGAAACTGACACATGAATTCATTGATTTTTTTTGCTCGCTTTTTTGTAAGGGATTTAATCTTTTCAAATCATATTGATCATGCTTGTGTTTTTTTTCCCTTCTTCTTCTGTGCAATTGGTGTTTGAACACGGGTAATTGGTTAAGTGGAAAACAGAGACGGAGAGAGAAAATATGAGAAAGAAAGAGAAACCTAGACACATTAAGACAGAAAAATACAAGACCATCTTATGTGACTGAGATCTATTTTATCCCTTTATGTCTATTTTTCATTTTTAGTTTCAGGATTTATGACTTTATGCACTTTAAATACCATTTGTCACATATGGACTCATAGTTATAAGATTGAAAAAACAAGAGGATAGACAGACGAGTGAGGAGGACGGAGGGGGATGGAGAGATAGTGAAGGAGAGAAAAAGAAAAAAACACAGTAACGGCAGAGAATTGGTAGGACAGATTAATGCAGCCCCTGGTACTTCAGTGTATCAGGACAGGGATTAGTGTGGCAACAGCTGCGCAGCAGAGTCCCCTGACTGAGAGGAATTACAAGCATTATCACCTAGATCATTAAAGCGCGGCTCATAGATCGCGCCACAGACTTCAATCAATCCCGTGCCGGAGAACAGGCAGCCAGCTGGACCCCCTGTGTGAGGACTTGACTTAATTGGCCAATAAGTGGTGAGGAAGGGTGTATGCTATTTGATCAAATTACCCAGCCCAGGGAAAGGGATTACAATTTTTTTTCTTTGAGGAGGGGGCAGATATTTGGGGTGAAGAGAGAAGGGAGGTGGTGGTGGGGGGCAGTTATAGGGTCAGGGATGCTAGGAAGTGGGCTGAGTGAGAAAGAGAAAAAAGGTGGGTGGGTGGGTCAGGGTTGTAGCATCCACTAGAGCTTGTGCATGGCTATGGGTGGGTAAGAAGACGCTGAAAAATGTTGGCCCACTTGCCTCAATGGCTGGGGGTGTGGGGATGTGCAGATATTGGACGAGGCAATGGAGGGAAGTGAGAAAAGAGAAACGGAAAAAGAGAGAGAGAGGAAGGGAGGAGGCTGCTGTGGAGAAGGAGGAGGAGGACAAGGAGGAGGAGTGGAGTGGAGTATCCAGGTCATCTTTTTGCTCGGGGACTTGTACCCATTCATCATAGCCCCCTTGGCCTGGTTTCTGTCTGGCGCTGGTTGTAAACTAACAGCTACCCACATGCTCCTCCAGTGGTCCTGCTGGCCTGCGCCACGCATCGTCACGCCTTCATGCATGCCGCGCCACACTACACTGCAACACAGCGCACCTCACCACAGCTCACCTCGTCTCACGGACCTGCACACTGCACTTACAGAGCTGTGTGTATGCATGGCTCTAAACAGCGTCCTTCTTCTTGAGGGAGAAATTCTTCGATGTCCTGTAAAGAGTTATTGTAAATAGAAGGCTGATAGCAGTTCTTAGAGTGTTTTTCCTCTACATTTCTTTTTTTCCTCCAACTCATCTCAGGGCTGTATATGTTACTCTCATTCTCTTCTTTCTTTTTTCTCCCTGTCCTCCCTCTCTCCGTCTCTCTTTCTCTCTCTCTCTCTCCTTCTCTCTTGCTCTCTCTGTTGATACAATATGACCGCTGCAAATCTGAGTTTCTTTAGAACCGGAGACTTCCCTTTCACTTGAATGCAAAACTAAGAAACACAGAAAAAGAAATGAGGTAGAAAAGATAAAGAATATAACGACGAGACAGAAGAAGAGGACAGTGCAAGACAGAGAAACAGAGTGGATTATGAGGGCTTCCACAGGGTTGTGAATCTTTGGCTCCAGGTCTTTCAGATGGGATTAGCTCGTCTCTGATGCAAAGACTCGTTCGGATAAAACTGACCATGACTTTTTTTTTTAAATGTATTTCACTGTGCAGGCGCTCTTAGGCTAATGGAATTTGAATGAGTTAAAAGGCCAGAGCTCCTTTGAATTTCATCTGCTATGCAATATTCATGGCTAAAATGGCAGCGTTGAGAGGGCCCTGAATCATCATTACTGCTAAGAAGCCTGTTAATTTAGCTGTCATTGCTACGCACACACATACACACCTGCAGTAAGTAGGTAGTGGAGAGACACAGTATGCTGCATTGCAGTGTTTGATTAGTTGACTGCAGAAGATCAATGTTCATAAAGATGAATGTTAATAATGTTTATAAGTTATTATTATTGTAAGTTACTGTATGTGAGAGCATGATTTTATATGAATGTGTCTGTAAGCTCAGACACATATATTTTCCTTTTCTCCCAGCTCTCCCGACAATTTCCTGCCCAACACCTGGTTTGTCATCAACTACATCCGTGTGGCAGAGCATCCATTCTGGGCTCTTTGTGGAGAACCACACCACCAGGGGTGAAGAGAAGACGCCATGAAAGATGAGCAAGACAGAGAGAAAGACTGAGAAGGAAAACAGTCCAAAAAGACACTGCAGTGAAAAAGAGAGGCAGAGGAAAGACAAAAGAGATTGATAGAAAAGAAAGAGGAAAAAAAGAGCGAGCCTCAGCGTAAAGTGAGCAGTCCTCCAGGGGAGAGAAACAGGAGCGCGAGGGAGCAGTGGTGTGCTAAGACACACGCTGGACAGAATTAGAGTCTCTGGCACGTGGGCTATTCATAATGTCATTAACATAAAGGCAATTAAATGCGTTTTTAACCTCCACCCTGCTTATTGTTATTAATGAAGATGAGGAGGGATGAAAGGGAAACAGAGGTGGGGAGAGACAGAAAGAGAGAGAGAGAGAAGGAAGAGAGGGGAAGAAGGGGAGGGAGATGGAGGTGGTAATTATCTCCTCATCAGGGCCAGAAAAACAGGTCTGAACAGGAAAGGAAAAAACAAATGACTATGGTAGCAGAGACGGGTTCGTGGTGGTGGTAGTGAGGCTGGTGGAGGTAAATACAATTGTAGCCACCATTCGTCCCATATATTATACCATAAGACAGCATAGTGCAAGGTGTTGCTCTGTTTCTTTCTATTTAAAACCACTGTGCTAGGTAAGGCGATCAGCACCCTTGGGTGCTTCACCATAAGCACAGCCTGCATCCATCCCCCTGGGGTTGGTCAGGCACAAAAACTCGACAAGAACTGTGTTCCCTCCACACACACAGTGCTATATAGTGGAGAGACCCAATATGAAACTAATTGCTGAAATTATTTGATGGGAATAATACATTATAAAGCACTTTCTGAAAATGGTTGTAGTTATCAAGCAATATCTCACATTTCATCAAATTTCAGTGGCAAAGCAAATCATGCCTGCAGTGTATGTGTGTGTGTGCATGTGTATGTGTGTGTGTGCTGCTATTATGCCTGTTTTCTAATTGAGAATAGATTGCAGATAACTTTGGACAACCATATATCTTTCAGGTGTCAGAAATTGCCCAGTTCACTCGTAGAAAAAAATTCTGGAATACAGTGCAAGTTCAGTTATTTGGCAGCACTTCCCTCAAAAAGAGGGATCACTTGTGATAAAAGGAAACCAGACAGCTCAACTCAAAATCCATCACCAGTCAAATCCTATTCAAAGACTTCCTTCTCCCTCTCCTCTCTCCCTCTCCCACACTCTCCTGCTCCAGCCTGCCATTCCCTCGTGTGCAGTCGTGGTGGGTGGAGGTCAAAGGTCACTGTCACTATGTACCGCAGGTCTGCAAACAACTCATTAGCCAGCCCCTGGTCTCACTAGGGACGGCACTCCTGGGATAGCAGCCCGAGAGGAGAGCAGGGACCAGAGCAGGGCAGGAGGGTGCCACTTAAACCTGCACAAACCCAGTTTGTTTATAAAGGGGCTCTTGAGGGACCCCCCCCCTCCAAATACATACACACACACACACACACACACACACACACAAACACATTCATCAACCGGCTCTCCTCTTGCTGTGCTTACACGTCTGCTTTGTGTTTAATTAACAATTAACTCCTGCCAACTGCCAGTGGAGCTGGGCTGTGGTGTGATGTGTCTGGCCGAGACAGAGAGGGAGAGAGAGACAGAGCCATAACTCCATCTGATGAGCGAATGAATGTTTATTGTTGTTTCTCATTAGAATGTGATGAGCTTGTTAGGACTGGGGTGTAAAATCTCCCTTGAGTATTTAAATATAACAACAACAATGGGGAGCAGAGGAGAATATGCAGTGCATCCCTTATGAGGATGTGAATGAATGTGTGACCTCATGCCGGCCTTAGGATTAATAGTTCGTTGGGAGCAAAATGTTCAAGATGGAAAGGAGAGAGAGATGAGATGGTGACAAGCGTCTGAATCTCTGGTGTTTTCACTTGTGAGTCATATTCCAATCGGTAAACAAGTCCGGCGATTTGCGCAATGTGTGATATTTCACAACTCCACTGGACTGCTAACTAAGCTGTCAAATGAAGACAAATCCACACCGTCTCACTCGCCTAAATCCCCCACCCTCCCTCACAACCGCAACAACAAAACACAAATGAGCCATGGGCAATTTACTGTGATTATGCTCGCAAATGGACAGAATTGTTTTTTAATTTGCCTTCCCTTGACAGAGTGTAAAAGAAGAAGCAGAACAAGAAGGAGGAGAGAATGAAATATCATTCCACTGTGTCCACACCTCACTCTTTCGCTGTCAGCGTTATTTGTGACTGATGCCGGAGGGAACAAAAAGAGAGAAAGAAAGTGAAAGAAAGAAAGTCAGTCCAAGAAACAAAGACCGTAAAAGAGGGAAGATTAAGACTATTATAACAACAGCAGGACTGTGACAGAGGAGAACAAAGGCATGGGGCCTTGGGGTCGCAAACACACGTCTCTATTGTGAGCGTCTCCCACCCGGTGACAAAGGAGGCTTCCTGGGGTGGAGGTCACTCGGTTCTCCATGAGAAACTTGACAGTGGGGAGATGTGGCTGGCTGAAGGTCAACTGGGCTGAAGAGGTCCCCAACCCCCTTGACCCCACCCCGTCCACTTGATGTCTCAATTCACAGACACTCCCACCCTACTAAGCATATGTAAGAGCAAAAGCCAGAGATAGACAGCCTGTAATAGACTAATAGAGATGTAGCATATACATAGCATATACCTACTTTGAGGAAAAAACTATGTTGGAACAATACCACAGAGATTAAAAAGAGCAATATGTGTGTGTGTGTGTGTTCTCTTGAATATTCACATAGACCTTCTTGATCCGTATGCCCACACATTCTACTACTAAAGGCCATGGCATGACCTCCCCGTCAAAAGTCCCCCTTCTCTCTCTATGCATTGCCGGCCTCTCGCTTTCATTCTTATCTTTTGCATTCTGTCTTTCTTTTGCTCTCTCTTTCCTCCCTTGTGCCTTTATAGCTTTCCTCCTCTCTCTCTCCTCTCCCCCTCCATCTCTCTTCTTTACTGCATTAAAATGATGGTGATGGTGCTAATTTGGGAGGTCCCCTACCGCTGGCTGTAGGGTGGTGTTTTATTTTGCCGGTGACACCTTTACTGGCTGGGCTCCTGCGGCTCAGATGTCTTTAATTGACTGTCTGCTGGTGATTAATGGTCAGGCGTTAAACATGCACACCTCGGATGGGCCAGCCCAGATGTGGAGGGCCATTTTCTCTGGAGAAGCACTTATCTCTCACTCCAAGCCTGGCGTCTGGGACTCGTGGAGAGGGAGGAGAGGATAGAGGGATGAAGGGAGAGGAATAAAAAGTTGGGGGATGAAAGAGAGAGTGTAGGGGAAATGATAGACGGTGGAAGACCTTACAGGAGAAAGACAAAGGGAGAAACAGAGGAGGGCATCAGTCGAAAACGGACAGAAGAGAGTCACGAAGAAGAGGAGAGAAAGTGAAATGAGAAAGCATTTTGGGAGACACAAAAGAAGGAAAATAGTCCCCAAAAATGCAAGCAATGAAAGCTCAGAGAAAGGAGGTGAGAGAGGGGGTGGGTATGCGTGTGCCGCAGCCCTTGGGTCTCCACATCTGACCCTTCTGGCGCTCCAGTGACACTGTGGATATTTAAAGACATCTCAGCCTCCAAAGAGCTGCTCCCACTCTGGGCTCCACGTATAATGAGGGAATGCGTTATGGGGCTTGTTACCTCATGTTCCTGCCCTCTTCCTGCTAAAGTGGGCTTTTAAACAGGGAATGACACTGTAAATGACATCTAATTAACTAACCATGTATCAAAATTAATGAACACTTCTGTGTTGATTGCCAATGAAAAAAAATCAGTCGTTTATTTTAGAATTTTACCGCAATTTTCTTATGTGGCTCCACACAGTGTTGATTTTTTTTGGTCTGACAAACCACTGCACTCCTCCAGGATCTGGGCAACGGCACAAAAACACAGCATCCATGTTGGGAGCGCAGTGTGTGGGACAAGCTCGTGCCCTGCGTGAGAGCGAGTCAGACGCGCTGCTCGTGCCAATCCATCACCCACCCCCCGTGCCCCGTGCGCTTAGATGGATGAGCAGCCGTCTGCTTTACATCGTTACCATCCCCGCTCGTTACCCCCCTGCCCACCTCTGCTCGCTGCGATGCCAACTGAGGAGCCACACACTGACCACAGCGCACACACATGCGCACACATTTACACACATTTACACACACGCACACACACATTTACACACACATCTTTGGACCAGCTGGGCCAGGGAGGGGTGGATGAACCTGTGGACCATGGCCATGTAGGTTTGTTGGAATTCCAGATGTGGCCAACTGGTTTAGACGCAATTATAAAGAATGGCATTTTTATCATTCCATTTGCACACTAGAATTTTTTACTGGTCCGTCATCTATTTTGACAGTTTTATCACAGTTTATCTTCAAGATACTTGGGAACTCCCCCCCACACACACACACATAGACATAATTAAAAAATGCAAACTCCTTCTACTTTATATGCTCATTTTCCTCTTCATTTCCTCTGTGCTCCCGAGCTCTGACTCCGAAGCAATATGCCAGGCCACTGAGAACCCAATGGTGTCCGAGCACTGACCCCCTGCCCCATAGTCAACGTGGCCACACTACACACAGAGTGCATGGACTCCATACATCATCATCATCCAGAGGAAGCAAGGAGCAAGCCACAGCATTACTGTAGCCTTCACCAGGGCAGGCCTGAGGGGGCTCCGATGCCTCAGAACCCCAAACACCCCCCTTGCCTCCCCCTTCGGTTCTGATGCCCCTGTACATCCTGCGTTGCCCTGAGAGCAGCTCCACTGACTGCCGGGGCATGCCACTGGTGTCCGAGCGCTGTGCCAGGCAACAACAGTGGCAGGAGCAGAGGGCACAGAAGCACCCAAGGGGCCCTGGTGCATGCTGATGCTACGCTAATTAGCCTGGGCGCTGACCATCCAATTACGCACAGTTCAATCAAGGCTCGGGCTGGGTCAAAGGCCACTGCTTGCCTATGCCTGCTCTTGGCTTTTTTCCCCCTTTTCATCTTTTTTTCAGAATCTCTTTCTCATTAAATCCAACATGTAACAACAGAAAATAACCACCAAAATCCTCAGGAAATAACAGCTTTTGACATAGTGGCTCACCCTTGCTTTGCATTAAGTAAATATGGCCATTATAAACCTGGGTCTCTGCAGTGCATAATAAGCTAAGGCTATGAATTATTGGACCAGTCCAATTAACCATAATGGTTTAAGAACCAGACTTGTGACCAGAAGGTTCCAATCCCAGGTGGGGCTCTTGTGTGCAACCAAGGTGCAAAACCCTTAACTGCCGCAGTTAATATCCAGCATGTTAATGAACAGGATCCATATGTCAACACATTCCAGAGAGTGCAACTACCATACGCATTAAAAGATGGAAATGTTCACATTTAATGACACTCCACCCAATGTAACAACAATGAACAAATCCCCCTCTCTCTATACCTTAGCTGTAAAAATATTTATATACTCCTTTATAGAAAAGCAAAGAAAGCAAAATCAGCAGTGCTTATAGCAGGGAGTGTTAGAACCAGTGTTGGCAGAAGTAGCACTTTGTTAAGAGTGGCTGGTGAGCCAGCGTCAAAAGAAAGTGGCAGCTTTGTTAAAATGACAACAACAACAACAACAACACCAACACTGGAAAGAAATGCCGGACCTTCACATGCACAGAAATGAAGGAGATGACATCTCATTCTGGAGTGGAAATAGTACTTGATATGCCAACTTCAATTCACTGCACTTGCCATCAACACCTAAAACCTCTAAATTCATTCACAGGCACAGTGGTTTTGATCTTTCTCTTTTAGCTGACTGTTTAGCTAGCAAATGTGAATAACCACCAGCTGTGAATATTGCAGTTGAGTTGCCAGCAGAAGTGAGGTTTCTCTGCCCACCTCTGCCAGTGATGGGGCCGATGAGTGTGAGGCAAATGTTGCAGCAATGGGAGCAATACTATTGCAGTGGCACATTTCACAGCACTGGGACTGGCGGTGACAGTGGAAATGAGCAACATTTTGGGGGGATAATTCAACTAACTAAAATAGATCCCCTTTGAGTGATGCCAGCCTAAACAATAGGCCAACTTGAGGAGAAGGGGGAGAGGGCAGAAGACTACAGAAAATCTTTTTTACAAACAAAACAAAACCTGGACTCCAGGTTAAATCCTAGTTAATAACCTAGATGCAACTACACCCATGCAAACTATGGAAATTCACTCTTCTGTTCAGTATAATCCATCCTCCCAGTATAATCCATCCTCCAATCCTACTATTTTTTAGAGCACCTTTACCTAATAATACTATGATTAATGATAACAATATGATTAACTAACCTTATAGATATGCCAATATTGTGATAACTGCATTTAAAAAACATGTTAATGAAATTTTCCATATTCCTGTTTCCTGTAACATAGCCTAACATGCAGGTACTATTCATCAAGGTTCTAAAGAATGATGGTGTATACACTGGAATAAACACACAATAAACACACCGCAGACATGTTTCCATGTATTTGTGATAATGACCTGGGCCTCATTGGTCCAGGCAGAGAGAGTCCCCCTCTCTCCTATACACTATCCCTTCCCCATCCCAGATCCTGGTAGCATGGCATTCATGATCAACGCACACACACACACACACACACACACAGACACATTTAGAAGTTAAGGGTTTATTAGTCTTCTTTGACTATTGAAGGGTTGCCGGTTTGATCCCCGACCAGTGGACCATGGCTGAAGTGCCCTTGAGCAAGGAACCTAACCCCTCACTATACGCATATATACACGCTAGACACTATATACCACACTCTATAGCAGGCAGCCAACTGCTCCAAGTTAGTGCGTACTTCACTTTACTGTGTGCTTTGTGTGTTTCACTAATTCATGATGGAGAGACCAAATTTGCCTCACACAAAAGAGTATAAATTGTTATTATTATTATTATTTGGTGCGCTTATACTGAGGAGTAGAGTTATTTGGAGCCTAGAGGAATTTCACTACAGGTGAAAAAGCCATAAATAGGGTTGAACATTGTGATGGAAGAGTTTAAAACAGTTTCATATAAAAAGCTAATTAGCTAATTATCATGCTAATACATTTTATTTGCCTGCGTTTGCCAGCGTAATTCACATGAACAGTTTATTTTTCCCACTACAAAATGACTTTTGGGCACTTGGGGCTCTTTAAAAAAAAGTAAAGTGAGCTTCCTCTCTCTCTCTCTCTCTCTCTCTCCCTCTCTCTGCCTAAGAGCAAGGCATTGACTGTTAACACAACATTTACTCAGACACCTGAGCCATCTCTCACTTATGCACCTTTGAATTTCAGCTCAAAGTGGCACGTCAAGAAAAAAAAAAAAACAAAATGAAGGAAACAAAGCTCACCATTTTGAAAATGATGAGTATCTGAAAGTTCCTCCCACACCCAGTGACACCTCCACATACCCTCTCCACCACCATCTTCTTCCTGACTGCCTATGAATGAGGGTCCCTGGTGACTGTGCCCTGTGAGTTGTTGTGCACAACATCCGCCCAAGTCACTAGGGAGTCCCTGGCATTGGCCCTTTGGCAATGTGGAGCATCCCTTTAGAGCCTGGTGCATCGCTCCCGGTGATGCAGCGATGGAGTATTCTGGAAGGAGTTTACCTCGAAATGATAGCAGGCAAGTGTCACAGACAGTTAGGAGAAAAGAGAGAGAAAAGTACGAGAGAAATGAGGAGGGAAAGAGAGAGAAAGGGAGGCGTAGAGTCCACAGGGATGGCTTATTGATTTGTAAAATGCATTCTAAAGAGTCGTGTGTTGAGTTTTCTGGCGTAGGGCAGCTGGGGGGATCTTTACTAGAGAGGGGGGTGTAACTTCCACAAACATCATCAAAACTCAATCTTTCCCTACCACACAGGACCTATGAGAGAAAGAGAAGCAGAGGAGGGGATGGCAAGATGCATTGTGGACTGTGCTAAGAGGACCAGGGGAAGGCACGTGGTCGATATTCCGGAGGAGGCCGCCCATCACGTCCGCTCTACGCCCAGGCACTCCTCGGGCCATCGCCGTTAATGGGATGGGAGGATGCTGAGCGAAAGAAAAAGAGAAGAGGAAAAATAATATATTAAAAGAAAGAGAAAAAAAACACATGCTTAGCCCCAATTTGCATGCAAAAAACATGAGCGCCAATGGGGCCTTCTGATTACAAAACAAGAGTGAAGAAGGGGAGTTTTGGAGGAAGGGGAGGACGTGAGACAAGTCATCAAAATGCGTAATAATATCATGAAGAAAAACAGGGGGAAAATAATAAAAGACTGTAGCCCATAGGTATGAGACTAATTAATGAAAGTTTTTGTGTGTGTGTGCAATGGAATCCAGGGCAAGGAGGAGAATGCTTAGATTGAATATTCCCCAAAGATCGTCTTCAAAGCCAAGAACAGGGAGCGTGAAGGGGGTGGTGGCGGGGGGAGTTATTAAAACGCATCAGAAATAATAATAACATGAACACTACATGGGGCCACGCGTGACACTGCTGGCGGTTTTTCCGGCTCCTTCCATTCGCAAGGGCTTGTGCCACTGAAAAAAAAAAAGAGAAAGAGAGAGAAAGAAAAACACTCTATGTTGAGAACAGAGCAGTGCAGGGCAAAGTGACGGTGGCAGCGGCACCAACCTAAAATAGCTGAACCTGGTTGAAAAAAATTGAAAAAAAGTCTTTTATTAAAGCTGTGATAATGACTATCACTGATGATGCAACCAGCCCTGGGATGGATAACACCACAGATAACAACAATAAAAAATAAAGAGTACAAGATGGTCTGAGGGAGGGAGAGAGAGAGAAAGAGAGAAAGGTGCTAAGTAAAATCGCTTGTATTTTTAGAGGGGTACTAAAAGTGTTATTTTTTTTGTTCTTTTTATTATTTCAATCTAATTGCACACCAGGCACACTGGCTGTTTTCCTGCTGGTGGCTCCAGGCATCATATGGCAAATAAACGGCACTCACTGACAGATCGCTAATGAGCTGTTTGGTGGAGTAAGGGGGGAGTATAATATTACCGTTTTTTATCCATTCACAGTTTTTCTGCCTGACTGCGTATCTCTCAGTTTGTTCTTGTGTGTGTGTGTGTGTATATGTGTGTGTGTGTGTGTGTGCACTTGCATGTGTGTGTTCATATTCTAAGTATGTCTCGCCCTTTGTTTTTTCTTTTCTTTGCTTTTCTTCTAATAAACACAAAAACCACACATACATAAAAAGATATTTGCAAATGCTGGAACAAAGTCTCAGAAACACACACACATACACACTTTACTAACATACCATACACCATAAAAGGCCTCAAGAGGACACAACCACTCCATAGCGCACACCAACACAAGTACAAGGGCAGACACACTTACACACACACACCAGCAAGCAGGATGGGACATCTCCTCCATTTACCCCCCGCATCGGTGCCAGACCCTGGAGACCAGTCTTTACTAATTAAACGTCTTAACACCCACTCCTTCTGTCTCAGAGAGAGAGAGGGAGAAGAGAGAAAGAAAGATGTACCTGTGTGTTTGTGGGATGGGGGGTTGGTTGCGGGAAGCCCACCATATATCTGATGAGGTGATTTGCAAGTGACGGCCGCTTGTGAGTCTCACGAGTGCCGAAAGCCTAGCGCCGTGACGGCTGGCGACAGGTTGATTCATCTCCGCGGTAATTATACCCCTGCACCTCATGCTTTCTATCTATCAAAGGCTCCTAGACATACAACTGGACTCTCAGAGTGGACCATGACTGATCCCCCACCCCTTTATTTTTATACGAACACTTCAAGGACATTATGGCGGGCATTTGCAGCGGCAACATTTTTAGCATACTTTGCGACGAGCATGCGTGTGATGAATGACTGAGCCCCTCACAAGTAGGAGAGGATGTCATTGCTGTTAATTGAAGAATAATTACACTACTGCTACTCCTTGTGTCTGAGGATGTGACCAAAGCGTTGTTTCATATTTTCCTCATGCCAGTACCACCTAGTCTACCTGAAGCCATGAGCCTGACTGGGAGAGGGGGGCATGGGGTGGCTCAGAGAGGCTTCTCTTACAACTTCTCATGATTTTTCCCCCTTTTCTCTTTGCCTTTCTTTTGGGTCAGGTCCCACAGCGATATTATCCAGAGAGAAGGTACCTGAGCAGAGGCATCACCCTTGTGTCTGCCTGGGCCCTGCCTTCAGTGGGCTTTTTGACGTGCTGTCTGCCCATACCCCCCACCCCCACCCCTACCGGCCCAACACCTCTATCCCCTTTGAGAGTCTTGGGGACGCTAAGGGGCAATCTTATTTATTCGTGGAGCCCCCACTGTATCTGATGGCCGCCCACCCCCTCCTACCTAACCCCCCAACTACCACCATCTCTGCTTCCAGTGCCATCCCTCTTTTGCACCCACCCCACTCCACCATCACACCCTACACCCTCCTGGCTGTACCCCAACTCTTGTTCACAACCAACCACAATGACTGGGAGACATGTTTTACCTCGCAGCACAAGCGACGAGCCCGATTGTGTTGTGGTATCTTCCAACTTCTCTAAGCCTTTTTTTCTCTCTCTCACTCTCTTTCTGTCTCTCTGTCTTTTCCTTTTTTCCTTTTTTTTTACTCCCACTCCTCTTTCTCCAACTGTCTGCTCACATTTCATTATGGCGATGTGAGATAGCACTTGGAGCCATTGCTGGGGATCCACTTCTATTAGGGTGCCTATTATCATTCCAAATCAGTCACATTTTAGCGTTTAAGTGTCGAAAGTTCACGCTGAATTTTCCAGTGCCGTGCCTGGAGGTATAGAAGACACATTGGGCAGCCCACACTCACACACACACACACATAAAACAACACACACACAAAGGAAAAGAGGGAAAAAGAACACTCCCCACGATCCCTGTTTTATCTAGATCTGCTGTTAAAAATGCCCTTGTCTCTCCATTCACTCTTTTTTTCTCTATTTCTTGCCTCCATCAAACGTTTTGACTGCTTGCAAAATTATAGTGGATTTCACAGGGCCAGGGATGGATGTGTGTGTGTGTGTGTGTGTGTGTGTGTGTGTGTGTGTGTGTGTTTGTGTTGGGGGGTGGGGGTATGTGAGGGTGAGTAGGCTGATGAAATGCTAGCTGAAAGTGCCTGGCACTAGCGATGAATGTTTGCGGCACTAAGTCGTTGGCACATCGTGCTACCAATATTAAGCTAATAGTCAGTCACTTTTGTGTTTTGGGGCCACTTGGAGCCACTGTGATGCTCCCGTTTACCATTCTTTCAAGCACTTTTTTTCCATATCTGACACACAGACAGACACACACACACACACACACAGACACACACCCCAAGCCGCAGGCCACCCCAGG
The DNA here is from genome assembly GCA_027481765.1 of Tenualosa thibaudeaui. Classification (NCBI taxonomy): domain Eukaryota; kingdom Metazoa; phylum Chordata; class Actinopteri; order Clupeiformes; family Clupeidae; genus Tenualosa; species Tenualosa thibaudeaui. Next base: position 973,452 of record JAIFZK010000023.1, on the reverse strand, counting down.
CTGTCCATCCCTAATGAAAGAGAAACTAACGGTTAGACAGCCAGCATTACACACTACGCTTTGCCCTACATACTGTTTCCTCTTCCACCAAACACTTCACAGGCTGTCACTGATATTATCTAAAGTGACTGTGTTTTTGAAAAAGAGAATATCATGTAGCAATACAATAACTTTTGTGACAATTTCCCTTTTTGGTTGAAATACCCTGCGGAAATTCTTACTTCACACACACACACACACACACAAACACACACTACTAATGCACATATCTAGTCTTCAGAAAAGTAAATCACTGTACCCTTATGGAAACCAAATTCTGCGAAACTACTAACTACTAACTATATACTGGTATGATACAATTGCAGTGCCTGATAGGAATATTTCTATAATTACAGAAGATGACAAAATACAACACATGGGCACAGGCCCATGTGATCACACCAGTGTATTTAACGACAGGCACTGAGATTTTCCTCATGCAAGCATGCATTAGCCTCTGCACAGTAGGGTAGAGAAACACTATCAATATTCATGACCCGCTTCTTTAGGCTGCACACTTCCATATGGTTGGCTGTGAAAAGTGATTATTTTTTAAACATATCTATCCAATGTATGCATTTATCAGCCATACAATTTGAAATTTTTGTCTTATTTAAATTTAGCACATTCTCAACTGAATCAATTTAATTTCCTTTGGATAAATTAGCTTTTGTGTAGCATTATTTTTATGCAAGGCTCAAACTTGGGTTAGATGGATCTAAGAAAATTATTCTGTGCTCCAGCATTTTATTAACTATGCCATGGCACAGTCTCTTTCTCTCTCTCTCACACACACACACACACACACACATATATATAATTGAGATTTTTCACACAAGGACACCAAGAGCCTGCAGCAAGGGTTTAATTGCACCAGCTATCATTACACGGAAAATCAACAATTTTAAAAATACACTGAACACCTTTCATCTTCTCTCGCGCTCTAATCGCACCAGTAAGAGCCGTCTGGAAAAGGAGCTTGATGTAGTCAAACTAGCTAAACAGCGCCGGCGGCACCCCAGCAATAAGCAAGCCGACGCTCAAGCAGACACTTCGGGACACGGCTAGCGTGACGCAACCGGAGCCCCTCATGCCGAGTGCTCGCAGCCGCCAATCCAATGTGACCTGGGCGCCGTGTTGCAAACAGCCTTAGCCGCCAGTGAACGTTCGAAAATGGCCCCCGTGCGCATAGGAGAGACGATAACTGTAAGTGGAGAGGAGGAGGAGCAGTGTCATTCTGCATCATGCTGAGCACTTAGCACATGTGTTTGTTTTTGTGTTTGTCTCTAATTTGATGTGGTGTTTGTCTTTCCTGCCCGTCCTCTGTTTAAACTCTTCTATCGGTAGTTGTTTGCATGTAGCAGAGAGAGGGAGAGGGACGGAAAATGAGATGAGGGACGTCCTCTTCTCGTTTTCCTCCTCCTCCTCTTGACTGAAACGCTGTAGTTGGTTCCCCTCAGGGAAACAGTATAATGAGGATCTGTGTGCCTACATTCTGTCTCATTTCAATTGGAAATGACGCGCTCGCACACACACAGACACGCACACTCAAACCCTTACACTTTGGGGCAGTGATGGCGGGATTATCGCTCCTCGTTCCTGGCGTGACAGTCCATCATGTCCGCGCAAAGCTCCTCCTCAGTCCCCATAGCTGTCTGTCTGGTTAGGCACAGCCACATGTAAACTTGGCTCCCGCCTTTACACGCCATGTCGTCCGCGCGCGTGTAGCGGCTTATTAGCATATTGGGGCTTCGTTGTCTCAGTTTGCCAGCCAACCTTTCTGAGTTATTATTTCAAGACCACCACTACTTTACCCTTACTTGAACACCATTACATTTATTACTAGTCTAGCTCAAACTACAGATAAATGATAACCCACTTGATTGTTAACTCCCCATGACGTTACAAGACAACGGATGGCTGGGGCAACATAAGTGCTACAGAAAGCTCTAAGAATTCAATGTAGCCCCATTTAAGTAAGTGTAGAGTAGCTGTGCTTGAACTGAATGAACTGGGTTAAATCCTGCAGCCTAATGTAAAAAGCTTTTCCCCCTCCTGCTCCAGTACCCACATGCTGCTATTTTTAAAAATGGTTTCCACAGTCATGTAAAATGGATGGCACTCGTTAACGCAAATTAAAACGGGAGGAGATGAAGATGAGACCAGCTAAAGAGCCATTTATTTTTCCCAGCACTTTTTTTCTTTCTTTTTTCTTTTTTTCCTGCTGCAATTAGCAGGCCTAACACAGGCAAACATCAGGTCATTTGGCACATTGCAGCCAAGGTTAAAGGTCATATCACATTTTCCATGGCCCAGGCCACTGAGCTGCCAATTGAAGGCTGTTTCCTGCCTGGCTATAAACTGTAATATTGACAAATGCATAACACTGGTGTCAAATGCTCATTTGAGATGTTTTTTCCTCCACATTTTCCCCTGATGCGGTTCCCCAATGTGTATGGAAGAGATAAACATATTCTCTTCAAACAATCTCAATGACAGCCAAATAGCCTGCTTGTCGGTTGTAAAAAAAAAACAAAAAAAAACTCTCTAATGATGCGTGTCAAGGGAGCGCCCTGCCTCCTTGTAGCAGACGACTCCCCTGTGTACACAAGGACTGGAGGAAGAGCTGAGGAAAATAATAATAATAACAATCCCTAAAATATTCCTTCACTCAAAGGGAAAGGGAGGGGGGTAGGCGGTGTGGGAGCATCCTAACAACCCCTTTCTGACTCTATCACTTTTTTCATCCCCCCCCCCCCCTTTTTTTCTTCTCTCTCTTTCTGTTGTCGTTTCATGCTCCTTCCCAGTGCGTACCTATATGCAAAGTCAACATCCATTATGATAATCATTAAAGCTCATGCGTTGCTGATAGTTTTCTCGCCACCACAGAAGGTGGGGCTGTTTTAATCAGCCACAATTGGACATGATGGGAACATGTGCTATGGAGAAAGAGGCCTTCCTTTCAGCTCTGCATCATGGTGCCAACTACTTCTGCTTCGTTCTGAGTTCTCGCAGTTTATTTTCATTTACTTTTTTTTTTTTTTGATGTGGGGTAGAACTTGTGCCTTCTCGAGCTTCACTTGATATTCATGGTAATTAAAACTGAAACCATCGCAATCCTGCTTCACAAGGCTCAGTGGCATTAATACACCCTGCACACCAGCACCATGTCATCAGGAGAGGGTGAACGAAGAGGAGTTAAAAAAGGATGTGTGCTTGTGTGTTTGCTAATGTGATGCCGTGTTAAACATCGCGCTGGTTTGCCACCATCAGCAGAGGCCCCAGTCAGACATCTCTGAGCAATTAACAGTGAGAGAAAAATGAGGCGCGACTGGAGTACACACACCACAGCTGTTTGTGGCTTCTGTTTTTCTTAGTAGACAGGATCACACTCTATCATCACAGATATTTCAATTATTATTTCCTAAAACACACAGTATTTAGTGATCATCAATCCCCCATGATAAACTGAGTGCTGGATTATTAAATTTCACACTTGTGATTCCCTTGAATTGATAATTTAATTATGCTAATATTTTATGTCTCCAAATCATCCCAAATGGATATACTTAAGTATTGATGTGATCCAGGGGTGTTTTTCTGATAGTGAGAAATTTGCCTCCTTCATACTTTGTCCTCACCTGCCAAGTGTGCATGAGGAATTTTGCTACAGTGAAACTGCGTTCCTTTCTGGCCTTTCCATCAAGGTGCCATCTATATGCAGTTATAATGTCCTAATTGGACAAAGACTGGTAGAGCCAGCAGAGGCTCGGAAGAGTCCGGGTGTCTCAATGTGGAGACGAAGTGAACGCTAACGGGGTCTGATTATCTCCGTTTATCTCTAATTAATTACCTTTACCTAATTAGATGCCCCGTTTCAGGAAGACACGGAGTCAAGTAGACCAGATTATTAGAGTGCTCACTGGGCCTTTTTTTTAACAAAGTGGGGCTGAAATTAATGTAACGTGTGAGCAAGAAGCCGATGCTTTAATTGCGCAGGTGTTGCCTTATGGCATCGCTTCATCATCCCCAACATTATTAGAAGACTTTTTTCTCGCGCTCTCTCTTCCCCCCTCTTTTCTGCTTCTTTTCTTTTTTTTTTTTTGAAAAGAGGGAGGAAGGGGGGTTGAATGCAGCAGGACTACTCTGCAAAACTCACCTTGGCAACAGCTCATTAGTTAGCCTTGTTACTGTATTATTTATTAGGTTTGGCCTCCCTCCCTCTCGTCCTCCTGCTCTCTCCCGGCTTCCATCTCTCCTTCCCCATTATCCAGATTGATTCATGGACCTCTCTTTTTTTTCCTCTCTCTCCCTCTATCCCCCTTGCTTCCTTCGTTCTCGGCGGTGATCTGTCGTGTGCCATGTGGCTGGTTAGCGGGGCCTTGTTGTGGAGCGAGGAACAACAATCCCACTTAGTGACGTGGAGTGCTAAGTAGTTGTTTTCCCTGGAATCGTCACACACAGCCAAGATTCCCTCTCATTGTGGAGTAAGATGATGAGCTCCAGGTCAAACTAGCCAGGCTAAGGCTGGTAAACTCAAACAAACCCCAGCATGCACGCACACATAGACACAATTCCAGGAAAGGTATACAGATATGGACAACAGCAGCCATTCTAGAGGAAGGAGAGAGCAGTGTGCAAGGCTCATCACCAAGAAGTCTGATATGAGTGGAGATATCACACCCCCATCTCATACCCCCTCCCTTTAAACATGCATGTTATTACAATGGGGGTGGAAGAAAATGTGGAAATATATAAAGCCCAAGGGGTGGGTGAGACTGATGGAGAAGGGGGAGAATGTAGTGGAGGGTTGGGGGGGGTGTCCATGCAAAATGCATCACAGCCCAAGCATATGGATAAACGATCCTGGCACACAAAGACATGCAAAGACACCTGCCTTGGCCCCTGTCCGACATCAAAAGAGCTGCTTGTATAAGTGGCTCAATTCCCTCACTAGAAGATGAATTTTTAAACATCAGGATTAACAATTGACACGGCCCCAACTGCTCCTGTCCACTAGATCTTAGCTACGCACTTTAGCCAGGCTCTGGTAATACAGTCCATTAAGGGCTAAAGGGCTAATGTCTCTATTCACCTGGGCAATCGGTCCTCAACATCACACAAGGTAATGAAAGCATCGGCCAACGTATAGGTATATCACTATTTCTATTTAAATGTTGAATTAAAAAAAAAAAAATTTAACTCATCAGGGAGATGAGCACTTCATTTGTCTCTCAACAGCGCACAGAGTACACAAAAGGCACTTAATGAAAGATAAAAAGCATCCACTGTCGTCCTCGGGGAGCCCTCGTTAAGCAGGTTCCCTCTCTATTCAGTCTCTTAATTGCCACTAAATAAGGCACTAATTGAGCACTGATGTAGTTTTGATGACGTTTTGCCCTCACGGTCGAGTCTCTCTCGTCTCTTAGCATCTAGGCATTGCCTCTAATGCAGAGCTAACTTCGGGAATGGTTTCTCTTGCATGTATGATTAAATGATAGACAATTAGTGCCTCTTTTCATAGGCTGTTATCAAAAGATAAGATGCAAGAAGAAAAATGAAAACATGAATGTTCGCTCATCATGTTATATATGTAGCATGTACATGATAAAATGTAATGATATCCAGGTAACTTTTTTTTTTCATGTAAAGAAATGATAATAATCTCAATCCAGAGTCCAAAGACAAACACGTCATGTCACTTTTCGGTCAGGATAATGACACAATTTCCACAGCAATCTTTGTCATTTTTCTCCACACGGATCGAATCAGAACCCACACCCTGAAAAAAAAAAATGTATACATGTAGTAGTCTAACCTCAAGTGTAAATCAAGCCATTATTGACTTGCTGGTTCTGATGACAGTTGCCTAAAGAACATGGGCCATCCATGCAGGAGGATGCTGAGAACAAACATACTCTCTGACTGATGACATGTGTGTGAAGGAGGGGGAGGGAGGAGGAGGAGGATGAGGAGGGGGGGGGGGATCCTCCTTGAGGCCATGAGTGATGCAAACGTTCGTCTCTGTTAAGGCGTGCCGTCCTTTTGTTTGTCTCCCCTGTAAATGCTACAGTGTCTCCTATTATCAAAATGTGTGTTAATTTAACCAGTGTGTGCTGGGAACAGGGGTTCCCTCAGGAACAATGAACTCACTGAGCAATTGATGCAGTCTGACCTTTGACTTCACGGGTGCTAGTTACCAGACGTGCGATTACGCATGCAGCTGTTCCCTCCACCAGCCCCTTGTTACCTTTCATCGACTATGCACAATGTATTGTCATATGAACGTGAAAGTAGTTAGACATTAAATGATTTCTGCACAATGATTTTGAATCATGAGGGATGCAACAGCTACTAACTGAAAAACAAAATAACAAAAACCTGCTTAAAATATAATATTTTTAATAAGACTTAAAAGACAAAGAAAGAAAGCACAGCAGGGTTCAATGACCCTACAGAGGGAATAATATTTTTCTAAAATTGTTTAAAAAAGGTGAAATTTCTGCAGCACATTTTGTCGATAAAATCAATAATAAAACAGTAGAGCTAGATGAGTGTGTTAGAAGAGGGCCTGGAAGCCAAAAGGTGGAGGGGAGCAGAGGGTTTAGAGCTCATATAACAATATGAAAGAGGTTAGCCTTTTGAGAAGCAGTATTGATTATAAATGTGACAGAGCGTTAAGCAGAGGTCTGATGTGACAGCTCAGGGTGAAGCCAGTCAGAAAAATGTCTCAGCTGAAAAACTATCACTGTGATGATCCAGGGGAACAGTTTCGCTCGGGTGGCTGGCAAAGCTCATTCTCTGTGTGTGTGTGTGTGTGTGTGTGTGAGGAGGAGGGGGTCAAAGAAAAGCAAAGAGGTGGGGGACACACAAGATAAAAATAAGATGCGGGTTGACTAAGATGCATTGACCTGCGTCAGACACAAAGAAAGATGCCCTTGACCAGCGTCAATATTGGCTGAAGATGGTCTGCTTAAAAAAAATCTTAGTGTGTGTGTGAGCGCGCGCGTGTGTGTGTGCGAGCATGTGTGTGCGTGCATGCATGTGTGTGTGTGTTTTTCATGCTCGCTTTCCCTCTTTCCATTTTTTTCTCCCTCTTGGTTTGATTGCCAGGGTTCCTCTTCCCTCATCAACCTCTGACTCTGGCACCAGCTGTTTCTCTCTTCTTTTTCTCCCTCCCTTTCTCTCGCTTCTTCTTCATCTCACTGTGGCAAACCGGGGATGACAGCTTGAGGAGGGAGCCCAGCGTCTCAGCTGCCCGTGGCTGATGCTGCCATGAACTGAAGGACAGTGGGCATGGCCCGCAGGGAGAGAGAGAAAGAAAGAGAGGTGGGATGGGGAGAAAGAGAGACAGAGAGAGTGAGAGAGAGAGGGCTGGACATGAACATGGTCCTTCTGGCCAGACCTCTACTCACCTCCTTTCCTCTCTTCCCCATCTCCCCTCCTCGGTGTGTGCACACGCGGCTCACTTTTGCCAGCCTGACAGTCGTGTGGCACCTCCTTGCCAATAAGTATGTGCAAGACAGCTGTAGCCAAGCATGGCCAAGGCTACTGACCTGGAAATGTGGGCCCAACCTTGCAAATTAACTCACTACTACCCCCCTACTGTAGAATCAAACCCCTTTCTACCCCCCAAAAAAGGGAAATGTTGTACATTCTCACACACATTGCACAGATCTCATCAAATGGGGTTATACAGCATGATGCCTATGGTCCCCCGCCCGCCCCCATGTTAATCTGCATGAGCCTGGTCAGGCAGCAGAAGAGAATACAAATACTTGAGATGCCAATTAACTCATGACGTGTTATTCCTGTCCAGTACAGTGATGCAAAACAGTCCATTCTTGTTTAAAAGCATATATTGTGTTTAGCATTGGCTGGCATAAATCTTGAAAATAGGTCTCTTTTAAGAGATGTACAAATTCATTGGACAGAAGACATAATTCATATGCATGCAAATTCCCTTTTGGTATACATTGTTACTGTAGTCCCTTGCTGACAAAAGCTATACATCTTTACATGACTGTATGTCATCACTTGCCATAACAGTCCCTTAACGAGAGACCATTTCTTTACTTGTTCAACACTGCCACATCAGAGCCTTGTCTGATTGGGAGACGTGGGTGTGCCACATTCAGTGACTTGGAAATGAGTGAAATTAACAAAAACTACATGACACAACCTGTCATCGGCCATTAGATATCATTTGCCATCATGTCTGTGTGGCGAATTCCCAGTGGCTTTTAATTTTCCTCTCCTTTTAAAACAAAGAAAAAACATACAGAAATGTATTTTAAGAACATGATGAAAGCTCCAGTCTGTGCCATACAACGTATGACATGGACATGTGAGTGAGCAAATGTGTCCCCCTGCCCACTCATTCTGCACAGACAGACAGAAAGACAGACATTGTGTGGACCCCTGCTTTCTAATCGACTAACACAGAGAGAGAAAGTTGTCTTTGAACAAGAGTGTCATCATGGTGTCTCTTTTAAAGCGCGATTAAGGGACTCATTGATGTGTGTCTGCAACTGGGACTGCTCATTTCAAACGTTTAGTGATTAAAGTGCTCCAAAGCTGTTTGCATCATGCTCTAAATAAAAATGCAATCCATCCATTGATGACATGAAGAGCTTTCATTTGGAGACTCTGGAGGGAGGTTTTTTGGAAGGTTTTGATTTTGATACCATGTTTGATGAAACTTAATCAGTCTCGTCAAGTGTGGCAATTATGATCATGCTGTGAACAGATTATTGTCCTATGTACCATATCTAGGTACAGTGCATAGTCTCACTGGCACTGCCTGTGCATTTTGCACTGTATTTGTCTAAATACTAAACATCTCTAGATGTTTCACATTGTTTACTTGGATTTATACATTTAAGATGGATGGGTGATATTAAGTCAGGTCCGTGGAACAACTGACAGGACAGGCCTGTGCAGGATAGAAGGTCACTGCTGAAAATAACAGTGGCAATCCTCTAGATTTTCCTATACTTAGTCTGTCACTCTATTTTACAGAGAGAGAAAGTGTGTTGAGGGACATTTTGTTGCCAGTTTTACCTCTCCTTCTTCTTAACTCTAAACTGTCTTGCACTCAGAGCTTTCTCTCATCCCTGACCTTTCTTTCTTCTTCCATTCCTTGTTCTCATTTTATTTTCCCTTCTCTTTCTCTCTCCCTCTCTCTTTCAGTTGTACACCATCCTCCACCTCTCCTCTCTCTCTCTATCTCTCCTTCCCACAGCTCTGACACTCCCTCGCTTCACTGCTGTCCTCAGCAGCTCGGGTGGGGGCGGTGACTAATTGCCCCCGTAAATCACCGCGCCGGCCGCAGCGGCTCGCGCGTTTATTTTTTCTGACAGTAATTTAGTGCTTGCTCTTTTACACACTTGTCATTGCATGTTTTTCCCCGGCATTAGGGGCCCGTGGAAAAAGGACGGTAATTAACGGCCCGACGTGCACGCGCCCGCCGCTCCTTCATCACACCTGTGATAATTGCAGCCCCTTGTCTGTCACAGTAACCTCGCCTGCTTCCTCCCCGCCCAAGCCTCTGCTGTGCTATTTGTCAACCCTGGGAATTGCGGCAGAGACGGAGGGAGGATGAGGGGGAGGAGTGAGAGAGAAAGGGAGGGTGGAGGAGAAAACTTAGAAGAGGGAGTCAAGACAACCGTGGCGCGTGGCAAACACATGCCGCAGTGTCTGCTCCAGCAAGCCTGCAAGCATTTTTGCCCATTTGTCCGGTGACCACAGGGTCGTTTCTATCTGGAGCACCACTCATCAAAATATTAGTCTGACGGAGTACACCAGGTAAACACACCTGTGAGTTTGGTATCTTTGGAGCTGATCTTTCTCCTTTTGCTTTATTTCACCTCATATTGTTTTGCCGTAGTCTGCAGGATGCTGCGGAAAAATTCTGCTGCAAAAGACTAGGCGTAATTGGAACAGGACAGATTTACAATGTCACAATCTCAACAAAGAGGGAAAAACTATGTAATATGTCTCATTTACACCAAGTAAGCGTATTTACCTCAACACAGTATACATAGAAATACCTACTGTTACACCATAAAGCCATATTTTTCATCGGTCTACAGTGTTACACATTTTTCTATTTTTATCTAGGTTCAGGACAATGATTCACAACGTGCTTTATTATCCTTCGCAACTCCATGGTCATATCCATCACCACTAAACCTACCCCCCATCCCCACCCACACCCAAGAGGTCAACTCATCAATAACTTTCTTGGTAGTAGGTGAAAAATCTAGCGGTGAGACCCTGCATTATTTGCATTGTTGTTTTCCTGGCTTCAGAGCCTTTTGCTCCTGCCATCCTCTCGCTATTCTTTCTTTCAGTGTGACCTCCCTACACACCCTTTGCACCCCCCCTCCTCCACCACCACCACCACCACCAGCCCATCCCCTCCCCGGTCTTTGGAGTTTTATAATATCTTTATTCTCCTGTCACAGACAGGGGCTAATGGGATGTGTGGTCAAGATTTCAGGCTCCATCACAGGCACGCTGGACGAATTAGCATGGGCCCCATGCATCAGCTGCCACAGAGCTGTCAGGGGGAGCTGCTGCTGCTGTGCCCCCACCCCCCCGCACCTCACTTACACCCTCTCGCTCGCTTTCACTCAGACACACACACACTCATACACACACTCACACACACACATACACACACACAATACTTACTGTACATACACATAAGGACAGATACACACACATAGGTGTCTGCTGACTTTTAAATGTCCACAAACTCTCAAACAGGAGACACACACAACTCTGAAAATCATACTAAAATACACATACTGAATATCACACACAGACACACACATATGTACTCATACAAACACACACACTCAAACAAGCATGTGGCAATTGACACAAGCGAGCTGCTTTCTTCCTCACAAATATATGCATTAAAGAAAACATATACACCTATGCATTGATGTCAGTGCACACACACACACACATGCACACATTTTACACATTTTCATACACAACTTTACACACACACACACACACACACACACATTTATAAGCACATACAGTCACTGCCAAGAGTTGACAACCTCAAAAGGGCCCGCAACACGCCCTCCAATGTCAACCGGCAAACAGGCAGACACTAAATTAGAGGCCTTTGGAGTCCCCTCTCTGTCTAAAAAAGCAGAAGCTGCAAATGAGAAAATGGAGCCGCTTGCCAAGAAAAGCTGTCTGATGGCCCCACCCTCCTCTTGTACCGTTACCTCCTTCTCCACTCCCTTGCGAAATTTGTGTGTGTGTGTGTGTTGCTGTACCATGTCAGGGAGGTTCCAGGGCAAGAATTAGTGTGTTTAAATGCTATTACAGCTAATTAGGGAGCCATTTGGCCTCTTACTGCATGATACAGACCTTGGCTTTGATTGTTAAAGTGTGTGTGTCCTCATCTTTGCTTTGACCAGAGGGGGTGTGTTGGTCTCATTTACTGTGTGTGACCCCTAACCACAGTGGCTCTGTGGGACAGATTGGGGGGTGTTAAGTGTGTGTGTGTATGTGTGTGTGGTTGGATTGGGGGGGGGGTGTGTGGTTGCAACAGCCCCCCTGAGAGCAGAATAGGGGAAGAAAGACGGAGGAAAATGTGGGAGAGCAATAGAAAACTGGCTAAATGGAGAGAAAGAGAGTGAGAGAAGAGAGAAGGAGTAAGGTTCTAGCAGATAAGAAAGACACGATAAGGAGACAGAAAAAGACAGAAGCCTCCCCTCTTCCCACATCTCCCTGGATTTAAGCAGCAGTGGCTGAGAAGGTCAGGGGGAAAATGAAGCGCCTGGCGTGGGTCTGCAGCTGGGGACTGTGCCCTGGGTCCTCCATCCCTCTCCCTCTTATTAGCAAATCAAAGCTGCCCCTTGGAAAAAAAAGACCTGCACTCCTCCTCACCTGATTTTTGTCCCTCGTTTTTCCCCTCTCTTCCCCTTTTTTTCCCAGGGTCCGCTAATCACATGGCCAGTTCGCCTTGACTGACAGTTTTCTGTATAATTGGCCCATGATCTGCCACGCTTCTAATAACCACGAAATCCTCTCCATGGGTCCCGCAACCTGTCTCCATGTCCAACCCACCCCTCAGCCCTGATCCCCCCTCCCCCCAACCCCAATACCACCACCACCACCACCATTATATCTATGTCTGTATAGACACATGCACACATCCTTACACCAGCAGCAGCCACAGTAATGCTGGTATATTACATGACCACCTCCACTTCACACAGACACACAAGCACATTTTTACAGACACATAACTGCAGCATTATGACCGACTCTGCACAGCCATAGACACACACATACAGGACAGACTACATATAAAATGGACCTGTATCTAAATTATCACAAGTAGTGGTTTGAGTATGACCTTGAGTGTATTACTGTGTGTGCTTTTCTGTGTCCGCACATGTATGTGTGTAAATCTGTATTCTTATGTGACTGCATGTGTGTGTGGATATCTGTATCTGTGTGCTTATGTGTGTACATATGCGTGTGTGCGTGTGTGTATAGAGGCCAAGGCAGTAGCAGCAGCAGGGATGGCACCGCCGTTAATCTGGGTGTTCAATAACAGCGTGAATATGCAATGAGCCATGCCATGGCTAAGAAGCTCAGACAGCAGCCCCTAATTACTGTTCATTTGCCAAAGTATCAAAGCCTAATTACTGCTCATTTTAATGCCCAGGAGGATAGGCAGAGGAGTCAAGGCAGGGCTCCCCCCTCCCTCAGAGAAAGAGAATGAGTGCCCCCACCCCCCCACCCTCAACATACACACACACACACACACACATCGCTCTCTACTCCACAGTCAGCCTTCATCTCTGTCTTTCCTTCTCTCTCTCTCTCTCTCGCTTTCTGTTTAAATAGGTTCAACACTGGTGCATGTGTGTTTGGCTCCATCCTGCAAGCAAACAAACAAAAAAATTCTACAAACAAACAGATGCTGATCAATCTCAAAGACAGCAGAGAGAGAGAGAGAGAGGAGGAGGAAGGATAGAAAAGAGAGAGGAGCAAACTATAATGCCAGGCTTATTGTTTCTCTTACTCCCTCCTCTTTGTCTTTTAATGTGTTTTGGGTAAATATCAAACAGGGGATGCTAGTGGGTGGGGGCCGCCATCAAATCTCTTCTCTCCTGCCTTCATCAGATGAAAAGCATTTTTTCCTCTTCTTCTTCTCTCACCTAATCCTGACAGGAGCCACAGCAATCACTAGCTGCCACACGTCTGACAGTTTCTGTCACCAATTAGCAGCTAAATCGACATCACCCAAAACAAGAAAACGAAGCAATTTATGTGTCTATTATTTTGTGTGTGACTTGTGTATGTCTGGGTGATTTTTGCCTTCTTTTTCTCCCCTTCTCTGTCTGTCTGCCTCCTGCCTCTCTCTCTCTCTCTCTTTCTCTCTCCTGTCTGTCTCTTTTCCTGTGCTCTCATCTCTGTTTCTGTCTTACCCCGCTCCCCCTTTTCCTCCAGTTTCATTTTCTGACACTCCCCTCCCTCCCCTTCTCTTTCCTTCCCATTCCGCATCTCTCCATCTGTTACCCTTTTTCTGTGCACATCTTCAATCTCCATTTCACTTTTCCTTTGCTTACCTCTCTGTCCTCCCTTCTTTCTCTCTCTCTGTTTCACTATTTCACTGGTGCACCTCTCACCGTTTCACCCTTTCCCCGGCTCACCCCTGTCTTTCTCTTTCTGTCTCCACCTGTCTCTGTCTCTCTCTCTCTCTCTCTCTCGCTCTCTTTATCTCTCTTGGCCACTGGTGGGTAGGGACTCCCGTCTGTCCTCTCCTACATCATGAAGTTTGTCAGCTGAATTTTCCACCCCCGTGCTCCGCTAAAAATTTACAAGACGTCGACAAGTGCTTTAATGAGGAGCACTGAGCTACTCGCCAGATCCCCGCTCCCTCTGTCTCGTTCTCTCCATCTCCCTCTGCCTCTTATCAGCCATTCACCTCTCTCTCCCTCCTTCTCTCCCTCCCTCTGCATTTTACCAGCCATCTACCTATCTCTCACTCTCTCTCTCTGCGCATTGGGATACTAAATGTGACTCGTCTGCTTTGTTATCATTCAATCTGCTCGGGACCACAAGCTGGTCATTATGCAGCCATTACTTCCCCTGATTTACAACTTGGCTGCAGAGAATGTTAAAGCCAGGGTTTATTCCCTCACCCCCACCAGTCCTCAACTGCCAGTCTCTGCGGCAGACCAGAGGGACATTTGTTTTCTTTCTCACAAGTATTCTATAAGGGCCTGATGAAATATTGCATATAATACACAGGCTGAAAGGATGAAATAGCAACACAGTCAATAGCAACTATAGATTTGAATTTACAAACCCATTCCACACTGTTATAGGAAAAGAGGGCCTATGGGGGAACATTTTGACAAGAACATGTTTCCCTCCATGCAGATATGACCTCAAGACTTCTACTTATTACTTTTCTATATCAAAACCTGGTTAGTGCATATGCCCTGCATTAAAAATGTCTCCGGACTCTGTTCAATATTACCAGTGAAGCAAAACCAGCCCTGAACATTGAGAGCGATCCATATGTGGTGTTGCAAAGGCCTCTGGGATGCTGGAGGTGTAATCCAATGAGAGGTGCTCTGGCTCCTGATTCCAGGTGTCAGTTGGGCTCCGAAATGGACCCGAAACAGATGAGGCCTCTGGCGGGCATTCTGCTGAATATTGACAAGTTCTTTAAGGGGCCATGACGCTACACTTGACTTAATCAATATTTGCCTGAAGAAGCCATTTGTAATGGACTGACATGTGGTGAACATGCTGCTGCTCCAGCTGTAGTTACTTCCCTCTCTGATGGGCTGTGGAGTAGAGAGCTCCACTGGTGAGAGAATCATCAAGAAGTTTAGAGAGCCGTCCTCTCCTTAAACTTCCAGAATGAGGCATTTATTAGCTCTCATGTCTTGCTTAGGCTCCAGACAGTTGCCTTGTCAACAGTCTTCATTGGAGCTGAATTTATTCATAGCAGCAAAAATCATTTTATGATATTGCTTCTGTTTTCATAAATCCAAAGTTAGACATCCTATTTTTCGTCAGGGTAATAAGAGAAATATGAGTATCACATCACTTCAAGACCTGGCCAGTATGTTTAATTTGATATGCATACAAGGACTTGGAGAATATCAATAATGCAGATAAGGATGACACCCTTTACAACAGGAGTTTCACAAGGATAGCATTGAAGTCACCGACTGAAAAACACATCTGACTTCATATAAAGGCCTTGGCACCATAAATTCCATTACTGTATGTGTTTTTACAGTCTGTAAAATACAGAAAGCTGCAGTGGGATACTGACACTGATGCAGATATATAAAATACAGAGAACCAGAGCTGATAAGAAAAACCTTTCTGATGGACAACAGATTTCATGTCTGTGTACAAATCTGATTAAACGAGGTTATAATTTATTAATAATGCACACATAGTGTGCAAGGGCCTTAAGAGTGCTAGATGTTTGTAGGAGTACCACAGTGCTGCAATTAGAGGACCATTTTTTGGACCATCTACGCTTCTGTTCTGCTTTCAGCTTGACATGACATACCAATGTATCAGCCAGCTCCAGTAGTCACACGCCTTGGAAAAAAAATGACTGCAAACACCTTAGGCTTCCAGCAGTTTCCCAACAGTGAGTATAAAAGAAAAACTGCCCACAGACTTGAGTGAGACAGTGGCGTCCAATGGCTATCTGAGAAAGACAGAGACAGAGAGAGAGAGAGAGAGAGGGGTCCTGGTTCGCAGCTGGTCCAGGCAGCTCCCCCCCTCTCCTAATTACTGCCCTCTCTGACGTGCCTCTCTGTCAAGCTGGCCACAGAGTGGAGCCAGTGGAGGTGAGCTCTTGGCCCTAAAGTGCTCTTCATTTAAAGCGATCGACAAAATCAATAAGGTGAAGTATGTTTTCCTTAGCTCTGGTTAGCTCTGTCCCTTCGCTTTCCCTCCCTCCCTCCCACTTGCTTCACCTCCCTCTTTTTCACTTTCTCTTTCCCTACCATCCCTCTCACAAGCGTTCCTCTTAAGAGGCGACTTCCAGCTGGGTTCCAGCAGCATTCTTCAGGCTTCACTCCTTCACTCCTCCCCTCACCTACCACCTCCCCTGTGCTTGTTCTGCAACATCTAACCCGGGTACCACCAAAAGCAGGCTTCCCTTAGCAAACAACAAGCTTTACACGCTTGTTTAGAACAAACGTTACACACATCATGCACTGAGCTTAACCCTCTTGAGAATGTGGTTTTCAAGTAACTGAGAGGGAAAAGAACATCACCATCTCCATGCGGCTTCTATTGATTTACCTCCACTGTGGTCTGTGGTTTCCACAATGCAGTTACTTAGGTGTGACGTTGTGCATATGCAGACTTTGAATCTGGTCTCAATGAAAATGCTATCTCAACAATGTATATAACTACACAATGCTGATAATCAAGATATCAGGATAATATCAGCCCCAACACTCACTATTACTAGATGAAATGAAGTAAATAGCTGTAATGCAGTCTAATAAGTTACAAATAAACAAAAAATAAACAAATAAACTAAACAATATATTTGATCTTCTACAATAGTTGTACTCTTCCATCAGCTGGCTTCTACACAGACTCTATGTGGAGGCTACTGAAATACGGAAGCAAGAAAGGTAGTATTACATACTAAAGAAAGTCAGGTATTTG
This sequence comes from Tenualosa thibaudeaui, assembly GCA_027481765.1. NCBI lineage: Eukaryota > Metazoa > Chordata > Actinopteri > Clupeiformes > Clupeidae > Tenualosa > Tenualosa thibaudeaui. The sequence continues at coordinate 956,706 of JAIFZK010000023.1, read as the reverse complement.
TAAAACACATGAAGTACCGTTAACATACTCCAGGCACAAGGTAATGGCCTTGCATTGAACATGTGCCCTTGGTGAGCGAATGTGAGCAGGTGTCTCCTTGATACCCTCAAAAGCAACACCACAAGCAGTGGATACAGTAATATGGAGAGGCCATCCGTTTAGTATTTAGTTTATTTATCTGCTTAGCATTCATTTCATCCAAAACACATACACACATACATATAAACTGCATCTGATCCCTGGGAGCGATACGGTTGACCTTGGTACAAACATCATTAAGCTTAACTAACAGCAGTGAAAGGAGAGGAGGGGAATGGTTCTAAAAGCCATAGCCTGGGCTTAAAGGGGGTATTTTTAATAACTTATGCCACATATCTGTCAGCCCTGGGTCACTGACAAGATATCTATAAGCCCAGAGCCCATAGTAGCAGCCTAAAGCTCCATTCACACAAGGAATTCTAATAGTAACTATGAAATGGGAATCCACACTGAACAATCATGACAGAAGTCTCCCCTCATGTTGAAATTTTGTGCAATCTAATTGGCTGTCATCTTTTCATTGTTTTCAAAACTGCTCTGAAAATGAAGCCCAATATCACTCTTCATGTTGTCATTTGAATAAGCTATGTGATGTGGACGTTGTCATTCTTGTGATATATTTTATTTGATTTTCTTTCTATTTGTAGTGCACAAGTGCTGAGAGGTCAAGACAGAAGTTTGCAGAGAAGCACAAATTGAACTCATGTTCAAAAGAGAAAACAGAACTGTGTGATTATGGTTATGCTACGATCATCTAATCGAATATTATGGTAAAGTGTAAGGTTTTGAATCAGGGGAGTGCTTTTTCATACAACCAAAAGACATAGCGCTGACTATGTGAACACAATGCCTTGGCCCATGCAGACCCACTTGAGGTGACAGGACCATAAGGCTTGGAAAAGAAAGAGCTGGGTGCATTGTAGGCTATACAGGTGTATTGAGTTGAAGATCCAGAGGCCTAGTGGTCCTTAGCAGGTTCCATCACAGAGGTGCTTTGCTGTTCTAAAATTAACCTACAGCCTCTTTGGGGCTTATTCCTGAATTCTGAGGAATATCCTGGTCCATAGAAAAGAACATGGATTTTTAAAAGAATCTCATGTTGATGAAGGCATTCTTTTATAAGAACTTCTCTTCTGAAGAGTTTATAATTTATTAAGGAGGAGATGAAAGGGGCTAAGAGGATGTGCAGAATGAGAGCCATTCACAGACACAGTCATGCTCTGTGAGTAGGACCTGGTGACACTCACACATCACATCTCACTCCCATCACTCTCATCCTCCCTTCTCTCCTCAGTGTCAATGACGCAGGCAACAGGACAGGAGCCAACCTGAAGGACGCTTTGTTGGTCCCTGAAAAGTAATAGGGCATCCACAGTTCACAGAGAACACATGTAATCCTATGCATGCACACAAACACACACACACACACAAATACACACACACACACATGCTCAACAGTATTAAAAACTTTTACCATATTACTGCAGACATACCCTGTGCTCTGGGCTTTGTCTATTTATAGAAAGCACAATTCTGTGTCCGTGTCAGACTTAAGCAGATTCTGTATAGGTATTATCAAGGGTGATATCCTCTTTACACCATGTTAAATAGCATATTTTACAGAGATTTATTCTCCTCTGATTCTTCTGCACCCTGTGGCAAAATCATTTTCCATTTTCTTCATAACCTACTCTGCAAAAAAGATCAGGCTTGATCCAAACTGCTCTCCTCTCTTCTCCCTACTTCTTTCTCCTTTTCTCTATCCTTTCCTTTCTCTCTTTTCACTGTTTCTTGACACTGTAATGCCATCCATATAGATGACCTACAAAAAAAATAATAAAAAAAAACAATAAATGACTCTTAGCCCTGGCCTAAAGTATAAAGTATTTAAAAATAGAGCCCTGGGGTCTGCTTTGCCCGTAGCTCCAGGCATTATTATAGCCTGGCTGTCACACGCTATCCCCTCAGGTCATCACTCGCGGCCAACAGCAGAGAGCCCTTGGCTGACTAACAGAAGCAGAGCGCTCCATTATCTAGGACGGGGGAGCAAGGGGGGGCAGAGCAGAGCAGAGGGAGAAAGGGAGGGAGGGAGGGAGGGGGGGTGGGGGTGAGGTGGCGGTGAGGTGATGGAGAGGCGAGTGGTGGGGCCTGGCCAGCGATCTGAGGAATGAGAGATGTGGGAGAGGGATAGGAGGGAGGGAGGGATGGTGGAGGCTTTTTTTGACGTGTTGATACCTCATTTTCTTCTTGGAACAGGGAGAGAGAAAGAGAGGGGATGTCAGTCGAAGGGCTCGTTGCCACCCACTTTTTTTTTTTCTTTCTTGGCCCGTTTGGAGCTGGAGCGGCTGGCAAAGCTCAGCTTAACCCGATCAAGGACATAATTGTGAGGGGTTTTTCATCTGTTTTTTTCCATGTTTTTCCACATTTGATCCATATATTCTCTTTAGTTAAATAATCACAGAGCTGGCCCGCTCCACAGCCAGTGGAGAACTGCAGATGAGCAAACAGCTCAGTGCTCACCGGTGTTGGTGCCACTTCCATACCAGAGAGGGAGAGAGAAAGAGAGAGAGAGACAACAACAAAACAACAAAACAAGAAACACAAACACCGCTACTGTCCTGGAGAGTAAGCAGAGAAATTGCTGGTCAGAGTGCATAAATGAATCCTAAATCAACCCACCTGCTCCCTCATTGGCAGGGATACCTTTTATTGCGCAATTGTGTGAGTGCTGCGTTTGTGTGTGTGTGTGAGTGTGATTGTGAGTGTGTGCGTTTCGCTGCGCGAGTTTACCATCGATTAATAAGGTTCACTGTAAACTGGTTCTGCAGTCAAGATTGGTTAACCTGACCATGACCATGATGCTGAGTCACTGTTCAGTACATTACCAGAGAGAGTGACAAGTTCAAACACAAACAAATTCACTCTGCACAACATCAATAAGAGTCTCGGCTCTGTCCTCTAATGGACCCTGTGAGATGAGAGGAAAGCTGAAGAATTGGGCACGAAGAAGTACAGCAACAAAAGAAAACATGGATCCACATCACTCTCTATCACAGCCCCCTGCCCTCTGTCCTCTCAACACAATGGGCCTCATTCACAACCCAGAGTCATCCCGTTGTGGCCATTGCCAGGGTCGACCACTCAGGCTCCCATACACTTCCCCCACGCCTCCTCTCAGGACTGCCATACCTGTGACTCAGCCCACTTTTCCCTGGCGTTTCGTCCGCTCCGCCGCACTCCAAGATCAGACGGCTCCACTTTCAGGAAGGAGAGGGACGGTGGTATGGGCAGGCCCTGGGAGATTTGGCGGAGGCAGATGGATGTTTCAGAGGCTTGGATGACCCTCTTGTCCTCGCCTCTCTTTGTTTCTCTGCGCTCCCAAAGCAGATTTGTTGCGGGTTTTGACACAGCTGGAGAGGGAAATGTCAACGCTGTCGGCGGAGGACAAGGAAGACAGTGGCACCTGGTGAACCATAACTTTGGCCTTGTGCTAGAATCTTTAAACATCGCTACAATATTGATGTTTCAATGCATGCAAAGCATTAGTCCATTACCAATGTCACAGACATGGGCTAGCATTAAAATTACTCCAGAGAATGGCAAATTAGACGCATGTGTGTCGAAATTACCATTAAAATTGTGTCTCACTCACATTTTACCCATTTTCTGTGGCTTAAAAGTCTGCTATATCCTTTAAAGACACAACTGCTAATCTTTATTTAGTTTGATCAACACAGGCCTGTAATGTATGCCAGCTCACAGAGCAGCAAATTATTTTTGAGATTTTGAACAAGTGCTTTTATGCGTATTCCCTCCATTTCCCCCAATTCTCATCACTATTTTGGAGTAGGGTCAATGATGGGTTGTAATCTCATTAATTAGTGAAAGCTACTTTAACAATATTAAGTTTGCAATGAGGCTATTCTCAAAAAATCTTGATAAATCCCAGAAAAGTTTTTTTTTCCTTCATTAGGCAGAATGATTACAACTGCAAAAACCAAATTAGCAGCGATATCCCATCTGATTAAATTCTGAAGTATGAGCTCTCATAAATTAATCACCAGTGAAGCTCAAATCATTAACAAGTAGCCAGGCTATAAAAATAATAAAGTACTAAAGCGATGTGATGGCAGCAGTCTCAAAAATCATAGCATTTTTTTTTTTACGTTGTTGTTCAGCAGTTTCTTTACTGTGATGCCTTTTGATACACTGAGGCAAATCACAAATGGAGGCCAGTCCTTCTTTTTGGTGTAAAGCACACAGTCGGCCCCTGCTCACGGGCCCTTTGGGGATGTGCGGCACGCGCGTCACGGCTGAGACGGCCTCATGAGGCGATCGCCAACGATTGAAAGACACAGCTGTCACGAGTCGTTACTCCCTCGCACGTCCGAGGCGCACAGCTTTGTAAGAAGTGCCATGGATCAGTGAACACGTTGTCCTTTGTGTGAGGGGGAAGTGTTTGCTCCCCCCCCTTTACACACACATACACACCCACCCATATCATGCACCTCTTTACTTAGTGTATTACCATTGTGGTTCATATTTGGACTGTATTTTTTTGTTGTCATTACTGGTTTTGAGCACTCAAATGGGGTAACCTATTATACACCTGAACACCAGTTTTCCTGGCTAATGCTTGCCTGGCATATGCACACTGCCTCATGGTTTAGACCATGGAGATTTCCAGAAAAATAATATTTCTGGCCTGTGCTTGACTCTAAGGTCAGCTGAGATTTTTTTCTGCCCATCTTTCTCAGTTTGATACTTTGAGGCCCTGATATGCGATGCTGGCGCTCTGCTTACAGTTTAGCATCCCTTCTCCCCAGCACCTGAGGTGAAAGTGAGTGTTCACGGTACCGCGGGACCTGCACGTGTACACTCTAAGCTGCTCTGTCAATCAAACATGACAGCTGTTTACACACACACTCAGAGAGAGATGAAAGCAGCAGGGGTCTAACTCACTCCACACCACAAACTCAGAGAGCCTAGGAGAGAGGGGCACTCCCAAATCATTACATCTGATGCTCAATTTGTACAAAGACACATGTACACACATACACACAAAGAAACATGGACATGCACACGCAAACAAACATAACATTACAGTCTTCCATTCTGTGGTCTCCTCTGGTGCATGATATATAGACTGCTGTACCTGCATGTCCCTCTTTGATGTTTTACTGCATTATGTTTTCTTCAGTAGTGTTCCCCCCATTCTTTCCTCTACCCAACACTGAAGGAAGAACAATGGAAGGAACACCCTGGTAACCATCTCTCTCTCTCACACACACACACACACACACACACACACACACACACACACACACACGACAACCACACCTAACTCTGGAGGAAACTCTCAAATACAACTGCATAGCTCTTTTATTGAGCTTTTTTTTCTCATATCCAGTTTTGAAACAATGGTTGTAAAAAATGAGGCAGAGGATATGAATGCCCACCTCCCGCTTGCTTTGCTATTACCCGTTCGCTTTACGCCACTGTGGGCCCCAACTCACACTGTATCTGCAGGATTGGATAAGTGTAATGCTTATATGTTTATCACCAATAATCACACATCCAGTCACTGGGTGTGCCTTGCCCACGGATAAAAATGATGAGAATGCATGCCTGGACTGGTATTTTGGTAATGAAGGGTTGAACATCATGGGACCATTGTGGCATAGGTGCAGAAAACACTATTACACACATCCAAAGCACCATCAAAGAGCTGCTTACATTGCTTGGGAAAATAGTTATAATTCTCAATTTCAGCTGGTGGTGGATGGATGGCAGAGGGTTCCCACTGTGCTCGTCTTTATTTATTTGCAGAAGAACAAAAAAAAAAACACAAGCCAGCATCACTTTTACTTCAGCAGCCACTGCAGGCAGAGAAAGACAGCTGTGTAAAAACAGATATTAGGCTGTTTATTTGTCTTGTCTCAGATCTTGTACAAGTTATAGAGAGCTCCCAGATGGTCAGGTCCTGCTGGTTTGAGAAACTAAGCTTGTCCTGTTCAAAATACCTTTGCTAGCTTTCTATTTGGAAAGGAGGGCAGGGGGGTTCATGAACTCCCCCTACTGGAGGAAACCTGAAGTGCATGAACTGTGGCTCAGAGTGAACTTCTGCCTGGAGAGCACTCTCTGGTGATGAAGGCCCAGGACCAGTAAATTAACCAGCTGTGCTGTTTATTGTTGTGTGTCTGCCCGGAAACTAGTGATTCACACTTGCTTGTTTCAAATTCATTTTGCTTCAGCTACAGTGGGGCTGGCAAAGGAGCAACATCAACATAGGGCATTACTTATGCACCCCTATAGATAATCCTTATTAGAGTTTGAAAGATTGCATTCTCCTTTAAAACCAGGCCTTAAATAATGCAAGAACAATATGGTCAATTGGGGATTGTCAAAGCCCTCTATACACAGTTATATTAATAATTTTAATTAAAGGTTTGAGATTCTTTTGTTTGCCACTGTGATTGGGAGTGCCATACATATGAATTCATAAGAATTTGTAATTATGGTAGAAATTGTGATAATAATGATCACCCAAAGGTCTAATGTAATATAAAGGCTAATCCTCTGAATAAAAGCAGTCACACATCTTAAGATGCTTTTTATTATAACGGATTCCCTCAAGTCCCAAACTTTCTGTGTAAATGAAGATGTAGATATATAAGCTAGTTTTCAAGATGGCAACATTTGCGCGTGATGCAACCAAGAAGGAATGGGAAATCCAACACGTAATACAAATTGTAAAGCGAAAATGATTCATTGTTAGGGATCTAACGCTCAGAACCTCGAGTTTGTAGCACATCTGCAGCCATAACAAATGACCGGGGAATGTGGAAACACTGAAGACTCCACTATAAGCAATTGCAGTGAGGAAGCGCCAGTTCCTTTTTATGGAATGCTGTATATCACTTGCAGTTGATCATTAAAGGTATGATTACCGCTGGCGAGGCCTGGAAGGTGGCACGTTTATTAGCGTGCCAACAGATGGGGACGTACATTTTCCTTGCAAATACTTTCGAAATGGCTCTTTGGGTAGCAGTATAAAAATGATGCACTGTGCCAAGCATCGCATTTTGGATTCAGAGGGACAAAGCGCACAGGTATGCACAAGCGAGGTCGGATAAATAAATTAAAAAAACACCACCACATACCCGATTGCCACACATGATTGATCTATTCTTCACACTGGTAAGGAATAGCCTACTTGTTGGTTAACAGGGTATGCTGTGCAAATAATTTATCGGAGAAAAAATGCATGCACCGGGCGGTTTTCAGCTTCCAGTATGCCAAGGGTAGTTCCCCTGCGAGGATACATCATTTTCTATTGCATGAGCAATTTTCAATGTCAGTGGAAAGACGCGAGCATAAAGCGGGATGGGAAGATGGCAACGGCAGGTGTGTGTGTATGTGTGTGTGTTGGGGGGGGGGGGGGGGGGGGGGTAGAGAAAGAGAGATGTCAGTATTGTCACATGCATCCTTAAAACCTTGCAGACAACCCCGGCCAATATTCATTACCATATTGATTGAAATAGTTCATCATAGTGTAATTTCGGGTTTAGTGGCATCAGGTTGAGAGCGAAAGAGAGACCAAAGAATTATCTAACAAAAGAACAGCATTGTACCAGGGGAACGTTACGCTGTTCCAGTTCATTGATGGAGTTGATTAAGTTTAAATGAAGCAGACATGGGATGAAAGCGAGGGTATTGACCAGCGGGCGCTGTGCTGTGCGCTTGGAAAAACCTGATACACGCGGAAAAGCAAGATTTACTAAATGCTCTAATCTTCAATCAAATCTTACATCAATACAGACAAAGTTTGGTAATGAGAGATTCAATGAAGCATGCAAGAGACAGAATTAATCCCCCTCGCCTAAACTGGGTTCAACTTTGAAGCCCGCTCCTCGGGATAGACAGTTATCTAAATGCTAAGTAAGAAACGGTATTGTACTTTTCACTGCATGCTAATCATTTGTTCATTTCATCTCCATTATTTGTTCTCGTATAGATTTGGGGTTGTTGATCTGGTGATTAGATCAACCTTGGATGGGGCCTGCGGAGGCGAGTAGAATGGAATACTTAACGGGCTGCTCTCGACGGGGATCGCGCTTAGTCACACACACTCAATCCGGCCGGGCCAGTCGCGAATAATGTTGTCTTGCGGGGGGATGGATCATGTCATAATTATCCCTGGCGCTGGGTTGGAAAGTCAACCCAGCTACTTAACACGTTTCAGTTGGCACCAATATGGGCAATACACCCTTTTGTCAAAGCAATAAAGAGGGGTCGCTTCCAACATTATAAGCCATTTCTATAAGCCCCTTGCTTTTAATCGTGTCCTTGACATATCCTACACCTCTAGAACAACTTGGTGGCTATCATAATAATAGCAATTTCTTGTTATTTAAAGGCAAGTTTGCAAATCACACGAAGATATGTTTGAGAAACAAACATGATATTTTCAGTGTCTCAGTCCCCCAATAGGCTAAAATATAGGCATAATATTCTTAAAATCCGTATGGGAATGATATGTGGTTGCCTAGTCCATAGTAACATTACAGGTCATGCCAAAACACATTTATAGGCTCTCAGTTAAAAGAAAATTGAGTGGTGGTCCACTGGTTTATGCCTCGTTGTACTGGTTTTCTTAGAGAGTGTTATTTGAAATAGAGAGTACTTTTCATCATGGCATTAAAGGCCACTGGTGATTACATGGCGGTGGCTTGGTTGGAAGATGAGCGAGTGATGGTAAATTGTAAGCTGGTGGTGACAGGCAGTGACTAGCCTACCACATATAACAGGTGACAACTCCCAGGACGAGCAGCGAAATTTAACACTCGCCTTGTCAGGTCTAAACCTTTCAAAACTGCCAAAAAGAGACGCGTAAAAAAGCAATAAGAAAAAATGGTAATTCATTTAAGTGAATGAACATGACGAGTTGTCTCCCTTTTATCACGTCGAATTAAAGCAATTAACATGTTGTTCATTAACTGCCAAACACCAACACATTAACATTAGGCGATTAGGTCCTGGAAAAATATGAACCAGTTTTCCAACACGCCCAAAGTTTATTAATAGTCTTGCACAGTACGCCTAGGACCTGGTTTCTTGCCTTTTACTAATTGTAATTGACTGAATAATCCTTTCATTTGTTTATTTGAGTAAGTGCGTCAAAAGTCCTTCCTAAGTAGGGTGAGTGTCACATAGCATTTGAATCATTTGAAGTTTAGAGCACGCAAGGACTTATAATTTACAATGTTATTGTTTGTGCTTCTCGCTGCGGGGTGATGATAAATGTTGTCAACCACGCTGACTGCTTTATATTATGCGATTTACAAGGCTGAGCTGGAGCCGAGGTGTGCTGTCAGCCTCTCCCTTTGCCCCCCACCCCCCACCCAATCTAATCTGCATGTTTGTTTCTTAAACAGGGCATGTTAGCTCATTCTTTTCTCCTATCACATCGACAGGAGATCCAACCCGGGAGATCTGCAATGAAACAGGCTGCACTCTCAAAGGCATGCATAACTTTGTACTAGTGCGTTTGCCTGTTAGCAGCACACCGACTGTCTTTTCAACTGTCAGTTACTCCCTCTCTGTTTTGTCATCCGCTCTATATATGCGCTTGTCGCCTGACACTTTTTTCCATCGCCTGTATACAGTAGGGTCGCAATTATATATATATCAACAAAGCAGAAAGCCCAAGCAAAGCAATGCGCGTGGTTGACTATTCCACCTTTATATTGTAGAAGAATAAATAGATCGTTTGACGTTTTCTTTTATATTTTGCATTCTGGAGGTGTAGTTCTGGCATTTGTTTGCTTGTTTGTGTGTTGTGTGCTGCTCTGTTTAAACAGCTCATGTGTAGCACATAGTTACATCATTTTGAGGATACAGTTTCAAGTGCATCATATGTTGTCCCTAAATACAGACCAGTTTCGAACGTGTACAGCCAGGAGTACGCCAGAGGTTGGATAGGTTTGCATGGTGTTAATAGATTTGGTGCTATTCATCGCTGCGCATACCACTGTGAGTGAGGAATCTGGGGCTCAGTGCTCTTTACTCTTTCAGCTCTTTAATACTTTCAGTGGATGTGTAACAAATATTATCAACGGTGACCACTTCATAATACTGAATAGTAAAGAACAACTGCTAGTTATGCTAAACTGTCTCAGCTCATATTCTCCTCAGTCTAAAAAAAAAACAAAAACAAAAAACGACATTGTGTTGCTCCTAGGGCCTAGTGATGAGTTTTTTCTAAGGCCTGATAACTTTACCTCTCCTATAGGTTTTGACTCACAAACGAGACCCTCCGATGCGCGTTTATGTCAAAAACATAACACAGTTGATAACCTTTGACCATGTTAGTGGCCGAGTTATCGCTGTGGAGCCAGGTATAATGAACGCTTACAAGTTAGGCTATTATTGCCTGTCGTCACCTAGCTTACGGATGGTTAAGTTAGATCAGACCAACACCGAGAACAGGATCACCACAACATTTATTCCTACAAGCAACATAATGAGAAGAGAAGACCATCAAGTCATGGACGCAATAGCTTTTGTTAAACCATTTAACCATCACGGAACTTTCTTAATCTACTGGCTACATAAAGTGCTATATTATGCAGTTGGTTATGCAATACGGACATATAATATACAGACATAATTATGTTCTTCCTGAGTAAACCTTGACATAGCTTCCTTCTTAAATCTGTCAAAATACAGCCATTGAGGACATGGCATATAGTATACCTATTGTAGGTTTTGTTCGAAGAGATTGTAAATAAATGTAGGCTTGTTTGCCTTTATTTGTTTCATCTGCACCAATGTGCTGACATATCTACGCTTGCTGTAAGAATCAGCTAATGGTTTTCAAAGGAGATCTAACCATAACGCTTTCTTTCCAGTCTGATGGTCAGGTCAAATTTAATCCCAAATGCACGTGGTGTAGTGTCCCCTGGCGTCCTGCCGTGGTATAACACTTTTCATGAACAATTCAATCTCAGGATAGGCTTTAAGTATGGCAAACAAAACTAAGACAACCTCCAACCTCTACAATGTCATGTGATAGGCTCAGACATCCTACTATTCTGCATTGCCTTTGTATAAAACGATCAATTAACACCAGCAAAAAAAAAAAAAAAAAACGACCGCGCTGAATTTTATGACGAGTCACTGTGGCAGAGAAAAATATTTTCTATAGAATGCGGTGATGTTCCTACAAAATGTGTCAAAATGACTAGCCTTAGAACGGAGACTTCATTTAAATATGTGAAATTTGTACATACTAAAGACAGTAATTAAAAGCATGGTTTCAGTGTGGTTTTAGACCCAAATTATTATGACTAAGATTTTATCAAATTATTATGACTAAGAACAAGGCAAGCCACATAAAACACGGTGTCGACCACGGAATACCACAGAATAACAGTAGTGAAAAGAAACCATGCACCGCGAGATTTCTTTTGTTGAGAGATAGCAAAATGAATTTACGCTCGCCGAGAATGCGCCCGGCGACGCATGACATGTTTCCTTCTCCGCCGAAGCCCTTGTCTGACTCGTCATTTTTGGCTCGTATTCTGCATTTCCTCCCATATCAAAATCAAAACCTCTTTGCGTTTTGGTGGCCTGTCAAGCCTTCCAATTTACTGGAGTAAAAAAACGAGGTCAGGTTGTGCCTAGAGGGATGAGGGGCAGCTGTTCTCTGACCAGCTCTCCGTCACACCTACCTCCATCTCTGAAGGCATCCTTTAGATGGTAATTAATAGAAAAAAATGGCGTGGCCAGAGGTGCAACATCAACTCAAGCATGTCACTGTCTGAACAGGACTTTACACTACATTATTATTTTGGTTATTGTAAATGACACATTAAGACTGAGACGTGTTATTGGAATTGACATCAAGCACGCTTGCCTGCTGAAAAACTGAGGTCGCTTTGCCAGTGCGCAGCAGAGTGGAAAGAAGAGAACAAAACCTATTCTTATCAAGTTACATATCGTCATCGAACAAGTTCATTTCCTGAGCAGTATTTATCTCTATGTTTTGTAAACATGTACAAAGCACACGCACGCACACACATACACTCACAATAAATCTGTATGTAGTTATGCTAATTAGTGTAATAACGGCACTAGTCAGCAGCTTTTATGTCTTTCTTGTTCTCATTGATTAATTATGTTAACACTCAATTTCCTCAATTTTAAAAGCGTATGTTCCACGATTTGCAGACTATGTAGCCTAGTATTAGTGCAGAATATTGAAAATCACAATTCCAGTAGGCTATTTATCTAAATGTTTGGATCCTTCTGTAATGACAAAAACAACATTAGCCGAAAGGTTTTTTGACACGAGACCAGCTATCTAATAACATCCACCTATGATTCAGCCCGAAGCCATAGCAATTACAAACCTAAAGCCTCGGTTAAAACAAAGAAAACAAAAACAAGTGAGGAATGGATGAATGACAGAACAAATGAAAGTTTTACTAATGCGAGTATGTGTTGTTCATAAACTATAATTCAACATTTCCAATTCGAACTAATTCTAATTAAATAATAACCATAACATCCTTGTATGCCCAATTAACAGAGACCATATAACGATTCCCTTCATAATTATGTCTCAATTTAACGCTAGCAAACTAGTCTATAATTCCGTAATGACTTGCCTTTCTGTCCCTGTGCCTTTAGGGCAACAGTACATGATTAGGACCTGTCAACTGCTGAACTGAACCGGACCAGTCAAGCGTGGGGCGCAACATGACCCAGGATTGTTCGGTCTTGTCAACATATTAACCCGAATTCCCAATAGTGATATTCCAGCTCAGTCGAAGGAAGGGTGGCTGAAGATGAAGCCTAATTGAAAAAAAAAATGCAGTTTTAGTCTGAGAAAGAAAGCATTAATTAATCGCTTCTACACGCTGTCATTAGATGCCCCGAGCTAGAAGTCTTTCAAGAAATACTCTGTCGTTATATTTAATAGGGGAAGACGACGATAATTCCTAATTAACCTTTTATTTTAAGTCTTCATCTCACCATACAGCGACAATATGTCTACAACTTAATCCGTTTTGATAATCAGATATAAAATTCTCACTCAGTGAGTGGGAAGTTTCTCCAGATAAGAAAATAATGCAGGGTAATCTCAAGAAATTAAAGTTTTGAAATAATTCTTTGCATGTAAATGAATCTGCACTAACAGGCCTTTGTACTAGTGCCTGTACCTAATCTAGGTCATGACAAAGACAGACGACCAAGTGTTGAGAAGAGGTGTGAAATAAGATTACTTTTGGATAAACAAAGTAATCGCCGACACATCAATGTACTTTTCTTTTATATTTTTGTGACGTGGGGGGTCAAAGAAACAGACTGTTAGTCAAGTTCAAATACGGACCAAACTCGTCATTGTTCAACTAAGAGCGAAATTTGTCCAACAACGGTTTTGCTGCACTCTGTCCATTCCGTAAAACCTCATGGTCCACTGATTTACACTTCGGATGAGCTTTTGGCTCACTTTTAATTAACCGTTTTAAATTGCATTAAAAACTATGCAAATTATGTATGACTAACACAAAGGACCTAAACCAAAATCAAACAAACAAAAAGGGCAGACATCTTGTCCACCAGCAAAACTACAGAAGTAATCTTCTTCAAGGCCATACAGGGACAATGCCCATGTCCCATAAACAAAATAATGAAACATCTAAAGATCTAATCTTTAATCAAACACATGCCACTTGCTGGTAATCCATGGTTATACCACGGAGAGATACACCTGCTAAGTTACTGGCAAATGAAGTGTGAAGGAGTGTTGTGAGGGACACCATAGACTGGTGGGGGTCGTAGCCTATGAATAAGGAAGGTGATGAATATCTCTTGGACACAATCACTGCACCTGAGCTTCTCCTTTGGTGTATCCTGGGGTAAATAATTGATGGTAGGGATAAAAGCAGGGGTTGGTGAGAAGCGAGGCAGTCAAACAAGAGGGGTGGGGGTATGGTGGAGGGGCACTGAGGATGGCTGGACAGAACCTACCACCACTACCACCACCACCACTACCACCCCCCTACTCCATATCCAGCAGCCCAGCTCCCAACCCCATGCTGCCCCCTCAACCTTCTCAACACTTCACTGGACTTCCAGCACTCCGACCCCCACCCCCACCCCCACCTTCACCCCTCATCACTAGCACCCTTGCTCTAGACATCCTCGACACCCCACCTCACCCCTTCGGACGGCTGCTTGAAGTGCAAATCTGTGTTCTGACTTGTTCCTGGCCGCTGTCAGCATGTTTTCCTCTTGTCAGCAGCGATTGACTGGAGGCCTGTCTCACCCTTGTGCTGCGACTGTAACGGGATCATTGACACGCCAGTGACACTGCCCAACCGGATAATGGAAACCTATTGATTTTTTCCCTCTTTTTTTTTTCCTTTTTTTCTAAGCAGTGACCATTGCTGCAGTTGAGAGGAATCTGGGCACTGCCAGGTCAGACTAACCATGTTTCTTTGGAAAGAGGTAAAAAAAGAAAGAAAGAGAGAGAGAAACTGATTACTAAAACCAGTAAAAAGGGAAAATAAAGGAAGTAAAAGAACTTTTAAGATAAAGAAATATTTAGAAACTTTAAATATTTAGATTTGAGACTTTAACATGGTCTACAGTAGTGGTAAGTAGTGGTCAAAGACAAACATAAGACAACATAACATAACACTATGCAGAGAGCCAGTTTTTGACATATTATGACTAACTTGGCATGTCTTCAAAGCAACATTACGTAACTTGTTGAGGTGTCTTCTTTATGAGTCAATTTGGTACCATCTGCAAATTAATTTGGATGGCATGTAGTTATATGAAGCATGGATAAACACAGGTGTTATTCCCACCAGCCATCCAGGATATGCACTGTGCAGTTCTGGATGGAGGGTAGGAAACCACCACAAAATAAAAGGGAACCTTTACAGAATTACATTGTTGACTGTATGTGCCAATCAGGTGGCTAGTTTTTTTTTTACTAAAACTACATAGTGTTGCAAATATTACTGGAACACAACCATGTGAAGGCCAGATAAATATAATTGTCTTTCTGACAGGCTCTGTTCTTTGTAGTGTTAGAAGTGTTAAAGTGGTACAAGAGAGGCCTCACAGCAAAAGTACAGCTAAAAGGTACCAGTTAGCATGTTAGCAAGCCTTTATGAGTTCCAATTGGGCTTCTGGTGGTGCGTGGTAAGTACATGGCATTTTGTTAGTTAGCTCCCTAAGTTTTAGACCAAATCTAGTTCTTTTATTTTCTCCCCTTCAGGCTTTGCCTTTATTCTCTCCTTTCCCCCCCCCCAAAACACATTTGTGTTTTTCCTTGTCACCGTTCCAATGAAATATTAAGGATGTACTTAAGAGCTAGAGGCCATTTTTAATGATCTCCTAAGGCAGACCTATTAATATGAAACAACTTTGCCTCCTCATGCAGCATATGCTTTCTGGAGCGTTCGATTTAACAAATAAAATACATGCAGTAAAAGGCAAACACTATGCCTGCTCTCTCATTTTGCAATCCCAACTCATTATTCCCCATCACTTCCACTGGTTGAATTACATATGCATACACACATAGATTTACATCCCTCTTTTCAGTGCTATCTCTCTCTCTCTTCCTCTGTGCCTCCCTCTCTTCTTGCTGGTGAAGAGGGAGTCGATGGTTATGTTTCTCTGGAGAGGGCTCCCCTCTGATAGGTAGCTTAATGATTAGCATGCGATGTCCTGCTAACGTGGCATCCCCATGGCAGATGGCTAGTGTGGGGGCCACCACAAACGTCAGCAGCGCATTTCTGTCTGTCCCCTGTTCCATCTTCACACACTCTCATGCACACACACACATACACACACTGCTGCCCTCCTTCTCATTCATAACGCAGCCAGTGAAATAATGGATTCAGTGATCCTGGTCATGGTTTGCTCAATCTCATTACAATCCCCAGCTTTACGTTATTCATTTGTGCCTCGTGGGTGTGTGGGATGGTGGTGGAGGTGGAGAGAGTGGAGGATGGGAGACCCCATGGGACAGTGTCTGTGCAGGACACAGCTTTCAACTTTCATGAAGAGCATCCTTTTGATACAACCAGGAGTCGCTAATGAAGTCGCAGAGTGATACAATTATTCCTCTCAGATTGGGGAGGGGAGATCGGGGACTTTGAATGGTGGTAGTGGTGGGGCACGACGTCCCCAGTTCCCTCCGGAGCTGTCCGATGGCAATTGGTTTATGGGGCTTTGATGGTAGCTTTAGATGGATGGTGGGGGACTTTAGGGGACCCCCTGATACACTACTGGGTGGAGTCGGGGCCTCTCAGCAGGGGGTGAGGATGCAGGCTTTGCTTTGGCGAAAAGTGGTGATCAAGGGACTGGCAAGGGAACGCAACATCCCCAGACACAAAGCAGTGAAAAAAGGAAAGAGGAGAGATGATTTGCAGATTACATAATGCCACTGCATCCCTACAATGGGAACCTTTTGTTGACAGGGCGGACAGGAGCTGTGGCAGGGGGTTAACGCGTGTTGTGTCAACATTTGAAATCCTGTTTATCACATGCTAATTTGGTGATTATCAGTTGAATTGGTACATCTCAGTTTGTGCTACAGTTTAAGGCCTGATCTAGGATCCAAGCCTTGGCTTCTTTTGAGTGATGACTTGAAGTGAATCTGATGACTTTTAGTCAGCTGACTCACAAATTAATTCTTCATGCATTTCTGAACATTTAATTTGGATGATTTAATTTCTAAGTGACAAAATTGTAAGACTTTATCAAGTTCTTGTGTTCAAGAGCTGATATTTTATGGCTTCAGTGTCAAAAGTACTCAATCTAAACAAATCATGGGCTAATTCCATTCAATTTATAGAAACTTATATATAAAAACATACTGTAGAGGTAAATGTGAATAAACCTTATGATTTTATTTTAGGTCTGCAAGTGACTGCTGTATGTAATCACAGAAAGCCAAACAGATACAATGCAAATGGAGCGGTCAAAATGAACCCCTTATAGAAAGGTTAGGGTTACACATTTAGGTCCTGTTTCCTTATAATAACTTATCTTAGACACGCTTATCAGTAATGCTGAAATAGGCTTGAGTGTTAATTACATTAGATTTCAAAAATAGATACATCAGTGGATCCCAAACTTTTTCTAGCAGGCCCCGTTTTGACAATGAAAGTCCACATAGTGTCTATGTTAGAGGCTTGACTGTTGTATTAATAACTAAGATAACGATCCCTACAAACAAGCTTCCCCTTTAGGTTAAGTACAAAAAGCTTTTATCTCATTGCCAAATAAGATGATTGTTAAATCAGTTATAGGCTACGATTCTGAGCAAACACTGTCACCTGTAATTGATTGGTAAAGTTTCTCAGTACCCTCAAACAATACCCTAATTGCTGTAACTTTGATCCCCCTCGAAGGACCTGCTTCAAAGTTTGGGATCCACTGCTGTACACTTTAACACAATTTAAAATATGGACAAGAACATTTCCTTACGTTTTCTTACGTGATTCAATTACACTGAACCTTGGAAAACTAGTGAGCTTAAATGCGTCTGCACCTTAATGTTAACACACTGAGTTGTTGAGTACATCTGAGTGCTAAAAAATAAAAGCACTGTGAGGAAATTACCGTGCATCACAATTTGACATGGCCCAGACTAGATGATTTTTCAAGTTCTGACCAATATTGATTGTGAGAGATTCTGCATACAAGAGCTTTTGCAGACTGCCTTATGTTCGTCTGCACAGATGACATAAAATACAGATTGTACAGGCATGTGTCACCAAGTTCACAAACAGAATTTCTCAGGGAAAAAACAAAACAAAACAAAACAACATTATTTCAGATAACAGCCGATGGCGGGGACACTCGCTATTGACGCTTTCACACATGATATCAAAACCACATAGCATGTGACCGTTGCAAAGTCATGGTGTCATCTCACCATGTACTCGAGAGGTCAGGGCGTAAACATGAACATGTTCACAATCTCAATGCATCTCTACATATCACAACAAAGCAGGTCTGGGGTCTCTTTCTTCAGACCAACACAATATCAGAAAGTGTTATTGTGATTGTCAAGAGAGAGTATAAATCTAGTCACAGATCATCCCAATGATACCCTAGAATTGGCCAGTAAGTCACTGTAAGATTAGTTGTTATTTGGAAACAGGTTTCTTAGTATTCTGACATTACTGTTCTAGTTAAAAGGAAAGAAAAAATAATCTTTTCCTCTGAATGCTATGTCAGCTTTGATGTATCAGCACCATAATAATGTAATCAGCATGTAAACTGATCTTAATAAATGAGCTTATCTTTTTTTTAAAGCAATAATATCTATTGTTCCAGTGAGAAAAAGCTTCTTTTCCGTTAAAGCAATATTTGGAAGAGTAACAGCATCAAACAACATTACATGTTACAATGTGCTTCATTAAGGTTATAAACATTCTAAATACAAGAAAACCCGGATTTGACCTTTTTCAATGTATTGCATTACAATTGAGGGTTTGCAGAGTCTATTTCACCAGTGAAGGCTTGACAAAAAAAACAGCTAACCACATGTTCACAGTTCATTTGTTCAGTGAATGGTATGTGTAGGATCTGCAGTGTTTCCTACTGATTTTAATTAACATACTGAAATGTAGCACAAGTACAGATTGAGGGCCTTCATCGCTGAGAAACTTGGCAATGTGAAAAGACACGAGACAGCATTTGATCAGTACGACTGCCATCGATGAGCCTGCTAGGCATAAGCAGGGCCTGTGTCCATGAGGTCAGCCATATTGATCACTCTTAATTAGATGACCCCGTTCTCATTTAGGTCCGGCGAGGTCATGTGTATAACGGTCAGGGTCTTTTGACACAATTTCTGAGGTCTGTGTTGTCGCTTTTGGTTGGCTACTGAACCTAATGGGACTTCTGCATTGTGAACTGAGGGCACCTTTGACGCACCCAGCCCTTAACTCTCTGAGAGGTCGGCGAAGCATTGAGCCAACCTTAACCTGTTGAAAATAATCTTGTCGTAGTTAATTTGCTGAGTAAGTGGTGCTGCCTCCTACACCAACCCAATTGAAGAGGGAGGTGTCAGGCTTCCAGAAGAGTTGTCCATACCAAAACAGATGGACAGACAAGATAGATGTGCAATACAGGAAGAAGAAAAAAAATCTCTTACCTCTCTATATCCATCTTAAGTATATTTATATATACCTCTCATATATATATTTCATATATAATATATATCTATCTGTCACGCAGCTATATACATGTGCAGGGTTTCTGAAGCAGAGGAGACCGTGTGTGTATGTGGGGGGGCAGTTTAGGAGACAGTGGGGGGCACCTGAAGGGGAGTGTGCTGGCGTGGCAGGACTAGGCGTTCGGGAGGAGGTGGAGGGGGCAGCTCCTTGCAGACGGCCGTCACCTCCACCATGGCCGCGCCTGTGTGCGGGACGCTGGTGTGCATGAGGTGGCGCTGGAGATGCTTGATCCAGTCCTCCTGCACGGAGAGCGGACCCTGGAAGACCAGGTCGCAGAACCTGACAGAGACACACATCAGAGACCTGTTGATCTGTATATTCAATGGAGTAGCAGGACTTCAACAGCTGTTTCAGATTTTTGTTCACATTTAATGAATGATAGGACAATATCTCAAACCAAGCCGGGTGGTGATTTGTTGTAGGCCTGTCTATTCTATTGCCTATTCATTCTGTATTTAAACCAAGAAAGGCTTAATTTAGGTCAGAGTTTGAGCATGATAGTATGTCTAACCATCAAAAATGTTTTGTATGAGTACATCGGATACAGGCTACAGGTTTTTTATAGCAAATAAACAAATGACTGGCTGTGACTGCATTTTACTTTTGCATCCAAGAATTCCTTCAAACGGCCACAGCAGAATTTACACCAGCATCCCGTCTGTTACTCACTGCATTCAATATTTTCCACCCTTGTTTTGCTTAACAGAATATTCACCAATTGAACAGGTGTTAAATACACTGGGATCCAACCCGCACAAGCAATAACTTTATCATCTGCTACTAACTACAAAGAGAGATCTATGAGTAACTACTATTTATGGCTATCTAAACACTGTTGCTATGCTCGACAGCTGGCAAAATGCCTACTCGTGAGGGAGCCTAATGATTGGTACAGGACAGGCTCACACTGCCAACAATCAAGCGATACCCTTGACCTACTTCTTGGGTAGTTTTATACATGTAAATGATACAGGCCTGTGGATACAACATTGGCCTGGTAATGAAGCCTAGACACATTACAGCAAGCCCTAACTAAAAAGTCTATAAAATTGCTACCAACAAACAGACCAACAAAATAGTTGGTATAGTTGGTAGCACATGAGTGAGAACATTTTTGCAACAATTTTTTTTTTTATGTTGTAAGCTTGGAAAAATGTTCCAGAGGGAAAGGCATAACTACAAAATAGCGACTTCTTATCAGTTTTAGAAAAAGGTGATGCAAAGGAAGTGTTCTCCTGGCAAGTGAATCTGATTCTCCTGGCCCAACTCCTGTTATTCAGCTAGAGATGTGAATACTATGTATACCTGCAGGTGAGTCTGTAGATCTCCTCTGGCATGTGTGGCAATGAGAACATTTTCTTCTTTGGGCCTGGCCTTGATCTTGGCTTCTTCTGTTTGCAATCATAGGCTGCAAAAGACCGATGCATACAGAGCGATTCAGATTCAACATCAACATTTTATGGTAGAAGACGAGAGCGAAAGAAGTCAGTCTTTTATAAGGAAAGGACAATAAGCTTGTGAAGTAGTGAGCTGTATTAGTAAAAGGAAACTGAGAAAGTGAATAGAACATGAACATTTCAAAAGGTGAGGGTGACTACTGACATTTTGAGTAATTTGAGTAATTTGAGTGAAAGCATACTTGTCCCTTCCAACTGGGCAGCTCTCTTCCGTCGAGCATATGCTCGGAGGTGATTGGATAAGCTGACGGCACTGTGGAAGGTTGTGTTGCAGTGAACGCACACTTTCTTCACATCAGTCTTTCCTACAAGAAAAAAGATTAACCTAAATACATTTTCAAAATGGCTGTTTTAATGATTAATTGCCGATTTATCAGTTAATCAACAAAGCTGTTTTCATCAGCAGTCTAAAGAAGCTGTCTCCTATCTTAGAATATTTGAAACTGATTTAACAGATAGTGCGTAATATATATCATATATTAGAAGCAATGGGCAGGCACAGCTTAAATGTTTGGAGCCATCTTTGGTTAAGATTGGCGATAGTGTGCTATAGCAGGCATGGAGACGCTGGTGTAAAAGTGCTATTCCCTCAGTGTCTTCACCTTGCCCTCCATCTGTTTTCATATCTAAGAGATCACTCTATTTTGCACTCGCTGGCTCAGGAGGTGTTATTGAAGGCAATGTTTATCACCACTTAATGACTCCAGGGGGCTTATTTTCACCTCGAGGCAAGGAGTCAGAGACGGTGAAGGCATAAATGTGCTGCCTCCCCCCCTCTTTCTTTCTCTCTCTTTCCCTATTGAAAAGTTCAATTTAAAAAGGGCTATAGGGTCGACAGTGCCAAGCTGTTTAATTACGAGCTGTTTTGGGTCATTGTGTCGTAATTGTAAGATATCACCTCTTCTTGGGCTAAGGGACTCTGAACTGAGAAAGGAACGGTAAGGTTGGTAGCTAGTGAAGCTGAGGCGCATCTAGCCACGCAACAACCCCTCACCGAGATCCACTTGGTCATGACAGTGTTAAAGAAAGTCAGACTGTGAAAACAAAGTTCTCAGCTCAATTTCTGAGTCGGAAAGTCATAAAAAAAAAAAAAAAAACGGGTAGAACGGGAGCTAAAATGGCCAAAATTACTACTAAAAACCATATATAACTTGTTCCTTGGGAGCAAAAAAGGAGAACAAAAACCTAGTAAAAGACATAAAAGTAGCTTTCAATGATAGTGTGAAATCCACAGTGAGAACTACTGTGTTGTTTCACACCTAATCGGCAGAAAACATCTGCTTCTGCAC
Source organism: Tenualosa thibaudeaui (assembly GCA_027481765.1). Lineage (NCBI taxonomy): Eukaryota > Metazoa > Chordata > Actinopteri > Clupeiformes > Clupeidae > Tenualosa > Tenualosa thibaudeaui. The sequence continues at coordinate 934,638 of JAIFZK010000023.1, read as the reverse complement.
CTCACTCCCTCTTACCACTGTGACAAGCTAAAAGATTTTCAAACAAGTTGTGAATTGTCCTACTGACAATAAAATGAGACAAATGAAGTGTTTTGTTGGTTAATTATCGTAATGTCTTTAAAACATAACATTCAAACTCCTTCGCTGAGTTTTTCAACACTGGTGGGTATAAAGGAAAGTGCCTGACAGAAAATATCTTTCAAAATAAAAGCATTTCTATTTTGTCTGAAAATTAACATGAAAGAAAAAATCTGGTTTGAAGGACTGTGCAATTTAAAGTGTCACTTAAAAAAGTAGATATATTGGAAATTCCTGTCGCATTTCTGAGCACACAACAATCATGTTGTTAGAATCACAAGTGCTTCAGGAATTGAACATTTGATTAACTGGATGTGGTGGAACAAATCAATCAATTGTAAAGAAATCATGCGGAAATTGAGATGGACGATTCAACCCCTCACATAAATAAATAAATAAATAAATAAATAAATAAAATTTTAAATCTTCATTAACATCTTTCAGCACACAGGAGCGCAACTCTTTATTTGGACAGACATGAAACAAAAGGTATGTACACACAGCTGACGCGCTGCACGGCTCGCACATCAAAGCCCGTGGCTTTTCATTTCAATTTCAAACGCACTTTTGGTGACATTTATTCTCTTTGTGCACGTTACAATAATTCCACCGATGGCAAACTTTTTCCCCCATTCCATTTTTTCCATTTTCCCCCGACCATTCCCTCAACTCAACCATTCCACCGCTTCACCATCCCCCCCCCCCTTTTTGATGGCTTTGCCACCAGGTGTGCCTGGAGACGTCTAGGGTTCTCTGGAAACTTGTACTGCAGAGCGAGGCACTGAGCGTTCGTATTAAATGCACCTAGTTGTAAATGAAATGGCATGATTTACAATGAACTCCTGTAAATAACACAGTACTAAAGAGGAGTGGTGGAACATGCACAGTGAGCTTATGGGGCTTAAGAAGGTTGAGGTTCTGCCTAAAGTGGCGAACTAGACTGATAGCCTATAGATCAATGGGCTTAAGATGGTCCTTTCTCTCTTCCTGTAGTTGTGGCCAGCCGCTGCTGTTAACCCATGCACTACGTGTTATAAAAAGTCATGGCTAAGGGCCGGGATATAAATTATAGTTCTTAAGGATAACCTGTGATAGAATTCTCTGGGTGCCGCATGATTCATGCATCACACAGTAGACACGTAGTCGTAGCTCATCTCCTTTGATTCCACATCAATAGGAACAAGGCCAATCATATGCTCAGCTGTCATTTAAAAAGAGAGATAGATTGTGTTTGCCATGACAAAGGGTTGTGTTTTCAGAGAGAAGAAAAGATGAGTTGTCTGTCATTTCAGCACTGAGTGATGTCAAAATAACTGCTCCGTTTGGCACATCAGAGTAAAGGATCTCCATAACACTTTTAATTTAATTTAGTTTGATTTACATTTTTAACTTAGAGACATAACAAAAGTGTCTTGTAATTCAGTCTTGAGTTGTAACTGACTTTTATCCAAAGAAAATCTAAAGATGAAAAACAAGAAAGAAGCATTTCAGGAATGATGTATCTACTGTATGTCTCACTTTAATAACAAAGAAACAAAAATTATTTCAGCTTAATAACCTCTGAGTAAATGAATACATAAAAGCAAGGACAGCAAACTGCCCCCCCCAAACCTGTCCATACCTTGGCTCCAGCCTGGGTCCGGCTTGAGGGCGGCCAGCCTGCCGACGCTCTCTCTGGCTGGGCTGATGGGAAGTTGCCGTCTGGCACTGTGGGCCTGTTGCCCGTCCCTCATCTCCTGCTCTCGCTCCTGCTTCCTCCTCCTCAGAAGCTCAACCAGCGTGCTGGATGGGGCTCCATCCACATCCCTGTGGTCCTCCACCCAGAGCGCCTTCTCCTCGTCCATCTTCTTCTCTTTCTTCTTGCACTCCGCCACCTCTTCCCCGGACCACAGCCGGCTCTTGGGCTCGCCCCCACCGCCAACCCCGGCAGCTCTAGCTCCGGCTGTGGCTCCAGCACGAGCCCTGGAGTGCTGCACCTTCACGGGGACGCCGGTCGGGGTGAGGAAGAGGCCATCGCTGCCGGCAAACTTCTGCGATACAAAGGGGCGTGAGTGGGAGGGCCGGCGGCCCAGCAGGGCCAGCAGGCTGCGGTGCTCCGTCTCGTCCCTGAGGAGCTCATTGAGGATGCAGAGTGGCGAGCGGCTGGAGCCCGGGCCACCAGAACCCAGGCCTCGGCCAATGCGCTTCAGGTGGCCACGGACGTGGTTGGACAAGCCTGTCCTGGTGTCGAACCAGCCCCAGCACAATGGGCACGTGTGCTCTGTTTGAGACTCCGGCTTATCCACTGCTGTCAGAGGAGAGAAAAAGAGAAAAATTAATGAGTGGTTGTAATCAACCATCAAGGACATTGAACAAAACTAATGTATAGATTTGAAGATTTGAGATTTGAAGAAAGGGTATGATGATACCCTTAGGTAGATGGGGAGAGAACCATCATGCCAAGCTCATTGGAAAAAGTATTGTTGCTAGTTTGAGATGTAGGGAAAACAACAAAATGTCCAAGAGGTCCATTTTGTGGGATGAACTGATGATCACTCTCTATAGTCTGTGCTTAAACAGCTATTTATTTTACAGGGGGCATGGAAGGCCGACATAGGCAGTTGTTGGGTCCAGTTTTAATTCTCAAGAGGCTGAATTAAATCCAAACATGTAATGATACCATGCACACAGGAGTGACAAGGACACTCATTCAGCAATAATTGCCAGAGTTAAAAGGGCAAAGAATAATTTGTCGTTAATGTCACTTGAGTACAATGGAATTGCAGATTTGGAATCTAAAATGCTAATTAACTTTCTTTCAAACACAATAATGAAATAATTTGGTATTTAACCTAGATACATTTTCATGAGGATGACGAAAAGGTGAATGTGTCACTTCAGTATACTACATGATCACTTGAATGCTGAACGTTGAATGTTGCTGGTATAATTATTAATATATAGTGTTTCAGTTCAATACACAACCTAATGGCTGTTATATTATAGCTTGGCAGGAATATCTCTGTTCAATTATTTGAAACTGCATGGCTTACAGGTTTGTAAAAACTGCATCTGGCCAATAATTGTTTTCCCAGGACATGAAAAGTAAACTGACATTATTGTTTCACTGTGTTAATTTTTCTAATGGAAAAACAAAGCATGTTGATCTATCAGATTGTCTATTAGATATTCACTTGAATAAAACAAGCATCCACGCATGCCTTAGTGTGAATGTGTGTTTTGGTGTAAGAGTATCTCCAGGAGGAGGAAATAAGGCCTTGACCTGTAATGCAGCATTAACAAAACAAAGTGATTATGCAATTAAATAAAAACAGATGAATACAGCCCAACATTCCCACTTGTCTTTCTGCTGTGAGACGTAATTATGATATATGCAGAAAGAATGTCAAATATATGCAAAAATAATAAATGAAATAACAAATAAAAAAACACAACCTGACCAAACAGAAAATATGAATTCATTTACCTTTCTTGAGTCGGCGGGAGATAGTGGTGGGCGCCTTCCTCCGTATTCGTGGCTGCCGATCCTGAGAGGCCACCTGCTCAGGCGACACCATGTGCCGGGCATCGTAGGTCAGTCCCACCCTGTGCAGGTGTCCACGTACATGATTGGACAATCCCACCCCTGACTCAAACACGGCAGGGCAGTACGGACAGGTCTTCCTGTCACTAGAAAAAGACGGTGGCCCTTGGAGCTCGGAGAATGGTCCATGGATCGATTGCGTGGACGGGACATCGTCCAGGCTCACTGCGGTCTCCTCACATTCCTCCTTGATGACCAGGTCCTGGATGTCGTCACAATCGCTCTCCTCTTCATCCTCTGAGCCATTGGAATGGAGGATGTCCTTACGGACAGGCAAGCGAGGCCTGGAAAGATAGAGGGGCTTTGGAGGCACGAAAGAGTTTAGTTTGCCCTCAGTTGTGCTCCTATTGAGGAAAGTTGATGAGTAACCTCTTAAATCAAAAGAGTCATCTTCATTATAATCATCATCGTCATCATCATCATATTCATCGTCGTCATCATCATCATCATCATCATCATCGTCATCATCATCATCTTCCGTTAGCACTGGTGATATTGGTTCTGGTTTTGGCTTTACAGTGTTATGATATGGGATGGACATTTTCCGTTTGGACACTGTCCTATGGGGAACCGGTTGGGAAGGCAATTCTTTACTGCTCGGAATGACACTGTTGTCCCTTTTGCAGTCAGTTTTGTGATTTTGACAGATATCCTCAACGGATTTGTCCGTTTTGGCATTGGAGCGCACATCAGAATCACTAATATGCTTTGTTTTCTCCCCGTCTCCTGGCCTCGGTGCTGCGCATTCCTGATTGCCCTCTTCGTCATGCAGGTGGCCCGTTGTCACATCTATTCTTGCTGTCGGTGAGGGAGATAATTTGCTTGGCTTGTCAAGTCTCGGGAGAGCTGATGACAGCTTGTTTGTTGAGCTGCCAAAGCCCCATTTGAACAGCGGCAAGCGGAGACCTTTCCGGTCTTTTTGTTGCGCAACCCGGTTTCGCACACACAGGTCAGCGATGCCGCCGGACCAAAGGGGCGACGCATCTCCCTTCCCCAGAGCCTGTGCCTCTGAATTCAGCTTTGGCCTCAGCTGTGACAGCTGAGAGTGGCCTGGTTTGGCCTGGCTGGTTAACCTGCACAGGTCCAACCCCGGCTTCTTCGGCTCTGTAATTCTACTAACTGGCTTCGCCTCGTCTTCCTCCTCCTCACCTGCCCCCTTGTCATTCTTTTCAAAATATGGCTGTCGGTGAATTAGTTCGCTGTGCTTTTTAAGAATATTCCTCTTCTGTGTGCTAAAGGGGCATATACTACAGTACAACAAAGTGATACGGTTGGTCCCAGTCTCCGCATCCTCACTACCCTCGGCTCGCTTCACATGAGCGGAACCTGTGTGGACGTGATTGATGTTGTGGACAGTGCACCGGTGTGCTTCCAGCTCCTGTGGAGTGGTGGCCATGTGGTTGCAGCTGTCGCAGCAGTAGTAGCGCTTATCTTTCTCGTGCGTCTTGGCGTGCTGCACGAAGGTTTTGGCGCAGTCTGTGCCGAAGACGCACTGCGGGCACTGCAGCCGGGCCTGCCGCCCCTCGTCCTGGAGTTCACTCAGGCCCTTGATCTCCTCCATGAGTCGCTCACGCCGTGCCTGGTGGATGACCATGTGCTTCTGCAGTGCGTTGCTGTCGCGGAAGGAGCGGCCGCACTCACGGCAGATGTAGGGGCGTAACGCGTTGGCGTTGGGTGGCGCCTGGTGGTGCAACATGTGCCGGTGCAAGTGGGCCTTCTCTTTGAAGTTGACGTTGCACTTGGTGCAAGGGAAGAACAAAGGCTCACCGTCGGGGTCAGATACCAATTCCGATTCCGCGCTGACATGATTCAGTTTTGCGCTCTCTGCGTCTCTCCCCTCATGGCATTTACTCTTGATAAAGTGCTCTTTTGTGTCCACTGCTTTGTCACTACCGTCTAACTGAGGGGCCACGGGTGATTTAGCAACAGGCTTCCTTCTGGTGTTGCATTCTTTGCTAACCAACGCGTCACTGTCGTCAGAACAATCATAAGTCAGGGGCTGTTTGGCTGTGGGAGCAAAGTCACCATCTCCAGCCCTGTCCACAGTGCTCAGCTTCCTCTTCCTGCGGCTTTGACTGATAGATGATGACGAGGACTCCGTTCTCTTTGGACTAGTCCACAGCAAGTGCATGAATTCACTTTGTGGCTCCCAGGTTAAGTCTTCCTCGCAGTCGTCCGAAGAGCTTTCTGAGGATTCTGAACCAAAGTCCCACAAGGATCTCCCATCAGCCGCCCCCCTTTCAGCCTGCTTCTGGCTGGCAGATTCAATGAGCGGGTGTCTGCGTGGCTCTTCAGGGCATGGGACCTCAAAATCACTATTATCACTGTCAGACACCACATCAGAAGCTGATGCCTCCTCTGACTTGATATGAGTAGAGGGTTTGTTTTTTGCAAATGGGGACTCTTCTGTTATTCTGTCTTTTGCAGAGCTGATGTTATCTAACTGGGAACGTGTAGAAAATTGCAGGGTGACCCGTGGGGCGATGTCTTCCACGGCGGTGTTGGGGCCACTGCCATTGGTTGAATCACCATCTGATTCTTCCTGTAGTAGCGGGGCCCCCTCCTGGGTGGAATGTGAAGGAGATCTGCTGCTAATCCCTCCTGAAGGTTCTGGCTGGGGTCCATTGAAAGGCCTGTATTCAGGATCTGAAGAGAGACCTGTGGTGGCTCTGCTCTGGGCGGTAGGGGAGGGGGAGCTCAGCAGACACCAGGGCCTGTCAGATATTGTATCCCCCACTTTGTCCTCCTCTGTTTTAGGCTTTATGTCAGCCATGTTGGCTCAACAGTCTGGGAAGAAGGAGGAGAGAGACAGACAGAGAGAGACAGAGAGAAAGGGGAAGGAGGTAGAGGTGCATGATTAGTCCTAAAAGCTCTTTGAGTGACAGATCGCTCCTTAAGTCAGCCTTGAGGGTGGGGGAAAGAGGTTAAAAATGACATTGGGACCATTTGACAACAGCGGAAATAAAACAGCAATGCACATATCGGGGAGACGCTATCACCTCCACCATGCAGGTGCTATATTAGTGACTAAGGAAGTGTAAAATGACAACTTTCCCCAACACAAAGAACCGGTGTCTGCACTGAGGAGGCCCTGTTAGTCCCCCCTACTGTTTGCCCAAATGGAGAAGGGGTGGGAGTGAAAGGGTGACAGGAGGGGCATTCATCATTCCGAGCATCTTACAACCCTTCCCCCACACCAACAAGATCTCTGCCACCACCCCTATTCACAGACCAGGCTATATAGCTTCCCTTTAGGGAACACACCAGAGGTGTGTTAATCTGTAGGTGTGTGTGTGTACGTACGTATGTGTGTGTGTGTGTGTGTGTGTGTGTGTGTGTTGTTTGGGGGGGGGCTTAATCATGTGTCTACACTCCAGGGAGGTAACCTGCCACACCCCACTCCTTCCCTGCCCCAATCATCACCCCTCACCACTCCACCCCCAATCCTCAGAAGTTCTCAGCCTCCTTGCTAAAATTGACCAATTTCCATGGGAGAAAAGTGCACCACCAATGAGATTCAACCATGTCTTAGCACTCTCAGATGGTGCCAAGCCAGATCCCAGCACGAGACCACTGTTGCTTCAATCCTGACAAATTGGTACACATGCGCCAGTGTACACAGAAACTCATGTCTTCACAAAGGCTCACACACACACACACAGGCTTACACAGCGACACAGATACAAACACACACACACACCACATCAACACATACAAACACTGGACAGCTTGCCTGCTGAAAGTAAACACACCATCCTCAGCTGAAACTTGGCCCCTTCCCACCTTGCACCTCTAAATAGAGGGGGCAGGTACAAATCTCTCTTTTTATACACCTGCCTATTCTGAGTAATGATGCAATGGCTATGTTATGACAACTTTTAAACAACACACTTACAAGCCTGTCTGTCTGTCTGTCTGTTTGTCTGTCTGTCTGTCGTCATAGCAGTTAAGGAATCTGGTTAGTAACCTGGAAAGTTGTGGGTTAGAATCCCGGCTGCCACCGTTGTGCCCTTGAGCAAGGCACTTAACCCTAAGTTGCTCTACAGGAGACTGGCCTGAACAATTGACAAAATGTAAGTCTCTTATATAATAGTATCTGCTAAATGCATACATGTAAATGTTAACATGTGTGTATTTCAAGAAGAGAAGAGTTCATGCATGCTCCGTAAATTTGACATCACCAATGTGGGGCTCAGCTCAACAGGAAGCCTCGTCGCTAACGAAGTGGTAAATTCAGTGTTAATGAGTGGCTTCACTGTTACCACCTCAGAGGTAAAACCTTTCCCAGCTCCATCTTCCATCCATCTGCCATGGTGTTAGGAGGCTTGGGCAGGGAGGGAGGGGTAAAGAGCAACTGGGACTGGGGTAGGGTGGGATGTGCGTGGGTGACAGAGGGAGGGGGAGTATTTTAGAGGTGGAACATATGCCTCACGTTTTTCTGAAAAGCCACCTTATACAGGCTTACACCATAGAACAGCAGGGGTGGCTCGGCCCGCACACTCCTATTTCAGGTCTCACGTTCATGGCAGGCTCATTAACAAGCAGCCACATGCCACTCTCACTGCAAAGCTCCATGTGCAAAGACCAAAAACAAAACAGGGAAGTCTACTGCAGTGTGTGTGTGTGTGTGTGTGTGTGTTAAATCTTCCATTATTTTTAGCCTCTAAAAAAAACGAATTTGACCTACTGGAAAAAGTGTTAGAATCCTGGCAAACTTAGCCTAAATAATTCTAAATCAATGCCTGTTGATTGGCGACATTCATCTCTTGTGATGGTAATATTTACTTTTTTTGTTTTTCTTCCAGTAAGGTTCACAAAATGCAAAATGTTAATACTGAGATGCGAAAGCACAATCTCAGAGGAGGTCCTATTGTCCTCAGTTGGAACAAGCAAGAGGAGCACTTCACACATCTGTGACGTGCATATGTTGCTGAGATTTGTGGATCCCATTTTTTTCTAGCTTTTTTTGTCACTTGCACTAACACTCTTGTTGCACCTCATCTTGAGGTTACCGCTGGAAAAAATATGAAGTGATAATTGCTTATTACCATTACACATTATTCTCCAGTCCCACACAAATCATTTTTTGGTGTATTTAATAATCATGTAAGAAAATAGGGAAAGAAAATTATGTTCTTTCCTTTCCTTTCTGAACTTAGAAGAAATAAAACTTTTCCCTTGTCTTCATATTTCACAGCTCCTACTGTGAAAATGAAAATATAAACATCTCCTAAAAAACATGCAAAGAGGTAGTCTAAGGTGTGGGTCTCTGCCCTTGTCTGCACCACTATATCTCCGCTCATTTCCTGACTTGTGCCGTTACATCCGACAGCACATGCCAACATTACTAACCACAGAAAACAGCAGATAAGTAGGCATCATGAGGCCAGTTGAGGGAGATTTATTGACAGCGGGGGCGGTTTAAGACGCAGTGTCTCATCTGATTGGGGTGTATGTCAGGTACAATCCCATCTCTCTGCTAATGGTCTCTAACCCAACCTGGCAATGTAGACATTTGGACCAGCTGGGACCAGCATCACTCAGGTCCAGACACGTCATTCTTATCCTCTCTGCCATCCCTGGCCACCCCCTCAACCCACATTTTCATCCCTATTTTCTCAAACACTCCACCCATCCTTCTAGGAGAAAAACAGCTAATCATTTAAGTTGGGCAGTGGCAAATAGGAGCTCTGGGATTGACAGTTTTTTCTCTTTCCAATTTAGTACAAGTTGAATACAGATTTGGCTAATTTTAAGTCAATGAGACAGGCAAGCAAACAAACTTCATATCTATATTGTTATTGAAATAGCAAAGGCTGTTAAGATAACCCTATGATGCATCAGTGTAATCCTATCTGGGGTGAACATGTTTGGAATTACACAGACGGCAATTTAAAACAGCCCCTTTTTTCTACTCAGATTTTGTCATTTTGTAATGGAAAGCCAGCAGTCATTCAGGATCTGTCACAATGCAGAACTATCTTCACTCCCTGTTAAAATTTCTGACATTTGAAGACTTTCCTACAGTGATGGCACTGGTAGCAACTCTGAGATGATCTTCCGCAGGATGTGCAAAGACCTGCACAACAAGATTCAAACTTTCAGGAAAGACATCAATTTAGTCTGCTTTTCAGGAGTAACAATAAGTGAGGAAAATATGCTCGGTTACTGAATTACCATACAGTACCTGGGAGATGGCAGATGGCTGAATTAAAACAGAGTTGTGCACCAGGTACTTTCAGTGCATGCACTGAGAACTTTAACTGACTAAATTTGCACATCAGCTAAACATATCCTTGTTCATCTATTCTTGTGATTTCCTTTGTTCATTGGAATGTGTCTGCAAGTATCAAAAATTTAATTGCATGGGGCATGCAATTGATATATACTGCTTGAATGTTTTAGAGTTTGTGCAAAGTAATAACGGGCTAATCCTTCATCCTTTTCTTCTGACACTTCATGTTGTCAATTTCATGTGTTTTCTATTTACCAATGAATCCCATTTGGTCCTTAACTCAAGTTCAATATAAGGTCTGAATACCAATATCCCCCATTTGCTCCAAGCCCAGTCCATGCCAGTTAAAACTAAGAGGGTTCTGGGCTTAAGGTTAGGAGTATATTTAGATTCAGTCATTGTTTAGACAGACAAACCCTGCCAGAAGCACACCGACACAAGCTTCATACGTTCTTTAAATATATAATAACACACCCTTACTATTCACAAGATTCTTAAAAACCTTCATAAGCTCAAACTATCAACATCATTTCTGTCAGTCGAGGTTTCTGGAGGTTGGAATAATGATGTGTTTGCTGATATTATAGCATTGATGTGTTTACAAATGTTGCATCATTTAGAGTAAAATTAAGAGCAGTGTAACCATGTCTTAAATCCTATGGTCTTAACCAATCTTAACACAAATATTCTCCATAGAATTTTTAGATGGGTCATAAATATTTCCTTGCCTGACGACTCCATTGCAATATCATACAAAAGTTCAAGTCAAGAGCAACTAGTGTTCTCTACAGATCTCTACAGAAATGTAGGCCTATTCATGTTGATCTTCCGCAATTCTGAAGTCAACAGAAATTCCACATATTTTTTTTTACCCTGCAATGTTTAAAGCATATTATCTATAAATAAGTCACATAGACTAAGATTATTTCTTGGAAACAGGCTTTCACTCTTGCACTAGCAGAGCTCACATGTTTGGGAGAAAGTCTGGGAAGACGTTTGATTCTGCTGGAATGACTTGAGAGCTGGACTGCATTCAAAGACTCAGCACTGCTCTCCTCCGCAGATGTTGAATATTTTACAGTAAAAAGTCAATGACTACCTCCATATCTTGTTTCACTGAGTGCATAGATGATCATTCATTTCCACGTAGGATATCACTCATTTACCGTGTATCTTACTGACAGCGGGTATGAACAACAACTAAATGACGCTCTTAAAATAGTAGACTGCTCTCCTGAGGCCGACCAGCGAGAACAGCCATGATGCAAACACGCTGCAACACCACACCCAAACCCAAACTCCAATCAATTAAGCCCATGAGCTAGTGAGAAGCCTTTAGGTTGAAGAAAGACAGAGGAAGACTTCCTCTTTTCCTCCCTGTGTTCTCCTCATCAAGATGTAGCTAAATGCTCACACATAGCATGTTTATCCTCGGAAAGGTTAACTCCTCAAACCCAACACACATACACAAACAAACCTCCAGAAACAAAAGATGGATGATCATCTAAAATGGCTGCACTCTGGTGCCAGTAGTATTAACGCATGGAGCAACAGGAAGTTTGCCGAATGGCAGGAGGGGTTGGCTAGGTAAAAGGGGGACTGGGGGGAGGGCTGACTGGGTGCACTCGTGGGTGTGATAAAAGGGGACAGCGCGGGAGTGACAGTTGGGTTAAGGCGGGAGTCATGTTCAATAGCAGGTAGGGGAACATCAAACGGTCCGAGTTCACAGGAAAACCCGCGCAACCTTGTCTTGAAGGAGGATTTTCTGTTGTGCGGAGCAGATTACCTCTGTTCAAGCTGCTGACACGGCCTCATTTACTGGCCTGTAGTGTTGATGGGGTGGTGGAGGTGGTGGGAGGGGGGGAAATGGGTGGAGGGAGGAGGGAGAGGAGGGGAGGATTAAACGATATAAACTTTGAAGCTTTAAACAATACCTTTCAAAATTAAATGGATTAGGGGAGGGTTGTCTGATGGGGATTTCCAGGGGCTTTGTTAGTTTAAAACTTCTCTCTCACTCACTCTCTCTCCTTCTCACTCCCTCTTTTTTATATATAGGAGAGAAAGATACAGGGAGGGGATAAGCAGAGGAGAGGGAAAAAAAAGCAGCGGGTCTGAAATTTCTCAGGCATGTGACGCTTTTAATGAGAACGCTCTCACAATGTGGAGGCCGGTAAGCCCTAGAGAGTCTCCCCCAGTGAGCCGAGCGTCCGCCTGATAAACGCCAGCCTTCTGCAGCATGAGGAGTCAGACATACAGAGTTCATGTCTTAGGATCTGCCTTTAGAAAAAAAAGGAGTGTTGGGGGGGGGGGGGGGGTGAAGAAATAAGAAGAAACTGAACTTGCACAGGAGGGGAGAGAAAAGGGAAGAAAAAAGAAGTCAAAAGTTACAAAGGCTGTCAGGTTTATCGACCCACTTACTATGGAAACTTAACTGTGCATTTATTAAAACCCCGGTGAGAAAAATTTACATTAATTGTGTTTTTCCAGGTTTCGTGTGGAAAAGTGGAAAGAAAAAACTTGCATGCATTATTGCATAGAAGAGAATGGGAGACCAGGAGGAGAGGGAAAAAAACCTCAGTTCATCTGTTCAAAGAAAAACATTGAAATATGGAACATGCATTCGTCTGTGGTGCTGACTTTTTATGAAGTTGTGGGGCCTCGATGCTTTTTATTAAATGCGATGATAACCAGTTTGTATTAATATGATGGGGGGGGGGGGGGGGCATGGGCTACAAGGAAGCTCTGTGATCGGGATGCGTGAGGAGATGCATCTGTCCCAGGTTGAGTTGCAAGAAGGCAGGATGTCATGAGAGGTTCGGCGGCGGGGAGGGGGGGGAGCTGAAGAGAAACAGGAAAAAAAAAACACTATCTTTGTCACTGCCGCTTTGCAGTAGACACGTGACCCCCCCGCAGATGAAAGGCAGCCATGTCAAACCTCCTCTCCAAATTGAGGACAGAATCCAGTCTGCTGCAGACATCAGTGCGCTTAAATTTAGAGGAGTGTCAGGCACCGCACATATCAAGATGAAACATCAACGATTGCCTTTTCTTTACAAGGCATAATGTGAAGGGCGAGCGTGCTCTTGGCGCGAGAACGAGCGAAAGAGAAAGACAGACAGAAAGAGAGGGAGATAAAGAGAAAAGAAGAGGCGCAGGGAGGGAGGGGGAGTGATATTGTGGCCTCACTTAATGGCTATAACAATTCTTGAGGACAGGAGAGATGTTCAAAAGTTTCAAAATTGCAGATGTATGGATCCACACATATTGCTCTTACAAAGAAAAGTAGAGTACATGTACTTCTTAATGAGAAACAAGAGCCTTCAGACAAAATAAAAAAGTCACTAGTGTCTTGCTTTCCTGGTTGCCATATTGTTATATTTCATTTACAAGAGTATTCAGTCACAACCTTGTAAAAATATTATTGAGACGGTATGCGCAGACTGACAGGAGAAACTCTTTAAAAACAAAGTGATGTCTGACAAACAAAGCAAAGTTACAAAGAGTAATAAACAGTCTTCTTTACTTTTTTTGGCAAAAGACTTTGCAAAATATTACCTCTCTTAATGTACGATGGGGAAAAAAAAAATACTTTGATTGCAACTTGTCCCAGAGCACCCTCAAAGTCACACACACACAAAAAACCCCAAAACCTTGCTGGCCTCTACCAGAACTTGCCCTAGCCTATACAGATTAAGTCATACAGGGAACACAACTGTCTGCCCACATTTTTAAAGATAAAAACCCTATTCATACAGACCACTGTATTCAGATAAAGAGAAATACTCTTGGCCTAAACCCTTCCCTAATAAGTCCCATCGCTGTTCCAGGCAGTTGGAGACCTTGTCTCACAGCAAAATCAGACAGGATCAAGTCTCCAATCAAACAGCACGCCTGACCTTCCCCAGCAGACACCAGGCCGTGGTGATCTTCAAGAGGCCAGCCTTCCCTGGAGGACCGGTGTCCCCCCGAGCACCCTCGAGTCCAGCCCAGCTTCAGAGACACGCCACAGGCATAAGGGAGGGAAAAAGCACGGGAGAGAGAGAGAGACAGAAGGAGCAAGGGGAGAGAGAGAGAGGGAGGGAGGGAGGAGTGTGGAAATCAGTATTCAATGCCACTGTCAATGACATCCATTCAGCCTTAAATGAAGAGGTGGACCCAGCCTCATTGTCGGTCATTAACATCCAAGAGCCTCTCAATCAGCCCTGGCCCCCAAACATATCAAAGAGCCAAAAGACAGGCTGGTAAGAGACACAGAGATGGGGGGACTGGAGAAGGACGGGTACTGGGGAGGGACATGAGGGGTGGGGGAGGATTGTTACCTCAGCGGCCTGCCAGAGGCTCCATGGAGAGATGCAAATTGCCTCCCCAGGGACCCTGAGGGGATGTGGAAAAGCTGCTTGCTGGGAGGCAATGGGAAGCTAATGAGTGTAATGGTAAATGTATACAAAAGAGGAAGAAAAGAGAAGGGAGAGAAGAGGAGAGGAGGGAGTGGGGGGAGAGAGAGAGAGGGAGAGTGATCATCTCCCTCGCCGTCTTCTGTCTGTCTCCGTCTGTGTCCCACACTCTAGCTATCCAACTCCCTTATCTGGCTCTTCAGTCAAACTGATGTAATTGTATCAATGGCAGAATTTTGGTGAGGGGGAACAGTGGGCAGGGGTTTGGAAACCTCTCTCCTCCCTCGCCACCACTACCACTCTGTTTTCTGGCCTCAGAGCATTTAGACTTAGACTTGCTCCACAAAGTGATGGAAGCAAAAGAATGGTTCAAAAGGCACCCAGTCATTTGATTAATGACACAGCTGAGCATATTAAATCTGGCCAGAATTGCATATTTTGATAGCTCTGTGACCTTCTACACACTTGGAAAAGAGATCATGTTGATGCTGTGAGATATAGATATTTTGGACATTGGGACTCTAGAGAAGAGGTTGTGAACAACACAACAGTCAGTGGTTAATGACTATATAGTAGGTAGAGCAAGGGGAACTAATAATGGTGTCGATTTCAAGTTCTTTTATGTTATCCTTGCTACTTCTGTTTTTTAAACTACTCCTACTTTCTAAACTTCACCTGAAAATTCTAAATCTCTCTAAAACGCTTTGCTTGTTCATGTAGACATTATTACAGACCAACTTGTAGACTGAAGCTGCTAATAATACAAAGATAAATTGTTGGGACCTGTACTGATATATGCACTAAGCATGCAGCATGACTTATCTCTGCAAGTTACAGCACTACATCCAAATAAGCATGCTCCTAGTATAATGCCTCACAGAAATGTGTAGGTATATATAGCTCTTGTCTCTGCAAAGAGATGTGTATCATATGCTGTAGAAATGTATATGTATTATTATATATTAATTTACAAACACCAACAATAATCAACACGATGCTTTTTATTTTGTGCGAAAGGCTTTAGGGGGGCAGAAATGATAAACTGAAAATTATTTCAGACAAAAAAAATGTACAAGCAATTGATTAAGAAAAAAAAGTTAAATTAATCATCTGCCTCTTTTGAAAAGACAATGGCTTTCATGCACTGTGGCTGGAGAACTTACATTTGGGACCATTACAGTTAGTTTCCTCTCAAGGAATATTCTTTAACAGGTCTAAATACGACATGATGTTTCAACGGTTAGACTCACTTTCCACAGCGTCTTTACAAACCCCTGTAGTGCTCCAGGCTACGCACTGCCGAATTTGACAAGAGGCATAAAAATTCAGCTCACGAGTTCAAGCGGATTGGTAACCTCTGAAACAACCCCGGCTCCTTTCTAAAACGTGATACACCTGTATTTGAACAGACAGTTGTCCAGAGGACCCTTCAGCACAGCAATTTCTTCCTCACCCCCCCACCACATTTATGCTCACAGTAGGAATCGAACCGCCGTCCTTGGCGTCGACAGTCTCTTGTTTCAGCAACCGAGCTGAAGATTTTTCAACCAGTAGGCCCAAATCAAAGCTCATTATCGGCATGCTCTCTGTGTGGTCAATGTTTGAGGGCATGAACCTGAGAGCGACACAGCACTGAGACGGTAGAGCAGTATTCGGGGGTAGCTTTTCAGACTGTGATAGATTGATGAAGGAGTAGTGGGAGGAAAAGAAAGTGGTGCAATGGAGAGAAAGAGAGACAGACAGGCAGACAGACAGAAGCGGAGCTGTTCTTCACTATCAACCTGTGACTGACAGATGGCTACAGATCCTCCAGAGTTTTTCTCTCCCTGTATTGAGGGTTTGGAATGGCATTAATGATTAGGCCTGAATACAAACCATTCTCCGCAATTCAGTGATGTCTGTAGGTTCTAGATATTCTTATTGCATAGTAATGGTACATAATACAAGAATTAATATTATCTAATACAATTGTATAGGCCCGATGTCAATTCTTTAGTCAAACAAACCAAATATATCTTCCACCTTCTCTTATTATATATCCCTGCCCAAGCTTGTAAAGGCAGAGCAAAAGGGTTGGAAAATACAGATAATCTATGCTTCTGAAGGTCATCTATCAGAATGTATGCACTGTACGTTGAGTACTGGGAGGAAAGAGGGATCTGTATGCAGGAGACAGGCATGAGAAAGAGAGGAAAAGAGAGAAGACAGTGAGAGAAAGGAAGAGAGAGTTAGAGAGAGAATGGGCCGGAGGTTAATGATTGTGTAACCAGCTACAGCGCCGGTACTCATCTGAGAATGCCAAATTTCACACGGCGTGGCGCTCCGACTGCGCCGAATCAGCATAATTGTACATCACCTGCGCCACCCCGGCTCAAATCTCTCAAATATCACATCCAGCGTGAGGAATAAAGGGGAGATTTAATGAGGACAGTGCCGTCCAAACCGTTACCTTGATGGATATCGCGCAGGTATAGAGAGACAGAGAGAGATGGAGAGGGGATGACTGTGAAGGAGGGGGGGATGGATCTGAAGCCTCACAGCCAATTTTGTGGCTAACTTTTTGCCTTTACCCTTTTCAGTGCCTGGGAAGAGTGGATTTAATTTTGGTTAATTGGAGCTCTGCGAGCGAGCACGCGGCACGTCAATAGAACATTCCCGCAGCCTTGGTCGCATCGATTCCTGAGGAATCGCTGCTTGTACACGCTTTAGAAACATGTCTTCTCTGACTCTAGTGCTTTTTTTTGTTTTTTTTTTCCCCATCCCTTGTTTCGGTCAGCTTCTAATTAGAATGCCATGGCTTTAGCAATTATATCCCTGCAGAGAATGCAGGTAAAGACACACATTCACAGGCACACAAAGCAGTGCCTGCTGGGGAGAAGGAGGGATAAAAGAATCACAAAAAAATTAGTTCACCGTCACACATAAATGCAGTTTATCATCCCTAACCTTCTTTATAACCTTCCCACTTCAGCAATACCCTATTTACATTAATACCACAATATCTATAATAGGCCAACCATAATTTAGGACATTCTGGGATACACCTGCTCCTTATAAAAAACATATGCAGAAGTTACAATAGAAATGAACTCTAACTAACAGTGTTTATCTGCATTTACAGTAAATAGAATATCCAGCTGGATTTACCTCCAGTGGCACTGCTTTTTCCCCTGCTCAGGGCTGTCTGTTTTGGTCATAAGCATCAGCAGTCATATTGTGCCCCCTAGTGGCAGGTGCCGTCTACAACGGTGCTCTGGTCCCTCAACAAAAGGTAGAAGGTGCAGGAGGCAAAGCAGTGGTTCATACCCTTGAGCTGACCATCAGCAACCTTGGGGTGGGTAAGGAGGTAGGGGGTAGGGGGGTGGGGGTAAACTCTCACCTCTCACCTGTTTCCACAGGTGCTGAAAAGTTACAGACCCAGCCACTGTCTGTTTCACACCTGGGAGAGGCAGGTGAAGCCACTTATTACAGAATTAACGACTTAATGAGGAGCCTAATGGAAGAGGAGATTAATGAGTGGTAATGAGTTCTGGGGAATTGGGGACTCGGTCGGCACACTACTGAGTGATTAACTGTATCGTGTCATCCATATAAATACAACACTTTAAGGGAGCCTTAATGCCTAATAGCAATACTAAAGGTGCGGTCAACAGTACTTTTGTCATAACATGATAATGCTTGTGGATGTAATAATGACATGCCGGTAATTCCAAAGCTGTTGTGCTGCAGTGTATTCAATGCTTTGTATGCAGCAGGCCTTCTAATTGTGTTAGTAATTGTGTTTTGTATTTGGCCTAGAAAAACATAAACAGTATATATATATATAAATGATGATTCACAAAGGGCAGTGTGATGCTGATCCATGCCACTGTTCTTTCAGATATATATACCCTTATCTTTATTGTAGGTCTAAAAGTATTACTGTTTTCAGACTTTTACTGCAAAATGTTGACACTTACAACAGAGATACTGCCAGTGAATAACTGCAACAAAAAGTCCAGTTCCATTAACATGAGGTACACAGAGAGTACTCCATGCACCTGGGGACATTTGCTACCTATTTGGTACTGTTGGCACAGTCTGACCACAAAATGTTCCCTCTCCCACGCCCAGCTAACCCGGCATGGGGGCGTACTGACGCTGCGTTATTCTGATGACTCCACTGCACCTCGCCTTGCCTCTCCTCAGCTCAGGCACATTTAATATTCTGGCCCATTTTGCAGAAATTAGAGTAGTGTGAAGGTTGCCAGTGTCTATGTGCTCCTAGCTGTCCTCTGCCCTTCTACACACACACACACACACACACACACACACACACACACACACACACACACACACACACACACACACACACACACACACACACACACACACACACACACACACACACACACACACACACACACACACACAGCCAGTCATGATGGGCCTGTATAGAATCAGAGCTCTTTCGTACACCACCCCGAGAGCACCACAGAAGGTGTAAGGGGAGCGCAGTCGAGTGTCTACAACATGACGCGGATGCTCCCGTGCTGTCACATCCAAGGCTGGAGACAGACAGAGAGACAGAGACAACGACAGTGTCAACACACACGGCGCTCTGTTCTGAGGAATTCATCAGAACAGACACTTTTCTCAGTGCAACAGTTCTTCTTCAGGCTTCACCCAGATCTTGAGGCTCTCATGTGTGGCAAACAGTCTACTAAAGTACTAGTTTCTGAGGAGGCTGCAGCCATAACAACTGAATTACACTATTTAATTACTATTTAATACAATACAATCTCTGTGGAAATCTTGCTGCTTTTTGGGTTCCGTTCATGTTAGAGGTGTGAATCTAAAAACTATTTCACATTGACACCCAACATGAATCAGGTCTCAGAAAATAAGAATATTGTGGAAAAGTTCATTAATTTCAGTAATTCAATGTAAAACATTCATAATATAGATTCACAAGACACTAAGTGAAATATTTCTAGTCATTATATGTGTTAATATGGCTAACAGCATAGAAAACCCCAAATTCAGTCTCAAACAAATTTAGAATGTCAGACAACCAATAAAAAACAAGGATTTTTAATACAGAAATGTTGGCCTTCTGAAAAATTCATGTATATGCACCAAATACTTGGTTGGGCCTCTTGGTTGGGCCTCTTCTTGCATGAAATACTGCATCAGTGTGGCTTGGCATGGAGGCAGTCCGCATATGACACTGATGAGGTGCAATGGAAGCCCAGGTTGCTTTAGACGCAGCTCTCAGCTCATCTGCATTGTTGCATCTCGTACCTCTGGGCTTCTTCTTGATAATACCAAATAGAATCCCTATGGAGTTTAAGGCAGGCAAGTTTGCAGGCCAATCAAGCACCATCATTCCATGGTCATTAAACCAGACACTGGTACATTTGCCGGTGTCTGCAGGTTCCAATTTCTGCTAGATGAATGAAAACAGCATCTCCATAAAGCTTGTCACTAGAGGGAAGCATTAGGGTGCTTTAAACTTCCCTGGTAGATGCCTGTGTTGACTTTGGACTTGATAAATCTCAGTGTATCAACACTAGCTGATGACACGGCTCCCCAAATCTTCACTGACTGGAAACTTCGCACTGGACTTCAAGCAACTTGGAAGTTGTGCCTCTCCATTCATCTTCCATTCTTCAACCTTCCTGCTTTAATGTCAAGTATTTCAGATGAAATGCCTTCATCTGAAAGGGGGACTTTGGAGCGTTGAACAACAGAGCAGTTCTTTTTCTTTAACGCTTTTTTATCAAAATTTTAGAGCACTTAATGTTTCGTTCTACTGAGGTGCTGATTTCATTCATCCAGCAGGACAAGGCACATGCCCAAACTGCCAAAAGTACCAATACATGGTTTAAAACCATGGTATATCTGTGCTTGACTAGCTAGCAAACTCACCAGACCTGAAAGACATACGGAATCTATAATGTATTGTCAAGAGGAAGATGAGACATGAGACCCAACAATGCAGACAAGCTGAAAGCCTCTATCAAGGCAACCTGGGTTTCCATAACACCTCAGTCGTGCTACAGGTGGATTGCCTCCATGCCATGCCACAGTGATGAAGTAATGTAAAAAGAGGTCAGATCAAGTACTGAGTGTATGTGCATTAGCATATTTTTCCAGGACAACATTTTTGTATTATCTGTATTATTTCTGTAAATCCATTTTTGTATTGGTTTTATGTAATATTCTAATTTTGTGAGACTGAATTTGGTGTTTTCTTTAGTTGTAAATCATCAAAATTAACACAAAAAAAGGCTAGAAATATTTCACTTAATATCTAATGAATCTATATAATGTTTGAGTTTCACGTTTTACATTGAATTACTAAAATTAACAAACTTTTCCACAATATTCTATTTTTTGAAACCTACCTGTATGTAGCAAGGCATGTAGCATATCAGACAGTATTTTCTAAAACATGAATACCAATGCTTAGCATGCCCAAAGGAAACTTCAAGGCACTTACGACAACGCAAACTGACTTTCATGTCTTTGATATAAAAAGCTGCATTGGAGCACACTGAAATATCTACAGCCAACAGTAAACAGGCACCTAACACCATACGCAGGTGCATAGGAGCAGATGGAAAAAACATAAACAAAGGAGTGCTATCTTTACTAACTAGCTTTAACACTACTCTTGCTTACCAAAGTCTGTTTGTAATAATTGTAATACGTCTACTTCTGATCACAAATATGTTTGATAATATGGTCATTTGCAAATGGTGTCTATCCTGGGTCATTTGGAAAAAGAAAGAGGTGCAAAAAAGTTGACACAGGTCTGTGTGTGCTGCTGCTGCTCACAGCGAACCAATCTGGGCTACAGTCGAACTAACTGGCCCAATGTTATCAGATAAGATATCTGGCTTGGTATACACTGGGCACAGTTGAACAATTACAACCTTAACCACATGACTCCAGAGTATTGTGAATTTATCAAGAGTTTCAAGCCTTGGATAAACATAAAACTTTTTTTTCCTAATTTAGTGCTACACCACACAGCAAAAGTTTACCATTTCTCTTCTTGTTGATGTGTGACCTAACTGCTTGTGCAAGGTAAGCGTTTCCCCATAGGCAACTATTGTACAATTTAACTTGAGTCAGACATGTAATCTTTATAGTTTTTATAAATAGCACCAGCCAGTAGCCATGCACTCTACAATATCTCACTCCACAAAAATAAACATCTGTTGTGAATAAAACATAGTTTTCAAGTACTGGATGCTATATGTAAGGGATAATGTATTGGGGCAGTGATATAGCCATAATACGGCTACTATGCCAAAACAAGGAAATAGCTTCTCTTTTAACATGAATTTCTTAACATTTTATGGCTTCCGCTGATAAATCAATAGTACACCAAGCTCCACACAAATTAAACCAAACATTATTTGCATAGCAGCTCATCAATCATTTCTACTTTCACTGAAGCTGCTTTGCAAATACAATAGGTGAATAGACTAGTTGTGGAGTGATATGTAGTGGTCATTATTGTTTTGAAGCAGTCATTGTACACATTCATCTGACCTCTAAACCTTGGGAAGGCCCATTCACCATCTAAGCAAAACCATCACCAACAATACTCCAGAGAGCCATATAATAATTTTACATAACCTACTGTTGTAAAACTGCTGTAAAACACTTCAGATATTTGATTATGCTCAAAACTAGACTAGTCTGCTGCACAAACTTTGTCCACTTATAAAAATCTCATTCTCATTCAATTAGGTATTTGATTAGGCTTCTTTAATATTTAATATTTAAGATGATAGAACACAGTTGGTGAATGCTAGGACTCCATGGCATGCAATAAAGTGTCCTTACCACTCTGTCCCACAGCATTGGGCCTGTCAGGTTGTCTCCTGAAATCCTACCTGCAACACAAAGGATTAACACTGAGATGTTTTCTAGGGCCAACATAACCCTTTTACTTGCAGGTTTTCAAGTTGGATGAATGCAATTTTACCTACACTCCACTTACAATATACAAGCCAGTGGCTCAACAATATATAATAAAGTCTCCCATGTTTTAGCAAGGCAAATACTACCCTTTCAATTCAACTTCCTTTGTGCAACTGAGCAAACAAGCTGCAGCCACACAGAGCCTTCCCTGATGATTGTGAACTGCATGTTCTAAAACCCAAGGGCAAAAGAGGAGATTAAACAGGCCTCTCTGAAGAGAAGCTAACCCTCAGCTACGCTTCATAATGCTACAGCATCAGCAAAGTTGCAAACCATACTCACAATAAACACTTGACCTTGTGGAAACACTTTTGAGCTTTTACATTGTTCCCGGATTTCTTCAGCCTCGATTGATTAGCCTAAGTGCTGATGCATATATTTATGTGAAGAAAGGAGGAGACATTACAGAGTGTATCCCTGAACAGCTAGCTCAAATCAATAAAAATTGCTGGTTACCCTCTGCCCAAAATAAATTCTTAGCACTGCTGTGGAGTTGTGGGTAACACAAGTACCAGGGAGGGAAGATCTTTCTGTCCCTATTCCAGCGTCTCCTCTGTGGGTCTCACTGTTCTCAGGTAGATCAAGAGCTATCTGAAATAGCTTGTCGGCACAGATGTTCTCTGGTGTAGCTGCTAATTCAGGGCAGCATCGTCCCATTAACTCGTTCCCCAGCGTCCTCATTTGTTGCATGCAGCGCTAGGAAGCAGGCATGGAGGTTGGGGCCAGTAGCATCCTTCTCCATCACTCATATCACTGAAGCAATGAGCAGTCCCCTGCTCCCCCTCCCCTGTCATCTGACACATAATCAATTTGTGTGAGAGTGACATGAACTGATAAGAGCGATTTATTCCATCGCTCCGCCAGGAAGTCTATCACAAGGGATTTAGGTACAGATTTGTAAGTGCCAGGTGCACAAGCATGTGAGAGGGCCAATGTGTGCTGAGCTCAATGCGATATACTTCAACATAATATCAAGGTAATGGCTAACAAATCGACTGTCTTGAGATTCACATGTCCTCTGAACTTGATTTATGCAATGCATTTAAAAAGAGAAATGAGAATGCTGGCAGTGGCCAGCAGCAGCATTGTAATTAAGTGTAAAGAGAACCTTGAAAAATGCCTTTACTTTGCATTTCATAAAGGGCTATTTGGTGCTTTGGTTAACTTTGCTTCAAGGCTGGTTAATTTAAACACAAGCCTATTTCTCATCTTGTGGCCTAAAAACCAATGACCACCTTAGGGGTGTGCTATTGTAATTACATAAAAATTCTTCTTCATTCACTGAACTACATCATACTGCACTAATAGCACCAGGCAATCAATGACTTTTCTACAACAATCATATTAGATCATATCTAATCTAGACTTACTGTTCTGTGCTCACATATCATTGCAAAAACACCACTAGATGAGCCTGAAAGGGAGATTTAATTGGGAAATATGCCATCATCCTTTAGAGGTCATAGAATAAGCTTTTGTTGCATGCTCACAATATCACAGCAAGCTTCCAAGATAATCTTGGTGACGGGAACATGCATTTATAGTGTCATGATGCTGTGTCATGATTCTCGGCGGCTGATGTTACACTGCATGTTGGCACACGCACCAAAGCCAACAACTACAGAGGATCGTCTAATTACAAAGTGCCATTTACAGTTATACATACAGTTATGTAGTGAACAGTAGGCTACGTGTGTTTAAATGAAGGAGTAGAAAATCGTCAGAGGTTTGCATCCTGAGCAACCCTGGCACAAAGGCCTGTTTCAACTGTACAGACGTTCTCAATCTGATTTCTAACACAGTGCAGAAGACTGAGGGCAGAGAAATTACACATTTTATACAACAGGCCTGCAGTCCCACGATGAAGGTCTGCACAGTCAGCTACTGCTTATCAGAAGGCTATTTCACAAAGGCAGAACAATGGAATCCCAGATAATAACAAGGGGAAGCAGTGCATCCTTGCTTGATACATTCAATAAACGCCAAGCCAGGATGAGTCGGTGATCATCAAGGCTATAAGAAAAAGGGTGAAGTGGTGTGGCAGGCCAACTCACTTGCATGCATGCATACATACAGCACATAACAGATTCTTTATCAGACTGAATGCCTCCATAAAGAAAAGATTATAGGCTAAGGAATGAAACACCATTTGACTGTTGTCTGTTGATTTTGTCAAGGCTAAGTTCTGCTAGGATAACTAATCTCAGCTTTACCTGTTATCTAGGTGTCCTTGAATGGAAAACAACACAAGGTTTCTGAGAATGACAACTGGCCTTATTGTGGTGAATGTATGAGCTTTATCCCTTTAAGTTTAGACCTAACTCTGATTCCCACAAGTGACATCACCTTTTACTTACTTTTTCATGAAACCTTTAGAAAAACAAGCATTGCAAAACTAGTGTTTTTGCTGTAACCTAATATTGGTTTCTACAAAGTATTGTCACTGCATAACAGTCAGTCAACCTAAGTTCAAAATCCTGTGTCACTTCAGCTAGAAGCATCTACTAATTAGTCACTTAACGTTTACTATGCTTTATCTTCATGGAAACATCCATTAAAGGAGCAAGTGTAAATCCATGAAAATGGTACAAGACAAGCAAGCTTAAGTTTGTAAATACACAATCAAAAAGGACCCATGACCTGCCTTCAGACCTTCCATGACTGATCACATGTTGCTTGTTGTAGTTTGAGAGATTCAGAGTGGATCATTTTACATGGCTGGATGGCTTCAGAAAAGCACCTTTAATGTAAGACAGGTGTGATCTCATTTCATCATACCTAATAGGCCTGCTACTAACCAAAACTGATTTAGAAATGTTTAGCCATATGTGTTTACTTTACTCTTTCCTAGCAGAAAAAAGAAAGCATTTTTTCCATCCTTGTAAACAGAAGTTGTGGGTGTACTCAGTGGCAGAACTACAAGGTGGCCTACCGATTCCAATACTGTATAGCATTCCTCTGTATGATCAGTGGCTTTTGCATTGTCCGCATTGTCTACCCCCCTCATTAAATCATAAGACTGAAAATAATTATTTTCATCAAACACTACCATACTTTGACACAGCTTGGCCAATATCCCTGCCCACCCTTGGCCACCCCATGTAAAAAAGTCAGGCTCCGCCACTAGGTGTACTGTACACCCAATGCTGTGATACCACTGAAAACTTCTGATACATCAGAAGTGTGTAAGTGTGTATATATATATTAAATAATATATGATAATTATGTTACTTTCTGTATGAGAGCAGTTCAACAAGAAATAGGAATCAAACAGCGATACAAAAAGTTTGTACTATGGTCAACTAAATCCACCCTCAAAATAACTTCTGATTATGACGTAAATGTGGCCTGCATGCAGTACGTGCATATTTCAAGCAAAACATTCCAGATACCCATCCCACAGTGAAATTCTACCAATGACAGTTCAGCACAGTTCTCTCCAAGCAACTAGCGACATTACCCAAACTGGCAGCATGGTTAAGCATGCTTGCTTTAAAAGGATTTGGCTATTTGTCAAAGGTCAATTAGAGTAGATTCACGCATGCAATGAATTACTTCCACATTGTCACCCTAAGACGAATTGCTGGTGTTACACTGAACAGCCTGCATTCTCAATTTGAAACATTTAGGCCTATAAGTAACCATTCTGTAACTCTTTCAACTCATTTGAAACATTGTAACTGTAATCGGTGTGTCTAGTTTGAAATACAGTGAACCAAAAATGCAATTAAAAGACACAGGTCCTACAAGGGCACCTAGATGCAGGCCTCAAATCAAATAATCACATCCTGTTCGCTGCAAGCCATTTGTTATTATGCCACTGACATACTGTGGAGATGTTTAACTTAAGGGTTATTCAATAACAGCGAACTTCTGAGTCTGAAACCGTGCCAGCTGCACAACACGTTTCTGTTTGCCGTTGCCAAAATGCCTGAGCGGGATGCTCTGACTGCAGAAACCGAAAGCGACCTTGATTGTAAGAGAATGCCAGTGCTTTTCCCCCTTTACATGCTTGAAGTGTCAAATCTCCAACTAGGAGCAGCTGCTGCTACACGGGGGAAGTAGAAAGGGGGTGAGTGGTGCTGACACGGGGAAACGGTTTGCCTTATCTCGTGATTGGCACGGCTTTGGATCGATCCTGACAACAGTCTTGTAAAAAGAGGATAAAACGCCAAGTTCCTGCTCGGCGGAAGACGACAAAGCTAGCAAGTGCATTGACTTGTCCAATCGCTCTAACTTTCTTTTAAAGTGCAATGCAATCTCAGTATGGCGACAAAGGGTGACAGACATGTTTCGCGTTAACTGAGCATGCACGAAGTCGTTATATGACATTAACCAGACATCAATAACAGTGTATGCATGTCTGGTTTCTTATCTACGTTGAATAAACCCCTTAGGTACGCTCAATGCCCAAACCCGAGGCTCAAATAGGTCGCTTCATGCTGTCGTTCCTCGATAAGCGCTAATAATTCATCGGCAGGGTTACAGCATACGCATCAGATTGAAACCTACCTTTCCAGTGCAGAAATTGATTACAATAGGTAAGTTTGTCATTACATTTGATTACTGCTCGTTTTCGTCCTCCATCCATTACCCTGTCGCCATTTTGCTTAAAATTCTGCAGGTTGAACTAAAACTCGGATAGGGATGTCGCCGGAGTAGCATGCATTTGAAACCCTAAATATGCACAAAATCTAATGGTTAGGTAATGTTTTGCACTTTCCAGAGGTAGGCAGATGTTACAGTTGTAATCGATTGGCATTGTCGTGATTCCATTTGCATACGTTTGTTATCGGAGTTTGTGGTGACCATAAAAGGAACCCCCTACTAACAGTATGGATTATTCCAGGCAGACGCTACAAAAATTCTTGCCCCTAAATTGCTGTTCGGAAGATCACAGCAATGGTGGCAGACAACCAGTCTGGGCGACAACCGTATCGTGGAACTGTATGCACTGTAATTCCGAATAGCTCAGTATGTGCGTACAATAAGGAGGACATGTTGGCAATATTTTCCCGAGGGAAGCAAACTGCGCCTTTACTTATTTGGAGCATGCAACGGTCATAAATATGAGACATGCTTTTTTGTGTGATTGCTTGGAAATGGCTCGATTGCAATCGCCCATTAAACTCTAGGGTAGATGGGCCACCTAGGCCTAACGTTCATTTCAACAGAGGTGCTAAGCTGCAGTCTGCACATCCAACTTTTTGTACTGTTGCCACTATTTAAAAGGCTGATTGTAAACCTCGGGTAAATGAAGGGATTCATGCACAACGACAAATGATGTCTTAGTAAATTTTAAGGAATGTGGGGGGAAAATATAATAGGCTTAATATTGCACATGTTGAACTTGACATGTAATTTAGCAGAGGGGTATTTGCAAATGTGACATAGGTCTCTCTAGGTCTAACTCTAGGTCTGTTTTAGATTTATTCTGGACGGAATTAGGTTTAGAGTTTTACTACATTTATAAGAGAGTTGAAGTCACTGGGCAAATAGTTTGAAATGGCCTAAACTAGGCCTAATATGTTGCAGGTGTCATAAATACGTTTACATTGGAGGATTAGACTGACCTTTCCCAATGAGTATGGGAAACACTTTGTTTTTTCTCTGGAAAATAGCTGTTTAGATTCTTTGCAAGTTAATTGTCACGTTAAATTGAATAGAGTTGACTATCAGCATTTTCAGCTGACCAGTTAGCACTGCACTGATGTAGTCTGTTGTGAATGAATTTAAAGGAGAAATTCAGTGTGAATCAATCCATAGCTCTGTTGTTCCCGGTCACAATGTGCTGTCTGTATGAAAAATAACCAGAATAACACACAGGCAGCTAACATTAACTGAGTTCGACATAGGAAAATGAAACTGAAAGTAGTAGTTGGCCTAGTAACTGTGCCACGTTCAGCAAGTGTTAGTTGCCAGTTTATTATTTGGTCTGTGTTGTATCAAATGTTCTCTCTACTGCCGACAGCACTCGGTGACCTGGAACAACAGGGTTATGGATTGATTCGCACTGGATTGCTCTGTTGAAGGCATAGACCATCAGTCAACCCATCGTCATATTCTGAAGCTCCTGAGTGGTGTCGGTAGGCATAGGAAAATTTGGTACAATACAGACCAGATTTGGTAATTGGCAGCTAATGTTAACTGAACAGGCCTCAAGACAATGAAATCAAAACTGAGTTCCTTTACCCTCATTAGTTAGCATTGGCTGCTGTTTCACTATGGAGATGGCCAGTCCCACTCCCTCAAGGTTTGGGAAGTATGAATCCCTGTCATTTTCTCCATTGAGAATTACATTATAAACCATGCTATCTGAACCACACAATGCAGACTTTTAACTAGCTACAGGACAAAATGATTGTCTGTGATCAAGAAAAAGGCCACAGGTTCATATGGCATCAATCTTGTTTTAATAAAAACGTATTTGATTTGTGATTTCATGAGAAAGCACTACACTACCCAACTTCCTGAGGTGCAAAGCAGCGTAATTTGGTGGCTATGATGTTCTCAATTCAATAAGGGTCTTGATGAATTATCCTTAGGTTATGAAGGTCTTGGTTGTATTAAACAATCTCATTCTTATTCCTACCAACAGCACTCAGCCTCAAACAACAGGACTGTGGGTTAACAAGTCAGTCATGTGCAGTAGATTTCCATGTCCTAAGTCTGGAAATCAGTCTTCAGGCAGCAAACAAACAGAGGGCTCCATGTCCAATTTAACATAAAATCTATAAAATACAACCTTTTTTTCACAGTTCCTCATACTGTATTTTAGAGAGAGTTTCTGTAGGAGAGACTAGTGAGATCATCTCAGTAACAGCTGAGTAATTTCTGATTTGTTTTCTTCAGTTTGTTTATTTCTCACACAAAGACATTTTAAAGACAAGACATTTTCCTCTGGTGGTGGGTTGCCAAAAATGAAGACTGAATGTTAGTCACTGGCTGAATCTAAAGGATTGGAAATTTGAAACATACTATTACCTTCAATTTCAGTGAAAACACAGTCGATATATCTTTCAATAGAAGACCTTGAGGAAAGAATTAGGGCAGCAACGCCATAGGCCAAGTGAATTAATTAATATTTGTACTTAGTATTGCAACTGTTATTTTTTTTCTGAACAGCAGGGCAAAATGTACAGCCTAATTGACTCTGGGCAAACATCAACATGTTTTGACTGGACATAACCAAAAAGTTGAAAAAAAAAGAAAAATTGAATTTAGAGGCTGGCTGCAAATGAGTCATTCTCTCACAGTGCCATTGCAAGACATTATGCCTCTTTTATCAAATCAACCTGTAATGTGTTGGTGTCTGGAGACCCAGGCTATCAATATACAAGACATGTCTCCATGGCCATGAGCTTGACAATGTCTTTTAAGACAAGTCAAGCATCAGTGTCCAGTTTCGGCCATTTTGGGGTCTCCCTAGTTGCCCCTGTCCTGGCAGTGACCATTAGGCTCTAATTGGGCATTCTGCCCCCCTTCTCACTCGTAGTGGTCAGTGTGAGGCAATCACCCTGATGCAATATGGCTGGTCAGACCTTGCGTCACACGAGGATGTTGTTAATTGATGGGGGTGAACAGTTGATGCAGTCCGTCCATATCAGGTGTTCGAAGGTGTGTCAGAGAGAGATAGAGAGAGATTCAGATGAGTGAAAAGTGTAATAAGAGGCAGAGCCAAATGCTACTCCCTAACTGGTCACTGTCAATGACCATGTGTAGCCTCTATCTGTGTGGGCATGTAGAACTTTTTAACACCAATTATGTCAAGAGCTGGGTGTCAGAAAATGACTGTCAAAATTGTCAGGCCCCTGTGATGGGAGTCAAGCTTCACTGGTGAATACGCCTTGGCAAGGCATCACGTTTGTTTGCTGGGAGTGCTTCAGCAGGCCGCTTATGGCGTAACAGATGGACAATGTTGGCCGTTCTCAGACAAAACACAGACGTCCCACCAACCAACACTACCCACGCAGTGGAGTTTGTAAATGCCAAAAGGTTGCATACAAATTGCAATACACAATGGAGCAACCAGCACAGCAGAAAAATATGCAGCATACAGGGGGTTATATCGTTTGGGACAGGAAGATATTTATTTGGCCTAGTGAGTCCTTAAACTTATCTTCAATACTCCATATTAAAATTTGAAATGGTGGACATATGCTTCAGCTGTGAAGGAAGCGCTCACACAGGCATTGCAGTCAGCTTTAACCCTCATTTAAATTGTATAATGATAACACACTGTTAGTTAATTATTGATGTTTTTACATTATTTATCTGCTAGGCTGATGCCCCCAATCCCATCGTTGTTATGTATAAGTAAACAGTGAATTGAGTGCTTCCACATTTAAGCTATTGGATATTTTTCAGAAAACCTCTTGTGTCAGATCATGGCCTGTGTATAAGCTGGTAGTACACAGATGACCCACTTTGTAAGACAACACAAAATCATTCATTTTAATTAGGGCATTGTATACTGCAGAATGCTGTCTGCCTAAGAGATTCTCTCAGCATAAGTCCATAAGTGCAATCAGTGCCTTTGGACATTCAATGCTCTCAAATTTATAGATCTGTCAGTCAGGCAAGAATGAAAGGAATAATGAACGAGGGAAGGAAAAGACAGAAATTGAAAATACAATAAACCCCTTAAATGAGCCATTGACAGGGTCTTCAGGTAGCATAGTAACATGATGGGCTAGATAAATTAGTCATGTTTTCTCATTTGAATTTCATTTTTAATCATTCATCCTTGATCGTCATATTTACCTGATCGTTAAACCTCATTAGTCGGATTCCAAAGGTAAATCCATCCTTTGACAGTAGCCATTGAGTCTGCTCCACATCTCATCATTAAACCACAGTGGCAAGGTTGCAGCTCAAATTGGTATCATTGTATTGCTACTCGAGAAAAGTATTCTAATTTTTTTTCTTTCTCTCTTCTTCTTTCTCCCTCTCTTCTAGTCATATGGCTGACTGTGTCTCAATTACCGTTAAACAATCCCCATCACAGCGTTTGCCATGAGCAATTACATTGGTAATACCAAGAAAATTACTGCTTTATCCCACATCTTCCCCCTACTCGTGCAGGTCAGAATGGATCTAGAAATCCCTATTCAAATTTCTAATCTGTAGAAGGCTTTAGTCATTTAAATATATATCACAATATGGCACCAGATTAGCATATGGATGACAGTGGTAAAATTAGTTGGGGAATTGAATCCATGGTATTACAGTTTTTGTTTCTCAATATTTTACATCACATGTGTTTCTTCATAGTATGATACTGCAGTGGTTGTGTCCTATTGCAGATGTGCAAGTGAGCTGTGATTCTTCTTTTGCAGTCACCTAACCTGCATTTGAAACAACTCATAGATATGCAGAAAGCATACACATAGCACATCCTCACCTTGATAAAGTAATCACCCAAGTCATTTTTTATCAGGTTTTCAAGAATTACTAAAATATTAACTAAAATGCTTTTTTTTTTTTTACAAACTTTTAGGTGATTTAGGTGATTATTTTAGCAAGGTGACAATATTATACTTCCAGCACAAACTCTGTCATAGTAACTGTTTTTCATAGCTCTTTATTTCTCATAACATCATCATTAAAAGTGTGTCATTAGACAGATACTCATGGGTCCTAATGTTAGGGCAGTGACATGACATCTGTCTTGGAGATTGAGTTGATGAATATTCCTAAAATCACCAGTTCACAGTTTATGTTGTTCTGTTTGTTCTGTTTTGTAGAATTCATATAGTTAAGTGGTCTCACACTACATATATAACTGAAGCTAAATTAAGACATGGATTGTTAAAATGGAAAAAAATAATTTTTATTGTCAATCAAATATGTGGCACGGTTATGACCTGTAAGTGGTACAGCATTGATTTTGTAAAATACATTTGCTTCAGTTAATAATTAATGCAAAATTCTAAACATTTTATATCAGACTGGCAAATAAAAGAAATGGTTAGTCATAA
Source organism: Tenualosa thibaudeaui (assembly GCA_027481765.1). Lineage (NCBI taxonomy): Eukaryota > Metazoa > Chordata > Actinopteri > Clupeiformes > Clupeidae > Tenualosa > Tenualosa thibaudeaui. The sequence goes on along the minus strand of JAIFZK010000023.1, from coordinate 902,388 downwards.
ATGTTTAAACACTGAAGCAAAGCAATATTTTAAAAAAAAACATTTAATCCAGGAGAAACTGTTTTATATTTGCCATTACTTTCAGCACATTCACCCAAGTAACTGCAGATAAAATTAAACATAATCACATTTTATGTCCATATCAAACAATGTGTGAAGCACTTAAAGACAGCAGAGTGCATTGGTGCACAGAAAGGCTGTGGTGCGTGTTGTCGTTTTTAGGGGGGAAAGGGGGATGAGGGATGTGAAGTGGCAGTGGGCTTCTGTTGTCTGAGCACAGAGTAATTTTTTTAATGGTCTGCCTGCCAAGCGTGCATGCCCCAAGTTTGATTTTTATTTCTTTTTCTTTTTTTTTCTTTTTAACCGATGGAAAACTAGGAGGGGGGAAGAGGAAGAAGAAGAGAAAACCTCTGACGATTTATTATGCTGTTTGTACCTCATGCTACTAGTTATCATCTGCAATTTATTTCCTACCTTGGGGTAGAGTGAGCCACTTTTCTCCATTTTTCACTGTCTTACCCCTCTCCACCTCACCCCCCACACACCCCTCACCCGGTCCCTCAATCCCCCCTCCAAACTCAACCTCCACACCCCCTTTTTTGTGTTCCTTGATCCCGCGTGCTGCCAACTAAGCTGCAGCCTGGAGCAATGGCGTTGGAACATCACAGAAAACCACATCATTATGCTGCAGCCTGTTAACAAAGAGAGGAGGCAGAGCAGCCGTTTAAATCATGGGGGCACGCGAAAGAACACAAAAGATTACAGAGTTCACCGCTCTGACCTGCGGAGGGTTTATTCTCTCTATCTCGTTTTTTTTTTATTATTATTTTTGTGCCCTCCTCAGGATGCTGCACTTGGGGAAGAGCGGCACGCTTACGTGCGTTTCATCCCTGTCTTTCCTCGTTCTCTCAGGCTCGATTTACTCTTTCTCTGCGTCTCCTTTTACACGGAGCCTGCACCATTTCTTTGACCATTCCACAGTAATTCAAGGTCACAAATCTTTTGTGTGTGTATGTCTGTATGTGTGTGTCTGTGTGTGTGTGGGGGGGGGGGTTTTGGTTATTTCACCTGTCCTCCGGGGAGTCCTCAGGTGCCTTTCAAAGAAAAAAAAAATGTAGTTCACTATGGCACCACCAGGCCTCATCACACTCTGATCATGCAGTGACTGAGGCTCCTGCAAATCCGATGCCAAGGGCTGAACACATGTTGGCTCTTTTGGCTTTTTGACTCTTCAGAATGACATAAATGATGAAGGGAGAGCAGATGAAGAGAGATGATTCACTGGTGACAGTTCATCACTCAAGTTCTGATGGATGATTGAAACTTGGCTCTTGAGACGTAAGCAGCCATATGCTTCATGAATGTGAATGCCACTGCGAGAGTTGTATTTGGTGATAAGTGAACATAGCCTAGGCTGAGAGTTGTCTGACCTTGTGAGAGAGAGGTTCCGGTCCAAAGAACTCTGAGATTGCTTGGCATCCTTCAGTGCTCAAAACTTATAACTCAATTCATAGTTTTGTTTCCTCAAACTAATTTCAAAAAATAAGTAACAGATCACAAGGTACCTGGAACCAAAACAATCTGACATAATATAGATCTGTTTCTGAAGCCTACAAAAAAGCTTACAAAATTACTGGCGATCTTCTTCACACCCCAATCACAATCAATTATTTAAATACAAAATAAAAAATATCAGTCGGAAGTGTACAAGTCTATCAACTGTGAAGCCTTTGATTATAGTCAAATAACCTGTGCACAAAGGAGGGGGATAGGTCCCTTTTGAATTTGTATTTTCAAAATTTAGCATGCTTGTATTTTTTTGGTTGTTTTGTTTCTTTTGCAAGGTTTTCTTCTGTCTGTTTTCTGTTCTTTATGTTTGAAATTTTATGTCTATGCCACCCATCATGACCAGGACTCCCTGGCTGGAGAGATACTGTATCTCAATGGGACTTTCCTGGATTAAGAAATGATAAATTTCAAATCCCTCCTGGGGATTTTTTTTTACCATTTATATCACAAACTAAAGAAAAGTATGTTACCACAAATTACCTTTCATGGATTTCTGCCCATGAAAGACACTCAAGATTAGTTGCTGAGGCTGTGCAAATTGTAACTGCAATTTGTGTTTACGTGGGCATTCCAACCCAACATCCTAGGTCATACCAGAACAACATGGTGGCTGTCTGGAATCTATTCAGGTCCATTTTGTTTGTTCTGTAGATTCTTATCTTTGCAAACATAATCAGGTAAAGTAGCAAATTTACTCTCCCTTGAGGTTGCGGTGTGCTGTTTTCATTTCTCTTTCCTGGGCACGCTTGAAACGTTACAGACAAATTCCTCTTTATAGCTCTGCTTGGGAAGTAGGGGTATGGCGCCATCCTTTGCCGTGGACAGTGAAGCCACAAGGGGGCACATGAAAACTGATCAAAGAATCCTGACCATTCACCTCCATGAAACCAACTTCAAAAATATACCACTTAAGTGTGCAAGATGTAATGGGATATTAACTGACACCTGTGGCTGTTTTAATCTATTAAACCTGAAAATATATTTGACTGCTGCTCCTTTGTAGAGTGGTTGCCACATCTTGCATAGCTTTTTTTGTTGTTGTTGTCCTTTAATGCATTTGTTATTTCCACACCTCAGAGGCTGGCCTCACTCCCCATGCCCTTTCACTGTCTAGACCAAGAGATATTAAAACATCTCAGCTTATAAATCTATCATCTCTTTGTTATTTGTACATTGTCTATTGTGACACTGTGGTAAACGTGGTTACTGTGGTTTCATGGAGTGTTTTACTTTGTCAGGGATTCAGTAGTTCCAGTTATTGTTATTGTTGTTATTATTATTATTATTATTATTATTATTATTATTATTATTATTATTATTTTCAAAGGGCATTTTTGAGGGCAAATCGGGAGTCGTCAAGTCTAGTTCATCCCAGATTTGTTCCGGTGTGCCGAACGGAAAAAGAATGAAAATGATTTTAGCAGTCCTAATAATGAGAATACATAATATATGTCCATTCTCTTTTGCTGGTCTTATGAATGTGTGAGGTTGATGTTGTTGAGTTTAGTTGCTCCACTACAGTCCAAACCTTTAGGCATAACACAATTGTTAGATGGCAGATTTGATTGAGTTGAGGTCTCCCAGTAACCTGGCTGTAGCACCAGGCTCAGAGATTGATCTTAGACCAGACTGGGCGAGCCCAGGCAAATCTGTCAGACTAGAGAGAAGCAAATCTCTAACGGTGGTGAGTTCACTTCATCTACTAGTTTCCGTTCAACTTTCTGCTGCTCAAATTTCCTCCCTTTCAGGTGCTGGTCTTTAAGCTTTTATCAATGACTGCAGGCTTTCCACTCTAAAGACTGTGGTTTGATTTCTACGGTATTTTACTCTGTCTAGATGCACTGAACTCATTGGTACTGCCTCAAAGTGAGGCCTTGGGGTTGAAAACCGTAGAGGACACAATGTGGATTTGCTGTGTGAACCGTGTTTGTAAAAAAGTGTGTTTATCTCGTTGTGTATCATCCTTGGCCGGTCAATATATGCTTGAATCAGATGACATTGAAAAGCCTCACCTGTCTGCATTTAAAGCCATCCCTATGAGTGTACTGGAATATTAATACGAATCAAAGTGAACTGGGGAAATGGGGGTGAAGCTAGACACAGGTAAGTTTTCAGGTCATTTTGCAGTCCATCTAAGGAGTTTGTTTTGACTTTGTTGTGGATCAGGTGTGTCATTCTGAGGCAAATCAGATTTATTTTGACAAAGGATGACTCACCATCCTGATCTGTACCAGTGAGTCAGGGAGAAACACTTGGCTCCACCTCTGTCACAGTGGGTGTGGACTGGAGCAGCCAGCCCCAACACACCACAGTCTCAGTGGCTGCACAGGCCTCAGACTCGCACAAATACACCTGGAGGGAGGTTGTGTCGGTGAAAACTCAAGAGTAACCAACTTCAACTCTTCTTTTTCTTTCAACCTTTCTTTCTTTAAAAAAAATTATATTTTGTGAAAAGCACTGAATACAAGAATTTCATGAAAACAAGAATTTCCTACAGGATGAATAAAGTATTATCTTAATTCTTTGTACCATTTATAAGTCTCTAAAATTGCAATCTGAAATGGATGGATGTGTCTGACCACAGCAGATTACAAATTTTGGTTCTAATATAAGAACTCAAGAGTGCAGTTTTTCCATATAGAGGTAATGAATGGATTTCTCTTTTTTTATGCAATGTCCTCTGATAGCTGGAAAGTCATACACCTCAATAGTGGTCTGTTACCTATACAGACTGAAATTTCTCCGAATTTCCTTTTCACATTGTAGATGGCGAGACATGAATACTTATAAATCAACGTTTTCAAACTGATTTGAGCAAACCCATCCCAATTCATCTATGCTTACTGAGCCTCTGTTTATTTTCGTGAAATATATCGTGAAACGCTTACTTATTGTGTCAAAAACATGCCACTAGAATTTATTCCTCTTACTTGTCATTGTGTTCAGCATGCATTAGGCATTACATTCAGGATTTGTTTCTTTGCAAATATGTTTGTTTACAGGTTTCCTGTTAACAAAATGAAGATATATTAATAATGATTTAAATAGTGCTTGTAAGCACCTGATGGTTGACTGAGCATTTGATGCTCAAGTTCTTTTAACCACCAAAAAATGGTCTAGCTTACATATCTATGCATATTTATATAATTCCTGATGAATATTGGTTTGGATTGCATCAGAGCTTCTTCTTGCTTCTCTGTCCCTCTCTCTATGTCTCTCTCTCTCTCACTATCTCCCTTTGTCTCTGTCTCAGAGTTGTGTGGAAGCTCAATCTACTGTGTCAAGGCCAGAGGCTTTTTCAGTTCCTTGAATTTCAGCTGCTCCTCAAACGATCATTTTTCTCCCATGAAAGAAAAATCAACAGTTTATACGTCTGAAGCCTCCATTTTGTCTCGGCTCGTTTCAGATGTGAGCGCGCGATCGATCAGACGTCTATGCACACGGACTCCAGTCGGGCTTGAAACAATTTGCACACGCCATGATGAAATCCTTTGTTTTATCCACTGGTATTGATCCCAACATGGGTCTGAGTTTATCCCCTTATTTGGTGCTGGCTATTTAGGAGTGGGGAAAAACAATAGACCAGCCTCATCTAAAAACTTGTGTAAACTTTTGAGAGGGGGGCAGAGGCACTGGCAACTTTGCTGCAGTTATGGAGAACTCGCTTTGCTTGCCTATAGCCTGGTCCCACCAAAACTCCAAAGCTGATTTCCTGCAACCCCTTTTCAGAGCGAGGAAATTATGTGAAGGTTTTTGTGGCCAAATCACAACAAGTTTAAAGTTATTGCACCAAGTAAATAATTCATAGCTGTGTCATTTATTTTCGGCTTATTGCCATTTGCTTTGTTTTGTTTTTGTTTTGTTTCTTTAAGAGGGCGAATTGATCTTTGAGTAAACAAGTTAGCGCTTACTTGGTTGAGCTAGATTACAGAGCGAGTGAACCGTCCTCTCGTTTCACTCACTCGCTCTTTCATGTTGGCCTCTCATGACTTTTCGAGAGCTGAGTGATACTCATCACAAATGAGAGACCTTGAGCGACTTTCTCAGTCTGATTAGTTTAGCTCGCTTGAGATGAGGGAAGCTTGTTAAAGACTTCTTTTTTTCTATTTCTTTCCTTTTCAAGAGCATTTCTGAGGAAGAACAACCCCAACTAGTAAGCCAAATGCTTGCAAAAATCACTAATCTCTTTGTTCTCTTTCAAAAGGAAGACAAATATCTTGTGATTCGTCTCCTTTTTGTCTGTGTGTGTGTGTTTGCCCAATATACACACTCATTATTTCAATAAACCTATTTGTGCCTTTCTGGCAGATGCTATAAAGAGAATTGAGTATGATCCTCTGCTGTTTTTTACTTAATGTATTATTACAAAAGAATAATAGATGCTGGTAGGGTGCAGCAGGGCTTGTGGGCTGCTGTTTCAGTCAGCTCCAGTCCAAAACAAGACCGCTGGCGGAAATTTAGTGGCCAAGGCCGTGAAACAAATTGAGTCCTTTGGTAGATGCTAGATTTTAGGCGCTGCAGGGGCGGGCTTAGGGGGTGGGGCTGATGGAGGGGTGCAGTCATTTGGGTTTTGGGTTTTTGATGTAGTTGCCTTGACAGGTCGGATAAAAGATCGCTGTATGACACACACTATCACAAAAAAGACCCCACAAAGAAATCTTGCCAAATTGCACGCAAAGAGACGGATAATTAGAACGCCAACATCTGAGTCCTTTTGTGATGTCACATTCCATGGTCTAATTTAGGCTTCGTGTGTTTGTTTGGGGGTGTGGGGTGAGGGGCGTTTGTTGTTCTTTTATTGGATCACTCCGCTGGGAAATTAGTGATGTCGCATTCGGCTCTCTTCAACAGCTCTAATGATTCTCCCGAACTGACGAAATTTAGCGGGTGTTTGGCAGAGACCATTCTCTAGGATCAGACGTGCGAGTCTTAGCACGTAATCTCAGTCATTTCAGCATCATTATACTCTTCTAATCCTTTGGAGGGACCCTGGTTTTGCCACAGTGCAGACATGCAGCACACAAGCAAGCTGTCAACTGGCTATAATTGGATATGCGATAGATATCAAACTGGCTATGTTATTTTTTGAGAGCCCCCTTTTTTAATTCCCTAACCAACAAACAGAGGCCTTACATGGTTCCCTGGAAAACATATTTACGCAGGAGTTGTTTAGAGGAGGTTCGGAATGCATTGGCTGGAGACGATCCAGCTGGGATTCCGGAGTTCACTTGTGTGTGAGCGAGGCCTGTTTCAGGCCATCCTCGGGCCTTTTTAGGCAGAAAGCAAAGTTCTGCACAGCAGGAGAATATTTACTGCCCAGGCGGCAGTCCTGTGCGTGTCTGTGTGTGTGTGTGTGTGTGTGTTTGAGACAAAGTTTTTGTGTGTGGGTGTAGGGTGTGGGAGTCTTTATATGAGTGTGTGTGTGTCTTGTGAGAGAGTTTGTGTAAAAGACCATTCTCTATTTGTTTGCAAGTACAGAGTGTTGCTCTTCAGATGCCTGACCTGTAGGATGGATTGCTCTCAGAAAAGTACTTAGGCACCCCCTTCCTGTTGCAGTATGTATACACTTTACCTTCAGCCCTACCTTTGTGCTTGAGTCCTTTCTTCCAATGCAAACACACACACACACACACACACACACACACACACACATACACACACACAGACTCTGGCTTGGCTTGTATTAACACAAAGCCAAGCAACTTCCTGTACAACCAGCTGTAGAAATGCTGTGTGTGTTCATATGTGTGTTGGTGTGTGTGTGTGTCAGTGTGTTCTCTACTGCTGAACTGCACAGCACTCCACAGGAATGCAGACTTTGGCTTTTGACAATGGTCTGTCTTGCTCGTGTACACACATACACTCTTCAGGGTGTAGTCTGCACATCTCACCGGTTTGAACAGGTCAAATTAGGTCTCCATATCTGGTACGGGATCCCTCAAGATCTGCATATTTTAACAAATATAATATGGTAATACCAAAGTGATATAATTTTATGTAGATACAAATGTCACTCTAAGCCATTGCAATGGCCCAACGGCTAAGTGACGGTCCAGAGTAATTCAATCCATAGCTCTGTTGTTCAAACTCACCGAGTGCTCTTTTGATACAGAGAATTTGATACACATACAACATTTAATTTCCCATAGCCCCATTTAGTTAGAGTAATGTAGACTGCAGTCTGGACCAAACTCTCTTGTTCTTTTTCCTACCGACAGCACTCGGCGAGTTTGAGCAACAGTGCAACAATTGGAAGTAGCCTGCTCCAGACTATTACTTTAAATGTAAATAGACAATACTTTGGGTAAAGAGTATGTTGCCCTCAGTCATGCCACACTTTAAATTTTCACCATTCCATTGAGTCTGATACTGTTGGTTGTGCTTATTATATGTGTAACATATTAGCATTAGAGGACAAAACAGAATGCTAAATAATTAACCCTGAGCAAATTCAAATACAAATCTGCTGAGGAACAAGTAAGAGAGCAAGAGAGAGAGAAAAAAAAAGAGAGAATGAGAGCACCATACACTGCTGATAGGTAATGCTGTCTGTGCCCTTTTGTCATAGAAAATTCCAGAAGGATGCCAGAGCGGTGACACACTCCATTGATCTCCCATCAAACGGTAGCAGCCAAGGTGCTGTTGGTATGGTGACAAATGACAGAAAGTCTCACTGACACGCAGCAGGTCGGCCTGACAGGAGATGAGATGGAGAGAGGTGCCTCACAGATGTAAGTTCTGCATAGCCCCACAAGGGGGAGCCAATGCTGCAGGGCTTTACAGGGCTAAACCTGTCCTCCTGAAGGGAGATGAGGAGAGATTATAGAAGAAAATAGACTCCAGCAATTTTAAGTGTTGATAGCAGCTAGATATTAACTTGAGAAGGAGCAGATTTTCATAAGAACGTGCTTTCAAAAGGATCCAGCTGGCTTCATTATGTGCGTGTGTGTGTGTTTGTATGGAAGACTAAGGTAGAGGGAGAGAGCATGCATACGTGTGTGTGTGTGTGTGTTTTTGTATGGAAGACTAAGATAGAGGGAGACAGCATGCACACGTGCATGTGTGTGTGTGTGTGTGTGTGTGTGTGTGTGTGTGTGTCTGTTTTTGGCATGTGGTCAATTTTTTGAACTCTCACTTGAGTAATGACTAGTTAACCCAGAGAGCACCCGATTGGGAGGGTTAATTACTGTAGTTAACGGCAACGTGAGGCATGGCTACAATAATAATTACGTGACAGGATCCCTCTCTGTTGTGTGTCAGCATCACAGCTCATTGACTCCGAAATGTGCCGGTCCACCGCCAGAGGCCGAGGCGTCGGGCCTGCAACAATTATCCACATGAAAAAGAACAGATTTGGAAACTTTACGATGGGATTATCACGCAGAGTAGCACGCGAGCAAGACAAAGAGATTAACCAAACGTTTGTGGGGTACGTTTTGTGTACTAAAGACAGTGTCTGTGCTTGTGAGAGAATGTACTGGTGTATATATGTGAGTTTTCTTTCAGTGTATTCATGTGTGTTAATGTGTGAATATTTTCTTCATTGTGCACACGGTACATGACACACACATACATGCACACACACACAGAGAGAGAGACAGCATGTGTGCATATTTGTGGTTATGTGTGAAGGTGTGTGTGTGTGTGTAAACATTATGGCTGGGTGCCAGCCGTTAACTTTGTGATTGGGAGTGTTATATTGGTCTCAACACCCCTTCGGCTCCAGGGAGCCAGGCGAGCCTGTGTTACATTATCTTCTATCACAATTGGCCTTGACAGCTCTGTGAATGAGCTCAGTGGTCCCCGCATACTGTACACACGCACACACACGCACACACACGCACGCACACACACACACACGGACACAACCCTCTGGCTTGGGTCCTTGCCAGCTGAAAGGGGAGTACACAGGAACTCACTGGGGAGTGCAAGAGCAATCGGACACCATAAACCATCATTAGTGCCTCAGAACCCTAGGACTAACCCCCCTCAGGGATAGAGAGACAGAGAGGGCTAGAGAGACAGAAAGAGAGAGGGAGGGAGGGAAAGAGGTAATGCTCTGGACAAACTTTGCTGGGTACTCCTTGGTGTATGTTTATATCTGAAAGCCAGGTCAGGCAAGGTGTTTGTATTCAGTGTGTGTGTGTGTGTGTGTGTGTATGCTTTTTTGTGTTTGCATTTAGGGCACATTTGTGTATGTGTTTGTGTCCGCGCCTCTGTGCATGTAGGTGTGTGAGCGTGTTTGTGTGTTTGTGTGCGTGAGTGAGTAAATGAGGCTGGTCAGTGTTATTGTATCATGAAAAGCAGTTTTATCAGCTCAAGTGTTAGCTGAGGTCAGACAGCAGACCCCCCCCCCCCCCCAAACCCCTGTCCCTGCCAATCCCAGTGTGGGGAGGACACCTCACTACCTCAGCAAATCACTAGAGATGACTCCTGTGTCTGTCTCCAGGACAACGCCAGCCATAACAGCAACTGCATCAACAACAACAACAACAGGGAGACGCTGGAACGTGACTCCGCTCCGCTCCCTGCACTGATAGGAATGGGAGGCCTGTCGTCAGTGATTTAGGGAGTTCGAACAACTGAGTTAAAGTTAGCTTTATTGTTTTGTTTATCTCCAATTCTCCGAAGACAGAGATAGGGGTCAAGTGAGCGGTCAGTTTGAGTGTGAGCGTATATATATATATATAAAATTCTGTTTGTGGTTTCAGAAATTGGACTCATTTCAACATAGTTACAGTGCCAAAAAAAAGAAAGTGTTGGGCTGAGGGATGAGGGGAGGGAGAAACCAAACTACATTGTAGTAGTTGGAAAGTTGGGTAGATATGACTGTTCAGTCTGCACTTGTACAGTCCATTTGTGTGTGTATGTGGTGTGTGTGTGTTCATCTGTGTGCCTGTCTAAATAATACAGATGCAATTGATGTGAGTCTCCGTAGTGTGTAATATGTGTGTGTGTGTGTTTGTGTGTGTGTGTGTGTGTGTGTGTCAGACAGCCAGCTCTTTAAAATGCAATCAGGTCCCTCACACACACAAACAGTGATCCCAGCTGGGCTCAGGCTACAGCCCCACATCTGGAAGTGTGCCACTCCAAACTCCTCCTCTGGCAGTGCGGAACCGTTGGGCCCCTTCTGCCTTGCCAATCAACACAGTTCCTATGGCAACGGAAGCCAAGCGGTGCCATGTGAGAGTGGGCCAGTGCCCCCCTAAGGTGCGGGCCATTCGCGTTGACTGGCAGCGCCCGTCTCCTGGCCACAGCTGAGTTACTGCAGGCAGAGAAACTCAACGTCACATTGACAGCTGAAGGCCTGTGTCAATGATATAAGGGGGAGATAGAGAGAGAGAGATGGAGCAAATTCAAGTGTTTTCACAGTTTTTCTGTCTGCATTCAGTGACTCTTGTTGAAAATCAAAACATATTTTTCTTAAATTTTTCTTAACTTGTGGAACCTTTCCAGTCAGGTTGTTATGTAGAAAAGTGTTTACAGCCCGCACATTCAGAATAAACCCGATTTATGTGTATAAATCCTTACACTGTGTGTATATTAATATGTTGTGTTTATGATATAATGTTTTCATCTCATTTATATTATTTAGATTTTTAATGAATACTTTAAATTAATTTGTGTCTCACAAACATGGCAGAAGCATTTACATCTAAATCCTTCATTAGATCGAAGATGGCACCTGAAATAGCCACTAAATGAGAATAGATTCTGTTCTGGGCTGTGGGGATATCAAACGCTGTGTGCTGAGGTACTGGTAGTATTCAGTCTTAGTGTCAATAAAGCTTTGGCCAAGCACAGGTCATGGGTCTTTCTTTTTCTCCTTTTTTCCTGCAGGCAATAGCCTCTTGTCGCTTTGATCTGGTGTTTAAAGCTGCTTTTCCAGGAAAGGGCTGTTCGCATACACACACTCACACACACACACACACACACACACAGAGAGAGACCTTTCTGAGAAAGCCTCACAGTTTGTTGGAATCTAAGCATTTGCTCTGTCCAAACACAGAGGTTCACATTCATCTCCAGGTGTGGACAAATGCAGAAGGCTGACAAACCAAATGAAATATTATGCACCCCCATCTTGACATCTTACCAGTCCAGAGAACCTTAAACTCCTCAGCATCAAATGAGGTCATCGTTGAGACGCTGGATGGCTATCAGAGTCATTAAGTGTCTCTGAACTTGATTTGTATGGTCTGGAGCTTGGGTGACTACACAGTCAGCACAGCAGTGGTTGGATCTGCTGCAGTGGACAGCGGAGAGTGGAGAGTCATCTGGCATGCAAAGGACAGCTGGAACTCTACATACACACACACACACAACAAATAGACACACACATGAGGTCAGACAGGGTCGGGGGGGACAGATGAGGAGTCAGTGGACACTCTCCACAGGAGGGATGTTGCTCTCCTCTCTTCCTCTCCTCTCTTCCTCTCCTCTCTTCCTTTTCTTCCATCTTCCTCCTTCTCCTCCTCCTTCTCTTCCCCTCCTGAGGTAGAGGGACAGGGCCGATGGGGACAGAGGCCCCCGCCAGGAGTCCCACAGGAACCCCATCTTCTCCACACGCAACATTCCACTGTGGACACGACAGCCACCGTCTGGACTGTCTGCAGATACAGACATGTGTGTGTGTGTGTGTGTGTGTGTGTATCTTTGTGACTTTACGTGTGTGTGTTGTGGTTATTAACGTTTCCCTTGCGTTTCCATGCAGCTGAGAAGAGCATGTGTATGGCACTGCTCCCCATCCCTCTCTCTCTCCATCCATTCATCCTTCTCTTTCTCTCTCTCTCTCTCTTTCCTTCCTCTCTCTTTCACTCTGTCTGTCTGTCTCTACCCTCCTTCTTTCTGTATATCTGTCTCTATAGACCAGACAGCCGCTTACTGGGCTTACGCCAGCCAGGGCAGCTCTCCAGCTCTCCTCTGAAGGAGACTCGAGTCAGGGATAGGGATCAGTGGGGTTGGTTGCTGTCCCCCTCCCCCCATCTCCAGTCCACCCCACCTCCACCTCCCTCCCCTCTCAGCAGGGAGGAACAGGTGGCTGGGAGCAGCAGGTAGTCAGGCTCCCCTGCGCCTGCCACGTGCACACGGAAGGTTCCAGCACAGGCTGCCTTTTCACGGCCCCCAGAAAGAGAGGAAGGGAGAGGGAGACACAGTCAGACAGACAGACAGATGGAGGAGAAAGAGGGGTGAGAGGGGTGCGGATCAGGGGGCGCCCAGTGCTTCTCTTTTCTCCCCTCCTTCTCACGTCTGGCGCTTATTCATGAGGCTGAATGGCTCAGCTGTGTCCCCTTTTTCTGTCTCTGGAAGAAGCTCAGTCATAACACTGGGCAGGTAAGGAAGGACAGAGAGGAGGAGAGGAGAGCGGAGGACAGGAGAGAGAGGGAGAGGGGAGCAGAGGAGAGGAGGGGAGGAGTGAGATGAATGCTCATGATGGAAAAGAAAGCTGCAATTCAGCCTGTGTTGAAATAAAAATGAGCCTAGTTGCTTCCAAATGACATTCAAGGACACCTGATGCTGTCTTGAGAGAAGCTGAAGCCTTTTCAAGGATACAAATGCATGTGTGTGTGTGTTTGCATATGTGTGTGTGTGTGTGTGTGTGTGTACTGTGGTGGACAACTCCAAAACAATGCAATACATGGAGACTCATTAGAAAATGCTCTACTCACAAAGCTATTTTAAATAGTTTCTTACCATTTTCCAAATGGAGGTCATTTGCTGTGATGTATTAGTAGATGTTACATGTTTGCCAATGCATTTGCACCCCAGTTGATTCCAGGAACTTAATGACACCACAGGCAGCATAAACAACCCATTAATCTGGGCTTTTAACATAAATCACACAAACACAAATAAACACAAACACACACAGACCGGACACAGACCCATTTAATTACATTTGTCTACTCCCAGCGGACTTGAATGGCCACGTGTGGAGAGGGTTGTAAGTGAGTTGTGAAAGCAGTGGAAGACGTCACCAATTTGATTTTGGAAAGGGTTGGGGTAGGGATGGGGGAACTGCTTGGGCTTGTCCAGCTAAAGCCTAGTGGCTTGAGGAATGGATTTGTGAAACAGATCATGACACCATTAGGCTATTTCCTGTTTATCCAAATGGATGGTGAGATGCGTGTGACAGCTCTCTCTCTCTCCCTCTCTCTTTCTCTCTCTCTCTCTCTCTCTCACTCTCATTCTTTCTTATGTCCATCTCTGTCTGACTCTCATCTCAGGCCTGCACACAGCTGTCTGCATTCTCTGCACAGGCCCACAGAGGAGATTTCTCAAGAAAACAAGAGCCCTGTTGTCACATCTCATCTGCCCGATGTTCACAAGTGTATTTTGATCTGACAAATTATGACGACATTAAGGCAAAAAAACAAACCTTTAAGCCTTGATAACTGCCAAAACTCAAGTGGAGGAGCAGCACTGACACAGTTGAATGCACGGCACATTCATTTTTCACCCATAACATAGGAGGAAAGAAGGAAAAACTAATCCTAAGCTCCTTCGCTGTCGAGGTCCATATCACTCCCAGCGCATAAACACAGAAGTATGAGCCATGTCTGGAGCAGTCACGCGGCCCTCAAGTGCAGTTTTTTAATATCTGTGTAAAATCTAAGCCATATTGGAATTGGAGTGAATCTCAGAGAGAATGGCGTAATTTGCTTTCTTGTGGTAAAGTTTAATAGCCTCTGTTCGTTTAGGTTTTTCAAAAAAAAAGAGATAAGCGCTTGTACACATGCAGACACACATGAAAGCAGATTCACAAGCATGCACACGCACACGCACACGCACACGCACACACACACACACACACACACAAAAGCAGACTCACACACCCACATATATGTCTTCTTAAATGGGTTGGAATAGGCAGGGCCACTCAACTTACAGTAAAAAGGAAAGGAATGATGGGTTAGCACAGTTGCTAGTCCATGCATGTCACTCCATTTATACTTTTCTGTGGGCTGTCCACCCAGTGATCCATTATGAAGACTTAAAGGCTGGCGCAAATAGTGTAGCGAGCAGACAGCTAAAATGGATGGTTCTATAGTTTGTTCTTCTGGGCATAGTTCTGCATTGGTAGAGGGTGAAAGATTGCTCCTGCCAAGTCCAAAAATGGAGAGCGGTGAATGAAAAATGTCTTCGTAGATGGACAACGTCTTGCTTAAACACCACTGTTCGCATTGGTGAGGGCTTCGTGGAAGTATGCAAAACCATTAACGCAAGCATGGGTCTTTTTACACAAGCAAAGCTCAAATGCCGCCAAGCATATTCAACACACTTTACTCAGTATTCTAAAGTTCTCTGACCACAGATACCTCACATTTTGATTGAGGGTTCCCTCTCTTTCACTTCCCTGTTCTTCCTTCTTCTCTGCCCCGGTTTCATCGAGTGGCCAATACCCTAAGGGAATGGTTGATCGTAAGTTTTAGTGTAAATAGTTACATTGCCACTCATGAGGGAGAGACCCATCTGCACAAAAAAACACAAACAAAAGACCTCTTTCTACTCCCCGGTTTGGACTTGGCCATTGCGGCTATAATTTTATTCATCAGACCCTTCTATTTTCTCCCTTCATTTCTTGGCCGGCGGGGCCAACATGCATGTCAATGTGCGGCGCAGTGACATTAAAAGTCTGCTCCAGTGAAATCATTATTTACAGGGGTGAAAAAAAGCATGCAAGGGGGCTGCAAATTACAATAAACCACAGCTTCCCCTGAGGGAGGGAGTGCTGCTCTCTGGGAGTGGCTGCTATATTGTTTCTGTACATTATTGTGCATGTTTGGCCCTCACAAGTGACCCCATACTGTACCTATGCTCATATGATGTACTGAAAGCACCTATGTACACACGCATACACACACACACACACACACACACACACACATATACACATACACACACACGTATTCATGTGCGCACAATCACACACATGCATGCATGCACGCATGCACACGGTCACACACACAGACAAACACACACACACACACACACACACACACACACAGAGAGAGAGCCATTTCCTAGGCGTTGGCAATGAGCACCAATGGAAGTTTTCCATTCGTGCCAGGATATGCACAAAAACGCTGGTCAAAGTATTCTTATTTATAGCGCTGGGCTCAGAAAGCACAGTGTGTTCAATGGATGGGCCTGCAATGCATTTAAGAAGCTGTAGGGAGAGCACCACGCCTTGGAAATGATACCGCTTTGAGGGCTAATAGTGCTGCCATTGAGTTTTAATGCATCGTGTAGGCATCATATATGTGCACAACATGGTTCATTTGCACAAGAGTATGCCAGCTAGCTTGCTGTGATCCATTCATTTAGGTGCAATCAAACATGAGCCATATGCCAACCATTTCTATAAACTAGCATGAAATCACTCTACGCAGTTACACCTCATGCTCCTTTGTTTTCTCACATCAGATTTATGCCTAATATGGGTGTTTATCTCTTCCCACTTTATTTTCTCATGATGCTACACTTAAAGGAATTTTAAATGATATCTAATTGACCTCTTCAAAAACCGCTGCCGAAAAGCATCCAGAAAAGCACAAACCAGGGGACTGAGCAGAATTAAGCACAACATATTTATCTTCTGAGGTTTCCAAAAGAGGCCCATAAGAGTTACACTTCCCTTCAGCTCTATAAACTTGTGTTCACAAAGGGTGTGTATGTCAGTGTGTGTGTGTTTGGAGTGTGCACAGCCATGATTTTTTTTCTTCATTAATCTGCTGATCCAGCATTGAAATAGTGCACTGTTGGCACACACCCCCTATATCAAGTTCACTCAAACAGTGTGAACTCCTCCAGTATAAAACCAGTGCTTCGCTAATGTAGTCTTGTTGTGAGTGATTTACATGTGACAGATTTATGATGGGGAGTATTCAAAGTGTAGACTAATTTACTATGTTGCAAACTTGCAGCGGTATCGGATAGGTCCAATAACAGATGCCAAAATGTCTAATTAGAAAATAATGTCCATCTGGGTAAACTATTACTATACTGTGTACCTCACTGAGAGTGAGACAAAGTGAAAGCAAATACACATTCATTTTAAAAGCAGTTTGGAATAAGGTGTTTGATTTGGACTTAATCTTCATCTTCTTTGTTGATCTTAGGTTACATGTTGGTGCTTTAGTATGACATAAGGAGAGGATGAAAAGTGGTGGTAGCATAGCGGTTAAGGAACCTGGCTAGCATGCTAGTAGCCTGGAAAGTTGGGGGTTTGAATCCCAGCTCCCACTATTGTGCCCTTGAGGAAAGCACCTATCCATACATTGCTCTATAGGAGACTGGCCCTGGATAGTTGACAAAAGTGTCTGCTAAATGTCAAAGTCTCATGTTTCTACTAAGAGGTATTATACTTAAATGAAGTATTTTCACCCCCACAAACAGCCTCTATTTACTATGATCATGAGCTCAATTCTTGTGGCATGAGCTTTGAGCCGATCCAACCCTTTTCAGTATAATTTGAATCAATGCTCATTAGAAACAGTCCAAGCCCAGTCCAGGAATCCAGTAGAATGCTTCCAGACCACACAAAAACACAGGGAATGTGAACTGGCAAATCAAGACAATGTATGAAACCCTTTTTATGCGATATCATCTTCTTAATCCAATTACTGTAATACCTACCAATCACATAATGAGCCACTCACTCCTATTAAACATATCCTTCATTTGATCCTTATTTTTCACATGCACAAAGCTTTTCTTCACCAGGAAAGAAATGCTGCCAAGGCAGTTGTCGCCTCACTTTCCCAAAAACCACACATCCAGAACCACAAGTGCAGTCACAGAAGGACTTGCAAATATAAACTTACAGAAACACACACACACACACACACACACACACACACCATTCCTCTGATTTACATCAGATTAGAGGCCAGTAAATCCCCCTCCACGACCACATCCTCGTCACCAGCGTTGCTCCGTGTATGTCTGCTATGCATGTGTGTGTGGTTGTGTCTGTGTGTGTGTTTGTGTGTGTGTGTGTAGAACCAAGACAGTGACATCTCCTGGCGAATCTGCCAAGCCCCAGCTGCAGCCAGGCACTCTGGAGTGGCCAGGAATGCACAGCATCCTCTCAAACAAACACACACAAGCACACACACACACACAAGCACACACAGTCCTCAGTCCTCATAACGTAAATCGAACTCAGCTATAACATTCCCAATCCCTTTTCTTTATCCCCTGTTAAGTAATACTTAGACCGTCGGACTGATTCCCACTGGTCATAAACCCTGTGCAAACCTTCCACTGTCTCACTTTTAGGGTACATTGCTGCAGAGGTTACCACACACACACACACACACACAAACACACACTCCCGCTCTCTTTCTCTCCTCACCCCCTCGTCCCAACACACACACACACACACACACACACAGACACACACACACACACACACCAACACCTTCCTGAGTCGTAAATATCGCTTCACAGCTGCTCCTCTCCACCGGATCCCCGATCCCCCTGTAATTTCGGAGAGTCAGAGACGGTCACGTAAACACCGTCACCGTCAAAAAAATGGATGGCCCGTCGAGGTCGTTATCTGTGGCGTTATGCTTTTTCCTCGACAGCCATATAAGGATGAGGAATTGGGTCTGCTGACCTACACCCCTATGAAAGGGGCCCGACAGGGAGTAAATGGGCGAGTGAAGGAGGAGTTGGGGATTGGGGGTTGGGAGGACTCATACCTCAGGTCGCTTGTGGACTCTTTGGCAGGTTGAATTGTCTTCGCCAACAGCTGTGTCTGTCTGCAGACGCAAGAGGTACTCCAGAGGCCGGCTGTTTGAGATGTTTATGTGATGTACAGACATCCACACACACACACACACACACACACACACACACACACACACACACACACACACACACACACACACACACAGTTATGACTCTCCCGCCCAAACACATATACATACATAGAGTCATAACCTTCCCGCCCAAACACATACAAACTTAAAAAACTACAGAAAGACAAACACGCACACACACACACACACACATGCGCACACATAGAGAGTCAATTCCGAGAATGCTAT
Source organism: Tenualosa thibaudeaui (assembly GCA_027481765.1). Taxonomy (NCBI): domain Eukaryota; kingdom Metazoa; phylum Chordata; class Actinopteri; order Clupeiformes; family Clupeidae; genus Tenualosa; species Tenualosa thibaudeaui. The sequence goes on along the minus strand of JAIFZK010000023.1, from coordinate 883,762 downwards.
TGATCGCCGGGAACACAGAGGAGGCCAAAGTGAGTGGTGCTGTAGAGCAGCATGAACTGATCCACAGAAGCATCCCCCTGGGAAAGCTCACAGCCAGAGATGAGGTTACCAGAGCCTGGGCAGGAGCACAGCCTCCTCAGCCTCCTCTCATGCCAGGCCTGAGATGAGACCTGGAGAGGTGCGGAGGTGATGCTGATGGACCCATCTCTGGAGACAAGGAGCAACCCACAAAGGCACAGACTTCTGACTTTTAAAAGTAGTTACACACACATATATATATATATAAATACCCTCGCATTTTGATGAGAAAAATGTGGTATATATGTGTTTTTCTCTAGAAAACAACAGAAAAATAGAACTTTACTGTGAAGAGAGAGTGAGATAATGAGACATAAAGAAAGCGAGAAGGGGAGAGAGAAGTGATGATGTGTCTTTCTCCACACAACTGGACAAAGAGAGGGAAGAGACAGAGGACAGGATGGGGGGTGGTGGTGAATGATCACTGGCCTGTGTGTATCGATTGTTATTTCATCATGCCGTTTCTCGATTCTTTGCATCCCCTTTAATCAGTTTAGCACACATCACTACAAAAGACAAAAAGCATGCATGTGTGTGTGTGTGTGTGAGTGTGTGTGTGTGTGACTCACTGTTCTGCATCAACACGGCAGAGTGGACACACTCGAGTGGGCCATTCATTGGTTTTCCAGAAGGCCCGTTGACGTACTCCTCTTTGGCACTGAGTGTTTGTTGATTGCTTAAACACACCGTCCTTTTGAAATGCTATATCCAGTGCCACGGCATTCTTCAGACTTGTTTACATTTCCTGGACGGAGAGTGATATTTCATCATAAACCAAAGTACTGAAGAGGCAGTGGAGGCGTAGTGACCGTGTCTGATATTGGGTAAAATCACACATGGTGCCAGGATGACATTGTCATGAGAGTGTTATAAAAGGGGGGGTGGGGGCGTCACACATCTTTGGGAGTGGTAACTGAGTCAGATGCAACAAGATGAGTTCAGAGACAGCAAAACCTTGTAAATGCATGTTTAAAGGCCAAAAGAGTCATAAAGCTAGAACATTCCACCGAAAGCCTCTTCAGTAGCCTCTCAGCACCCCGTTGACCTATCTATGTAACAAAATTATATCAGACTATTTTTATTGTGCTCATAAACATCACATCTAATATTGTAACATTTTTAATATATTCTGTGGTTCAGTTACTTGATATCTACTAGTAGTACCCCTACCAGGACTACCAACTAGCCTTATCAAAGGCACAATACACACACATGCAAATACACACACAGACATACACACACACACACACACACACACAAATCCATCTGGATGCTGCATCAGTTTTACTGCACTGGACAAAGGACACTCTCACAAATCACAGCTTACGCCAAGAGGACAGAGGAGACCAGACTGAGGCCATGGCCAGAAGTGACCTAACGCTGGGCATATATGCACCCATTTACACACACACACACACACACACACACACACACACACACAGATATACAGCACAAGTTATACACATACACAAATATGCATGCATACACAGATACACCACACACACACACACACACACAGAGGGGGAGGGGGTCTGTTATTGACATCCAAGCGTGTGACGCTCTGAAGGTTTGGGGAAAAGACTCGATGAATCAGTCTGCTCTTGCCAACCAGAGCTACTTCATCACCTGAGCTGAACGTCCCATTTAACAGCCAGCACACAAAATACCATCTGTGACACACGCACACACACACACACACACACACACACACACACACACACACACATACACACACACACACACACACACACACACACACACACACAAAATAAAAATGGAAAAAAGCAAGGTGAGCCAACCAACTCCTCTTTATTAGGTCGGCTTGTGCTCATAATTTTGTAGACAGAAACATATAAATACAGGGAATGGAATGCCCATGTATTTACACTTGATAGATCCAAATGAGAATCCAGCGAGAAGAGGCTCACAAGCAGATTTAGGAGAGAAGGAGAGAGAAAAGGAGTTTGACGAAGAGAGAGAAGAACTGGTTCAAATGAAACTATTCCATCAGAGTAGAAAGTCAGTACTGCACTTGTTTCTCATACCCTACAACACGAGATGTTGTATTTGTCTTGGAATTCTTCTCCAGGAACATTATTTTGAAGTTAGATTAGTTTGAGACAGTTCTGTGAATTAAGTGCATTAGTGGTGTTTGTGTGCAGGAAGACATGCGCGTTTGTGCGCTCATATGTGTGAGTGCACATCCTAGTGTTCATGAATTATCACTGCATTTGATGACAACAACCCCAGCAGACATACAGCCTTAACATTATACGAATATTTATCGTAATCATATGCATAACAACACCCTTTTCCATATTTCTTCTTCGACTAGTACAACGTTAACACCAAACCAGCCAAACAACACCTATTTTTTTTAAATCAACACTAAGGGATTTTTGGTGTTAAAACCAGTGGGGTACTGACCAAAAAGGCGTACAAAACCTTCCAGACATTTCCTAGAGCCTTATTGGCATGGCTAGAGCATGCTAATTAGTGCCTGATGACTATACAGTCAGTCAGCAAAGTCATGCTATAAGGAGGGAGTAGATATCTCAAATAGTAGTGATTTGTTACATAAGTTACTTTAAGTATTGTTGACAGATTTTGTAATGCTAGAAATAAATGATTTATACTGAATTGATCCACAGAGAAAAAGATAACATAGTTTGCTACATTAATTTTCTTTCTCAGTCCTCATCCCCTTTGGCACGGGGGGTCATGTGATGTTGATGTGTGTGTGTGTGTGTGTGTGTGTGTGTGTGTGGCGTGGTGAAGCGAGGGCGTATGGTGAATGTGAAAAGCAGACGAAGCGGCTCTGGGAGCCTCGCACGGCCCTGTGAAATGGCCCGACAGGGCTGAGCGCACCGCGACAAAACCTCTGCTTCTTTTACCCGCCGCCACATCAATCACCCAAGCCAGCGCACCTCCAGCCCCCCCAGAGGTGAGGTGGGCCCGGAAAGAAAAACACCGCCTCGGATGGCCACACCAGCTCATGTGTGATTTCCATAGTCACACTGTGGAATACCAGTACACACACACACACACACACATATACATACACACACACGTATTCATACACACACACTCACACACGCACACATGCACACACACACACTCAGAGTATACCTGCATGCTCCCTGCAAACACATGGTCTTCCTGGTTGCACGTGCCCACACATATACTCACACACGCACAGCGCAAACAGTCACAAGTATGTTGATAAAACAGAAAAAAAAAATCACATACACATACACACACAAGTGCATGCACTGCACACACACACACACACATGCACACACACACTCAGAGTACACATACATGCTCCTTACAAACACACACATACACACACACAGACACATACACCCACGACCAGCCAACATCACACAACACAAACATGCACTACACACACACACCAAAAATTATAAACATGAGCACCAACACTCACACACACATGCAAACACCCTCACATTTCACATTTCTCACATTTTTATCTTTGAACTGTGCTTCCCCTCCTCTGCTCCCCAAGGAGGCAACGCAAACACAAACTATCTGACCCCTCTCCCCACCTTCGACCTCCACATCCCCGGCAGGCGTGGGAGAGGAGCCTGCTTCTCTTAGAGCTACGGCCCCAGCACAAACACACAGGAGCATTCAGGTATCACACACATGCACACACACACACACACACGCACACACACACGCACATACACACACACACACATCCACACACACACACACACATACACACACACACATACACACACACACACATCCACACACACACACACACTCTCTCTCTCTCACACACACACACACACACACACACACACACACACACACACACACACACACACACACACATACACACACCCCAGCCTATAGTAGACAATACCCTGATTGCACATGAAATGAGGAAAGTTGCAGTCTTGTTGGTTGTATTGAGAACGTAGGCCTCACAACAAACACAAATTGAGTAGTCAGTAGCAGTAATAATGCCTGCAAGACCAGGAAGGTGAAAACAGACCATAGACAGTAATCAGACATAAAGTAATGGAGTGGCAAAGGTTGTTGGTCACTGTAGTTCTAATTTAGACTCCTCAAAAGCACTATGTCTTTTTAATGAGGATAGCATGCAGAAAACAAAAGGAAATAGAAAGACAGATGTGCTATCGATGGGCTTGTTGGCATGAAATATTCCTTCTGGGAACGTGTCAGGTATGATTCACTGAGGTACATTCATTAATCTTTTTCTCACACACAAAAAAAGTGCTTGTGAGAAAAGCAACAGCCATACACACACATACAAAAAAAAGGTGTTTTTGACTTTTAAAATGCCAGGCTGAGCTTGTTTCAGATGTCATTTTCTGTGTGTGGTGTTGAATTGAGCCTCTGGGCACCTGTGTGTGTCTGTGCATGTGTGAGCGTGTGTGTATGTGTGTATGTGTACGTGTGTGTGTGTATCTGTATGTGTGTGTGCGTGTATATACATACCTTTTCAGGTGCACCTCTGTTGCGGTCAGCTGTGTGCAGTGCCCTTGAAAGCTCTCTGGACTGTGGCCACCGACACCTTCCTCTAACATCTGCTTTCTCTTTCAGGTGATTAACCACTGCACCAAACCACACACGCACGCACGCACGCACGCACGCATGCACACACACACACACAAACATAGAGGAAGAGAAACGCGTGCACACATGCAGTCACACATAAACATACACACATGTATATACACACACACACACACACAAACATATACTACACACACCCCAACTCGCTAACCGGAGCTCTATGCAAGATCAGATAATCAGGTTTTGCTGGCAGAGTCATCTGGTTGTGTTTAGGGCAGAGGGGAGGACTTGTGGTTGACTTTCTGAATGGTGAATTTGCTTGTGCTTGCTGGGCTTATTTTCTTCCCCCTCCCTACACACACACACACACACACACACACACACACACACACATACACACACATACACACACATGCACACACACACACTCCCTCCATCCTTCAGTGATTGTGCCGCTGGTTGTGGAGACACTGAGCCTCGTCTGGGCCTCGCTGGCACCAGATCGGCTCCTGAGTCAGAGCTCGGCACGAAATAACAAACCAAGCGTGTGAGTGAGTGTCGGCGCTGCCTGGCCTTGCGGCAACATCTGTGCCGCATTTCCCTGGTGAGGTGCTGGCCACGAGCCCTGGGCACAGGCTCAGCCTACTCCCTCACAGCCGTACATCCGCCGGCCGGCCGGCCGCCAGGAGTGAGAGAGAGGGTGGTTTACAAGCATGCCACAACCACCACCACCTCATCTCTCTCTCTCTTTCTCTGTCTCTCTCTCTCTCTACCTCTCTCTCTCTCACTCTCTCTTTCTCTCCCTCTACAACTCTCTCTCACTCTCTCTCTGTCTCCCTCTACCTTTGTCTATCTCTTTATATTTCTCTCTCTCTACCACTCACTGTCTTTCTTATTCTCTCCTTTTCTCCCTCTCTCTTTTTCTCCCTCTCTCTTTCTCTCTACCTCTCTCTCTCTCTCTTTTTCCCTCTACCCCCCCCTCTCTGTTTCCTTCAGATTGTTTCTGGTGAGTTTTGTGTGGAATTGATTAACTCACACTTGACCAAATGCAAGGCCAAAGTGTATATTGAATTACAGTGGCCTCAGCCCTTCATTGTAATGATTTCAGGTTTTGCCTGTGTGTGTATGTGTGTGTGTGTATGTGTGTGTGTGTGTGTGTGTGTGTGTGTGTGTGCTTGTGCATAACCTTACTTGGCCCCTTTCTAAGTATCCCTAACCCAAAAAGGCATCTTTGTTTGAGTCTGAGAAATTGTGTGTATATTTGACATTGGTCCTTTTCGAGGCAGGCCACCATAAACACAAGCTGGTCCACTGTAGTGGTCCCTCCTCCATCCAAGATAAAAAACAGACTAGGAGGAGGAGGAGGAGGAGGAGAAAAACTGGTGTGTTCAGATTAATATCTCTCCTTCACTGCGTGACTGCTGGTAGTGCCTGGACTCCTTAAGGCTGAGAGATAAGTCCGCTTACACTGGTGGATGGCCAAGCAGGCCGGGACACTCTAAGCAAAAGGCCAGCCTTCTCTTTTTCTGCCTCTCTTAAATTCATCTTACCCGGTGGCACTGTCTACGCTTGTACTGTACTTGAGAAGGTCAAAGCTTTCAAACTACACAGTTGCACACTTGTGTGTTCTCCCATACACACACACACACACACACACACACACACACACACTCATGTCCTTCCTTATACCCTCTGGTCTCCCCCTAGAAGACCCCTGCACAAACACAAACATTACATCACACACACATACCTACTTTTTTCTTTTCTTTACTCTTGCATCAAGGCCTTTCCATGGTTTTGGGTTTCAGCTCCAGGCCCTGTGGCCCCAGAGTCTTAGACCCTCCCAGCTCTGTCTGTGGGGTAACCGTGTGGCTGGAGGCCCACGGGTGGCCATTCCCGGGCTCACCCCAGCGTCTCCAGCCCCAGCTGTGATAAGCAGCCGCATAAACAGCTTAGGGAGAGATAAGGCGTGTTACCCAAATAGAGATGCATACTGGATGGCGTCAGTCGAGAATGAGTTTTCTTAACTTTTTTCACCCTGTTGTAATGCTCGCTAATGTTTTGAGGAGTGTTTTTTTTTCTGGTGTGCATAAAAGAGGATGTGCTGTTGATTCTGTGTGTGTGTGTGTGTGTGTGTGTGTGTGTATCTTCAGCATTTGTGCGTAGACTATGCGTACAGTACATTCTATTTGTAAATGTTTGCATGTGTATGTGTGTTCGTGTGTAAGTGTCTGAATGCATGTGTGTGTGCAATTGCTGTATGTGTGCACATGTATGTCTGCATGTGTGTTCATTTCAGAGTGAAATTACGGACACGCGTGTCGCCCTGAACACCCATACTGCCAATATTTTTTCCTTTTGCTTTTTTGATTGAACGCATTACGAGCACTGCACCAATGCTGCGGCCATAGATCTCCCTCACTGCCTGGAGGTGCTCCAGTGTTTCCAGCCATTTAAAAGCCCCCGGGCACTCTGCTGCACCCCTCAAGAAAATATACACCCCGCGCCCCGGCCACCGCAATCAAAACACGGCCCGGCAGCTCAGCCTGCCTCCGCGCGCCCCAAAAATGGTTTTATGGATGCTGGAAGCAGCGCCACACGTAGGTAGTAAATATGAAACCTCCTGTGGCAGTGTACGACCAGCTGCAACCACTGAGCTAAACTTAGAAACTGTCAGAGAAGGGGGAGCAAAATGGGTTTATTGTAAAATTTAAGACGGGGAGATATTGGAGGTGATGATTTGCAGGTGAGGCAAGTCGTGTGCCTCGATTTGCTTTTTGGCAATACAGGTGTGACACCTGGTTCGTGTCCAATGTTTTGGGTGACTAAGGCGAGCAGGTGAACAGGAGAAGGGGAGAGAGAAGGGCTTTTTGGGTGGGAGGGTGTCAGAGGAATGAGGTAGTTAGAGTTTGAGGAGAAAAATGGTTGACTCCGAGTAGATGGCAGACCGGAGATCTCAAGTGTGTTGTTGAAACGGCGACAACTGGACCATCACAAGCTGGTGTTTGGCTCTGGCTGTGAAAGTGTGCTAATGTGAATGGATGAGGGGAATCTTCACGCAGCAACCCTCACCACTCTGAGATCATCTGTTGGCGGGATTTCTAAAACATTTGCGCCTAACGCCAATTTTAAAAGTAATTCTGTTTTGAAGTCCAAGTGAAGTGTTTACATAGTCCAGACAGCTGTGTTACAGATGCATATCGTATTAAGCACTGATAGAACCCTTGTTCTGTGATAATGGACTCTGGAAACACATCCAACTGTTATCCACCAATCTGCACTGGCTCAACCTCTGATGTCATCACTCATCTGGTTATCCGTTGTCCTGAGGCCACAAAACATCATACAACATTATTGCTTTAACATGCTGACCCTCTGCGCTGTGTTTTAGTGGAGATTTTTAAAGTGTCATGAAAAATTTTATTCCATTCTATGTATGATTTTCTTTTTTTCATGTTGCAGGTGAGGTTACATTAATTACCTTTCCAAACCTGCAACACATTGACCCACTCAACATTGAAAAAGTAACGTACAAAGGCGCTTTAGAGTATAAAAAAGGGTGCTAGCATGCTAATGCTAGTATGCACTCTCAGTGGCCCTGCTCAGGACCCATGGGAGCAAGACCTCCTTCCAGCCAGAAGGTCTCTACTCCAGTGCAACACCACACAGCCAGAAGATCTCCACTCCAGTGCAACACCACACAGCCCTCCAGCTCCATTTCACCAGCTGAGTTTCCTCCACACACCACCTCATCAGTCCAGAGCTGATAAATGAAATCAGCTGGCCTGTGGTTTCAGAAATGCAAGGCTGCACACTTGCTCACAGGCCCTGAGCAGAGAGGCCAAGGCCTGCTGTCTCACTTCAGTGCTATGATTGTTGCACCACCACCACTACAGTACATGCTTACCCGCTTCACCACCACCACTACAGTACATACCTCCCCCCTTCAATACCACCACTAAGGTACATTCTTCCCCCCTTCACCACCACCACTAAGGTACATTCTTCCCCCCTTCACCACCACCACTAAGGTACATTCTTCCCCCCTTCACCACCACCACTAAGGTACATTCTTCCCCCCTTCACCATCACCACTAAGGTACATACTTCCCCCCTTCTCCACTCACTCCATCCCGCCTTCTTTTTTTTCCTCTCCCTTTTTTTGTCCAGTGACCACCTGCATTACTGTGGTCTCAAGGTGATCTGACCCACTCCAAGGACTGCAGTACTGTAACTAGTGCCAGAATCCACCACAAGCTGGATTACAGCTGGGTTTGTGTGTGTGTGTGTGTGTGTGTGTGTGTAGGGAGGAGGGAAGGCCATGGCTGATCTCAGACCTGCCAAACATCCCTCAGGTCTTTTCAGGCGTCCAGTCCAACGTCGAGCTCCAGGATGGCACCTTTCTGGAGCTGTGGGTGGGCTGCTGCTGGAATGTAGCAGGGGCCTCTTCAAAAACAGCCTCCCTCTTTCCCCCACCCAAGCTCCATCTCCTCCTCGTCAGTCACCCGTGAAAAGCACACAGCTGTTTAAGTTAGGGAGGAGGTTTGGAACCCCCCAATACTAGGTTCCCATCTGTGTCAAGCAGGAAGAGAGGAGAGCTTGCGTGCTGATTGGTTGATGTCATGAAAGCGGCCTCTGTGATTGGACATGATTGAGGCTGGTGAAAGGAAAGGTGTGACATGGATGAATGCTCTAGTTCCTTTGGTTTTCTCTCATAATAATGAAGCTAACAAGATGTGCTTGTCAATGACAACTTGTAGGCACAACTGCCTCAGCAGAATGCAGAATGAGCACTATTTAAGGAAGGTATCTTTCAACTTGGCTCTGGTATAAACTGTGTAGCATAAATATAGGCTGGTGTCTGGAGACCAAATGACTTTCTTATGGATATATAGGTATATAAACACGAACTGAATATACAGGTCTGTACACATCTGACTGAGATGAAAACATACATTGAAACTCATACTCAGCTAAGCAGTTTATTTTGTTATTGTAAGTATGAAAAGCAGATTTCTAAGTTACTAAAAATCTGTAGTGTGTACAGTGGACAGTAGACCATACAGATGCTCTCTGACCTTCCATTTTGAATTTCTGGGCCTCTGACATGGTAGTCTTTTAACAACACAGACTTGTTGCTCCAGCTTTTAATACTGTAACACTATCCCAGATACTAGATTGTGGGGCTCTTATTGAAAAAACAGTGTTGTGTGAGATGAATGCATACTTAGGGAGAGTTTGTTATGTGAGATGAATGCATGTTGTGGGAGAATTTCCCTTGTGTGCTTCTGTGGCCTTGCTAAAGGAAGTGGCACCGTGCCGAGAGGTGTTCAGGTCAGGACCAGCCTTCACACACACGCACACACACATGCACACACACACACACACACACACACACACACACACACACAAGGATGAGAGTGAGTGAAGCTCTAAACAAACAAGCCTGACCTACTTACAACCGAGGCCTGTTTGGGATCTCCGAGCCTGGTCCACATTAAATCAGACACCCCTAAAGGCTGCATTGTTGATAAAACAACGCAAATCGGGTGAATCTAAAGCTCCGCAGAGAAGATTAAACACACTGACAACGAAAGAGTGAGAGAGAAAGGGCTTAGTTAGAGTTGAGAGTTGAGGGCAGTGTTATTTTTCTCCTCCCCTCTCTCTCTCAATCCTTTCTTCTTGCCCAATGCTTGGAGAGGAGATCTCATCGCGAGCGCTGTAATCTGCACATCTGGATCAGACTCCAAAGGTGAACAAACAAGCATCGGGGGAGCGCAATGGGCAAACAGGCATGCAGATGAGGTCATCAAATGGGGATCCGTCCTGTCTCCTGAGTGAGTGGGGCGAGGCGGGGCAAGGTGGGTCGATCAGAGCAGGGGAGCCACAAAGCATCGTGGGAACCCCTGGGAGGACTGACCATTTGGTCTAGGAGGGAGGATCGCAGGGGTGACATCATCACTACAAGGGCCTCGTTTCCAGAACCTCTGCCCTGCAGTGGTGAGGGAGAGACACGGCCGGACCCGCAGCTGCATGATGTCATGGAGTCGTTGTCCAGATTTGTTTGGGGCCCAAGTGTCTGTCTTTCATTTTTCCTTCTCTCTTTTCTCTTCATCTTCTCTATTTTTTATGTTTTTTCTCTTGTAACATTGAGCAAAGGTTAGCTGTGCCTCAGGGATGTATGTATGGATAATGAACTTCAGGGAGGGCTGTTTGCGCTTGTGTGTGTGTGTGTGTGTGTGTGTGTTTGAATACTGATGGTTGATTCCATCTTCATCCAGAGCTTACTTCAGGCCCCCACATGGTCGGCATCATGCAATGACTTCAGCGGAGCCTGGGCCTGGAACAAGAGAGCTCTGCTCCGCTGTGACAGGGCCAAGTCTAACACACGGATGATTAGAACAATCGATTGTTCACAGGGACACCAAGAAACAAGCCTGGAAACAAACTGAGATAAGATGATTTATTGAGACCACAGCACTCATCTAGGGCCTCCACGGCCTTCCTCCGCTCGCACCAAATAAGGCCATGGAGAGAGAGAGAGTGAGAGAGAGAGAGAGAAGGAAAGTAAGAAAGAGACACACAGAAAGGTGAAGAGAGAGAGAAAGAAAGGAAGAAAGACAGAAAAACTAAGAGAAAGACAGAGGGGCTCAGAGATATAAACTGAGTGAAAAAAAGTTTGTAAAGTTTTGTAAAGTATTGTTTTCTAAAATAACAAAAGACAAACAAGCAGCCATTTTGAAAGATTACACAAATTTATTATTAGGTATATACAGAACATACAAACAGCATGCATATTTACAGCGTAAATTATTTACAAAGAAAAAAACAAAGGATTTTAGTAGACTGACAAAAAAATAAGCAAGCCCTCATCAACGAAATAGCTTTGAGCCCAAGGGAGATTGGGACTGGCATGTGATGGAAGGCCTGCTTGGATTGCTAGGACTTTTATTTCACATTTCACACAAAAGCTGGCGGCCCTCTGCTTGGCCTGTTGTGAAATAATGGGTCTTTTTTGCTTTCATTGGATTATCTCATAAAACAATCCAGGCTCTTGGTTAGGATGATAAAAACAATGCTGGGATATATCAAACAGCTGAACCCGAATAAACACGCAAACAGAAAGCGAGAGAGAGAAAAAAGACATGAACACAACGCTCATTATGTGATCCAACGGCCCAAGACTTTGCAACGCTTCCCCAAAACCACAAACTTAACTGTTTTACACACGCACACACACACATACGCACACACATGTGCGCACACACATGCACACACTCACACACACTTTACCGCCCAATACACTTTAAGACACGCAAATGGCAACAAAACTGAGGTAGATTAAACACAAAAACATTCAAACGCAAACAACATTAGAAAGTACAATCAGCATTTGAGAGGGCCTTTGCTTTGCTGGGCATATGGGTGTAAGCCCTCAAGGGCAGGCTGCCTGCCAGACTCAAGACAGCCCCCCCCATCCCCACAAAATTCAAGGGTACTCAACATGACGCAGAGACCACCAATGACACCCCCCCCCCTCAATTTGCTTCTATCTCCAACCCCCCTCTCCAGTAAGCTGAGCACAGAACATCTGCAAACCAGTACCAGCATCAAAGGGGGGATGGGGGTGGGGTGACTCCAAGTGGAGAACCTCAGAAAGAACCACAGACGCTGGTGTAGCATTTCAAATCTAATGCCCTTTGATGAGAAGGTTATGGGTTTGATTTGGAAGTTCCACGTCCCCTGACCCACATGTTGAGTGTGTTGATCAGCCAATAAGCCACACGGATAGTGGGTGAGGAATGGGATTTGCTAACTGGACTACACAGCTGGAAACTGGCACTCGTCTGATAAACCGAGGAGAATGTATAATACATTGAATATGCTGAGCTAGCTCTAGGTCTTGGGTGTGCTACTTACATAACTAGCTGGAGGTTAAAAGGGAACAGGGCCACAGATGTGGGAATGGTTCAAGGGTAGTATGGTCACTGCTCACCATATATCTTACAGACAGACTCATTCCAGCATTTTAGCCCTTAGCACTGACCACTGACCTTTACTCAGGTTTCAAAGGCATTCAACAGCTTAGGTGTGATTACACTTACATTTAAGTTTTAAAACACAAGAGTAAAACACACACACACACACATCCATAATGACAGCATTAAAAGCCTTCACATGGCATATTCACAACCAACAAAGACTTAAAAAACATAAATGGATGGTTGGAGAAAGCTGACTGAAACCATCAGTACCAGATGACTCTCAAATGGATCTGGCCTTGGTTTATTTAGATCTGTTTCAGAGTTAAGGACAATCTAAGTAGAGAGAGAGTTACTTCTAAAGTAAGTAAACACAATCTTTGTCCACATTACAAATTTAGCATTCCAAACACTAGAAAAGTCCAAAAGGATAAATAAACATATTCATATAAGGAATTGTATAAAATCCGAGATTGATATAAAAAAAAACTACTCATTGCACATACTTCATTTTTTTCTGACCGGCTAAGAAATTACAGTATGAAAGTACAGACTACCTAAGCTCATTCTCTGTAAGCCAGTCCAATGTATTATTTTTTGGCAGTTTATATAAATACAAAAGGCAACATTTGTCTTTTTTCTATTCAGTTTGATTAAAAATCAATCTGACAAAGGTAGGCTCAAAAGGTTTCAGTCAGCTTTCTTTACACGGACAGATATATTTTAGCAGACAAAGAAGAAATCAGAGCAAGCGCACAACAAATTCACAGTATACTTAGAGAGATTTTCTTTTAAAGTTGGCTCTACGAATATACTTTTAAAAAATATAAACTTTACACAAATATATAGATTTATATTTATATACTCTGCTTTACACACTCTCTCAGGGGACATAACAACAGCTTGTCAGCTTTGAGAATACATTCTATAGATTAGTACATAGCAAGCGATAGCACACACACATAGGATATGATACAAAGACAGTTTGTGAAAATAGGATATTAGTGGGGAAAAGACGTTTTCACTTCTCAAAAATATACACAGTATACGGCGTACTGAATCGACTGATCCCCCCCCCCCACACACACACACCCCTACACCCCCGCTTGGCCTTCTTGCTTTAGAAAATAATACCACTTTTAAAACAGAAGCCGTTTTCTATCTCCACAATGATACAGAATGAAAGACAAATGAAGGCACATTCACATGGTTTCACGACGGTGGGATTTTTTTCTTGGCTTTTCATCAACACATTAAAAGCTAAAAAAGTTAACATATAACAGAAATAATAATAAAAAAACAGAACATCCATTTAAACTTGCTTGCCCCATCAAATCTAAGTGCCCATTAACTGTCCGATATTTCATGCCCCCACACTTTGCTGAGAGGTGGGAGAGTTTCTTGCAGTGAAACTGAATGCCCTTAAGTTTGTCAGTGCTAGGAGTTCTGTAGAGAGACAGTCTGGAACTCACAGACCCTCATGTTACACTTAAGGATGTCTGTCTTTGTATGGAGGTCTCACAGACTGTTTAAGATGAAATTCACTGAGCCAATTCATGTCATCCATGTGTCATGACCTGTGCCACCATTTATCTGATGTAATGTCTAGGATGCCTCCTGTAAAAACGGAATGACACTATTATGTGTGCCCACCTTCGATTGACTTGAGCTCAAGGTGGTTTGGGAACAAAACTATGTCTCATCAACTGTCTTTAGTTTACTGAGCTGGACCATCCAACAGATGAATCTACTAATATGTGGGGATTGTACTATTACATTTTGAGATTGGTCACATTGGTCAGTACTGAAGATTGTCACCAAATACATGGACGTTACTGATTTAGCTTCCTGCACTCTCTCCTCTCAAAGCTAGCTTTAAAATCACTGTCAGCCATCTTGAACATGTAGCATTAGCTCTTTGGAGATTACTAGCTGTTCACCCTTTCACAACACTATAGTACTCACATCAACAGCTTTTTGTGTTAGTGAGTAACTTTCTCTTATGTACATTATTCACAAAAATATACATCACTTTACAACACAGGCAATTATGTGTGATAAGAACTAAAAACTGAATGCCTCTTCTGATGGCAGCCTACACCAGTCAGTCTTGAGTCTGAGAGGACACTGGAAATGTCCATAATCAATAGAAGAACGTTTAATTAATGAAATCAAATTAACATATGATAGTCAATATGTATATTATGCTTAATATCTGCGTCATATGAGTAGATTTCCTTTTCAAAAATGAGATATATTGCCAAGAATCATAAAATGATGTCTATATATAGTCATACTTTATATAAGTGGTTTAAACATGTAGAAATTTAAATAGGGCTGAAAAAAACATTGATTTGTGGAGACTTTTCAGTTTGAAATGTGGTGCTGTCTCAAGAATGACTGGTGCAAACAGACATCTGTACGTACAGTCTAAACGACGCCATATATGGTAGAAAAATACACTTAAAAAAAAAAGAGGGCCGACGTCCCCCTTTTGTGGCTTAAGGAATACAAAGCAGCACTTCACAATCAAAATCCACAGCGATATTTATCACCCACTTCTGGTTCTGGCTTCTCCGTTTAGCATTAAGAGCTCAGCACTGGATTTTTGAGACCTTGGTGCCACTTCGGGTCATGTGTGCGCTAACAGGCCCGAAATAGCCCTTTGCAACTGCAGTAGTACTGTCACATATTCTCAAGGACTTCTCAGAAATATGACGGACCGGGTTCAGCAGGGGTGGAGTTTGTGTTTGTGTGTTGAACTTTGTGACATGCTCCTAAAAATACCTCTGCTTGTCTTTTAGCGACTTCTTTTTTAGACACCCTACTTTGCTCTCACAATGCAGAAGAGCTTCCCACGCGAGATTCATTAATAGATCTCAAATTTCTAATAAATATATCTCACTTGAATTCACTTTACACTTATACATGTATATATATTCATTTCTATTATAGATTTGGAATTATATTTACAGAATTGTGGTCTAAATAAAGGTCTAGATAAAGGTCTGCTTTTTTTTCCCCCAGCGCAGGCAGACAGTAAGTGGTGTGCTGTGCTGTGCTGTGCTGTGCTTGGTCTGTGCAGGCATTCACATGATTGTTCTCCAGCATTTGGATGGGTTCTGCAGGGAGGGGTGGGGGGTCTCAACGGTTCTCCCCCCGGGGCTACGCGTTGCTGCTGCTGGAGCAGGGTGTGCTTTGCGTGCTGCCGATGCTGTGGGCAGCGCTGCTGTTTTCCGAGGCTGGCTGTGATTTGGGCGGCGGCTGCTGTCTGGATGGGCCACCTGAGAGGGAGAAATAGAAAGATTGGAGAGAGAGAGAAATGGAATGAGAGAGAAATAGAAAGATGGACACAAGTGAGTTGCAAAATAAGAGTGTAAACATTCAATAGCACAGTATACAAAGAAGCACATGTTCACGTGTTGCATGTGGATGACATCCATGATTTTATATATTTATATTTATATATTTTTATATATTAGTCATTATTTGGAGGTATGTGGGGGTATTGATCACGTGATGGAACAGGTCCTTTATCACACAAAGACCACTGGTAGTGGCGGCAGGGGTGATGCCCATGTGGCCAACTATGGAGGAGAAGAAACACAGACCTAATGTGACGCTAAAAAACCTACATGTCAGAGCCTGGTCTAGCCGGAGTGAGCTTCTGCAGTGTCTTTGCAATGGCCAAAAACACCACTAAAGCACTTTGTCCGGCCCTGCCAGTCTGTAGAGAACATGTCTCAGGCCGTATAGTGCTGGGCTTCAGCCTACAGTTTTATGTTTCTGGGTCTGTTTAAGAGAGCCGGTGGGTGTGTGCGGTGTGTGTGGGTGCAGAGAGGTGGCCAATGCCAGCACATGCTGTTCTGACTGAGCAATGAGTGAGAGAGAGAGAGAGAGAGAGAGAGAAAGAGGGCTGCAGGCCTCATGGCTTTTGCAAAGGGGAGAGGGACCACTGCTGGCCTCAAGCAAACAATGGTCAGCTCTTCCATGGCCAGCCATGACGCAGTCAGGAAACTTTCACTGCCTAAGCCTTCGCGGCCAGAGACTTCAAATTAAAAGAAAAGAAAAGCAGGAGGAGAGATGGAGAGAAAAAGAGAGAAGAGAATAGTGTGAGAGAGGACGAAAGAAGAGTTGACTGGGAAAGACCAGGCAGCAGAGAAAATGAATTGGTGAAAGGAAGAGATGTGTGAAAGTGAGAGACTAAGAGAGATTCTGAGTGAGAAGAATGAGGCCAAGTGAGAAGTTTATAGAGAAGGAAAGAGAGAGGAAAAAAAGAGGAGGAGGAGGAGGAGGAGGAAGAAAGCGACAGCTCTTCCTAGTTATCTGCTTGCGGTCGGCAAGGGCCAGGAGTCAAGCCAGCCGAGTAAACTGTCTCCCTACGCGGAGCCCACTGCTGTTTGTTGCACTTCTGCTTTAAATGGGCCTTCCTTGCTTCTCAGTACTCCCTCTCCTCCTTTTCACATTCCTGCGCTCCGAGACACAATCCCCCAGCACTAAATGGCCAGAGTGGACAACAAGAACAACAACCATTTGTTTGGAAAACTTGTCTGACAGAAAGATAAAAAAAAATAATGGGCTCCATGTTTGTTTGAAAGTTTTGGCACTGTTTCTTTTGCTCTCTCTCTCTCGGTCTCCCTCTCTTTCTTTCCCCCCTCTATAATCATTTGATTAGGGCAGCAGAAGGCTGTGTTGAGAGGGGATGTCTATACAGAGCAAGGAAAAACAAGACCAATGAGTTATAGATCTCACATAATGTGGACATGCTGTGTGTGTGTGTGATCACTCTGAATTTTCCTTTTATGAATGTACTTGTGATTGTTTGTACTGTGTGTGCATGTGTGTGTTTATTGTGTGTGTGTGTGTGAGTGTGTGTGGTTGTATGTGTATGTGTGACTGCCCTGGGCCCAAAGCCTGATCCCCTCTTCCAGGCCCCACAGTTCTACTAACGTTTGCACTGCCAAAGAGCGCTGTTTGAAAAAAAGCAGTCTCACACTGCTTACACAAGTGCGTGCGCACACACACACACACACACACATACAGACACACACATTTCTTTACTCTTGCATCCAATCTGCCTACTGCAGGTTCTCAGTTTTCAACCCACTGTTGCCAAAACACCCCTCTCTTGGTGAGAAGGAGCCAGACAAGGCCTGCAGTCCTCAGAAATCTCTCTATGCTATACACCCACCACATACACACTCACATTTGAATTCTTTATTTGAACCCCTCACACACACTCACACACACACACACACACACACACACGCACACACACACAACACACACACAATCACCCGCAGGGCAGCACACAGCCACACAGCTGTCTGACTTAAGTCCTAGTCTGTTATCTCATATCAACCACTAACAAAAAGATTTTCTTGCTCTTAACAACCAACTGATCTTTTGTGTTGTGTGCTTTGTGTGTGTGTATGTGTGTGTGTGTGTGTGTGTGCGCGCGCGCATGTGTGAGTGTTTGTGCGGTGTGTGCTTACTGATCACAGATGGGTAAGAAACGAAGAGGATAGCTTTCCCTCAGGAATCAAGACAGTATATATACACTTCTATATACAAAGCCACACAGCTGTCTGAGTCTTCAGTCCCAATCTGCTATCTCTATTGTCAGCCACTACATAATGAGAACAGATCTCCTCCTCCTCCTCGTTCACAACCAACTCTGAAGCATCCAGTCATTTCCAGTTTGACATTACAGAGCTGTGGGATGGGGTGACCCCATCAGTTCAGGTTAGACACTGGCCTCTCTCTTTCTCTTTTCCCAACAATACTACACCCTCCTCCCTCCGCTTTCCAAAACCCCTTATTCCCCACTTCTCCCAGGGGTAGCCTCCTTAACCTATCAGTATGATCTATGGCTGCTCTGACATCAACCTCTGGTGAGAGCGCACACAGCCTGCCTCTTACCCACAACCACATAGCTGCCCCGTGATTCACAGGCATGGGGATGCGATACTGCGTGACCACAGTGTGTATGTGTATGTGTGTGAGTGTGTGCATTCTTCTAAGTATGTCACTGTGTATGTATCTACATATACTGTGTGTGTGTGTGTGTGTGTGAGAGAGAGAGAGAGAGAGAGAGAGAGAGAGTGAGAGTGAGAGTGTGTGTGTGTGCACTGAACTCCTTGAACTGCATTTTCTGTATGACTGGACCCAAGCCAAAACAGCCCTCTCTATCGCTATCTCCCTCTCTCTCTCTCTCTCTCCCTCCCTCCCTCTCTCCCCCTCTCTCCTTCTTTCTCTCTCTCTCTCCCTCCCTCTCTCTCTCTGGCTGTTCTCTCTGTTCCAGTGTGACCCTCTCTGTGAGTGTGTTTTGAGGATGTCACTGTCACCGCTCTTTGTCTTGTCACTCCATCCGGCTGTCTGCATGCCTCTATCTCTTTGTGGCCCTTTGCCTTTAAGTGATGCATAAAACAAGAGACAGTGATGAACTGCTAGCCTTTTTCCCCCAGTGCAATTGAGTGTTGAGTGTGTCCCGTCTCGTTCCGTCCCGTCTGCCCACGACTGTGTGATAGATGATAAAAAGAGCATGAAAGTACACTCTCTTGACAAGCGCTGCTCAAACATGTCTCCAGTTACTGGTCGGGAGCAGAGTCCCAAACCTAGCAGGTGATGTATTATGTCTGAAGAGCGTGACATATCATATATGACACTAGGGCGACTGGACGGCTTGGAGGATTATGGGCTTGAGACAGGGGGTGCGTGGTTAAGCCTTGGTAACTTGCAGATATTTCGATATTAAATTCTTCTGCATGACTCCACACACTTGGCTGATCTGACAGCGAGATGCCCTTTGCCTCAACTGTGTGGCCTGTGGTAACTGAGATTTTTTATACTTTTAATATCCCCCTAGTAGTATGGGTTTCTCTCTCTCTCTCTTTTAAGACAAAAAGTAGTGTTGTGTTATCTTATATGGTTTTGGTATTCCACTTTGATATTTGCTTTCCAACCGTGACTAAAAATACATGCTTGTTTTGCCAAAGCACGGCAAACTGTGGCCAAGCGTAACATATATTTGCACAACATGCAAACAGTACATGATATGGCCAGAGGAGGCCATCATGGGTTTAAGGCTATCTTTGAGCGCATGAGTCAGCAACATTTCTCACCATCAAAAGAGTCAAAATGGAGGACGAGCTCTAGAGAGCTGCCTAAGCGGGCGAACCTAAGAAACCTCTGGCTGTGAGAGGACCCGTGCCCCCACCCGACATTCCTGCCCACCGCTGGGACTCCATACTAGCTTATTTTTGCAGTTCATCTTCCCGCAATTTCAAAATAGTCAGAGTACTATTCTCGCTATCTCTCTCTCTTTCTACATATATAGAGGAAGAAAGAGAGCAAGAGAAAGAGAGAAATACACCCTGTCTATTTATATGCATTTATATGTGAAAATAGCCCACATATTACTTTAAGAAAATCTCGACAAGAAAAGAAGTCATGGGGTTTTATTTCTATATTTATAGCATGCCACATAGGGGTATGAGTTAATACTTTCCGATTGTGTGGTGCAACACAAAGCCGGTGCCCTCCCTGACCCCCCCGGGGAAAGGCTTTGATAGAGCAGTCCTCTTATGAGAACCACATGCATTCGTCCACTTCAGCGCCACACTCACCTCCAAGTAAACTCACAGGCCTCTCATAAGGGGATTCTTTTACACCTGCTGCGCTCGGCTCTTTCGCTGGAGGGATCGAGCGATTTGGAGCGAGGTTTGAATCAATCTTAAGGCTCAAGGCCTCTTTTTTTTTTTTTTTCTTCCTTGCGAGCCTCCCTAGGATAGTAATAAAAGTCTAATAAAGTAACGTTTTTTTTGTAAAGCGGTGCCAGAATAAACAGTGGTGGACGGAGGGAACATGACTCCCCCCGCGGGGCCTTCGGATCATTGCCCTAGGGTGCAGCATGGCAACGCAGAGACATGCACAACATCATCATCACCGCAACAACATCTGCAGAAATCCAATGAACGCAGCAGCCAAACTTCAGTATGATGGACACGTGGGATGACGTGTCAAGGCCCTGACCACTTCCAATTTCAAAAAATGCTCCCCAGAATATCACTTTGTACTCTGAAATTTACTATCACTACACTGATGTGCAACTAATCGACTAGTTTACTAGTAAAATGATACCTGTGAGTGGATTGGATTATGTGAAAACTAGTTGAGGACGTTTTGGGCAAATCGAGTGTGTGTAGGTCCAGCCAGAGGAATGAAGTGTGTTTTTTTTGGAGATGGCCCATTCTGTCTTATCTGGTCACTAGTGGGTCATTGTGACCCTGTCTGTCAGACAGGTGGCCATGAACTTCAGACAAAAAGCCATTTCAGTAAAATTTGAATGGCCAGACCAGAGCAGGTCAGTGGGCCAGGGATGAATAAGGGAAGTGTGTTTACACGTGTCTTTATCTATGTGTGTGTTTGTGCATTTGTATGTGTGTGTGTGTGTTGAGTTTGTGTGAGAGAGAGAGAGAGAGAGAGGGGGCGGGAAGGAACGAGAAAGAGAGTGTGTGTGTGTGTGAGTGTGTGTTTGTGTGCGTGCGTGTTTTGGGAATGCATGACATTTCTGTTTGAGTGAGCCACTGTGTGGCTGAGAGGGAGTCAGCATATCAAGGTTTATATATGCATACATGTGCGCATGTGCACACCTCACAAATGTGTACGTGTGTGTGTGTGTGAGAGAGAGAGAAAGTGTGTGTTTGTGTGAGTATGTGTGTATGTCAGAAAGAGACTTTTTAAACCCTTACTATGGATCAATAGATCAACTAGAGAGAGAGACAGAGAGAGATGGAGAGAGAGAGAGAGAGAGCATTTGTGTGTGTTAGAGAGAGAGAGAGAAATAGAGAGAGAGTGATGTGTGTGTATGTGTGTCGGATGGTTCCGCTCTCTGAGTGAGTGTGCGCTTCCTTTGCTTGGCCTCTGTGCGGGGTCACTGCTCTTGGCGTCCAGCGGGCGGAGAGTGTGCGGCCTCTCCTTCCTGTGGGCCCTGCTTCAACTTTACCCCCGAAACAAGGACCCCCCCAACACACACGCACACACACACACACACACTCCCCTCTGTGCTGGACACGGGGAATTCCAGCCCACACTCGATCAGACCCAGAATGCCACTGACTGTCACACACAAACATAACATTCTCTCTCTCTTTCTCTCTCTCTCTCTCACCAACTCTCTCTCACTCACGCTCTCTCTCTGACACACAAAAAACACGCACACACTCACTCTCACACTCTTTCCCTATCTCTCTCTTGCACACACAGACACATACACACACACACTACGCAGGCACACCCCACACATACAATAACATTATATCTGCCTTTCACCCTCTTTTCTCTCTCTCTCTCTCTTTATCTCCACACACCACCACCCCTCACACACACACACACACACACACACACGCACGCTCAGAGTCACCCACCTCCCCTCGACCCCCGCACTGTTCAAAGCCAGGAAGGAGAGTTTTGGGCCTGTGCTGACAAACAGGATGTATTTATGGGCAGAAGGAGCAGAGGGGCTATTGTGAGCTGTCACCAGAGGCCCTGGCTGGCTCCATCATTAAAACGGGGGGAGAGCGCAGCTATTCTTTCCAGTGCATTTTTTTAGCTCGCTCATGACGTGATCAACGCCACTGTCAGTGCATTCCTGAACTCTGTGCCAATACCCAGGTTGATACGAGTTCAACAAGTTCAGCCCAGCTTATGTGTGCATGCACGTGTGTTTTGTTGGTGTCTGTGTGTGTGTTTGAGATAGATAGATAGACTGATAGAGGACAGAGAGAGAGAGAGAGAAGGAGAGAGAGAGACTGACCTGTGTGTGAGTAGATGAACCAGAGAGCTCCAGTAAGCAGAGCTCCTATCACGAAGGCAGCAAAGGCGATGCCCACCACTGTGGTAGTGTCCAGCACATAACTGTGCGCTGTAAGACAATCCACAGGCTAGATTAAGTATCCAAGTACTCTGAGAAAGCACAGCAAACCCAGGTTATGATGAAGTGGAGTCTCAGTGATAGAATATTGTTGACCACTCATTGATTACACATAATAAATGCTTAGCAAACATTTTTCAGACGATTGGCATATGTTAGATCTTGGCTTGGAAATTGGATTTTGTTATGTCAATTCAACCTGACCAAATTTGTTTCCATCTATTTTGGTTGTTTAGCATTTAGTATCTACACAGAAAATAAGGAGGCCGTTGTGTGAAATGGTGAACTCACGTTGACTTGGTGTGTCACTTTCTTGCTCATCGCCTCCAGTGGGTGTAACTGCAAAGGAAACAAGATACCCAGTCAACATGTGAGGTTGGCATACAGAGACACAGAGAGACGGGCATAAGCATCCACAGAGCAGAGAGCCGCAGGTGGCCAGGGGGAAATGTTTGGATGAACAACTGACTCCGGACTGGCTGCACGTTCGCATCGGACAAAATGAACTGAACTGAAAACACACACTGCATGTCCCAGAGCCAAGGTTGCAGTGGACACAATGTGTAGCATAGTTTGTTAGCATATTACACACACACACACACACACACACACACACACACACACACACACACACACAAACGCTGCTATTTTAATGGACTCTTTAATATAACATTTTACGTTGCCTATTGTTATTTTTGGACAGTAACAATGAAAGGAGATCCTGATCAGATACAATCTTTGCCTCTCTCTCCCTTCCCTCCCTTCTATCCCTATCCCCCTGTCCCTCCCTTTCTCTATCACTTCCTTTCTCTTCCCTCCCTCCGCCTGATTCTCTCTCTCTCTCTCTCTCCAATCTTTCTGTATATCTACTGTAGTCTGATCTCAGATACGCACCGGGGGCCTGTCTTCTTGGCTACCCCTCATAGCATAGCTGAGTTTGGCTGATCTAATTAACTCTAATTAGGCCCGTGCTCCCCTACACAATGGTCCCTGTGTGGCCGGCGGGGCTCAGGGGCGGCCTGGTCGGCTTCCAAAGACCCGCAAACACAAAGGCCACCATTCTGGGGTAGGGAGCGAGAGGTGAGGAGTTGAAAGGAGAGAGAGAGGAGACACCTTGGGCGCGACAGGCACAACAAGTGTGAGACACACTGGTAGCGATAGAGCCACACTGGAGGAGTCACCTCTTTTAGACACAC